>MJUT01064027.1:296801-319692 GCA_002080005.1 Gigantidas platifrons
ACATCAAACTCAACTGTGACAAGACAATGTTGGAACATGTCCTACAACCTACAGTCACCAACTTCTTCCAGACAAAAAAACAGAAGACTAAACACCATATATTAATAAGGAACATTTTATTTTAAAAAAAAATAGTGCTGAAGTTGACTATGTTAGTGCTGCATGTCTTATGTCTCTTTACTATAATGTAATGAATGTTATTTAATGAAATACATTTGCCATTGACTTCATAATATAATTGCTTAGATAATTGATGCGTCTTTATATTATATGCTGGAAAAAAACCCATTACAAACCAATACAATTTAAAACAAAAGCACAAAAAGCACAAACAGTTCTCTAAGTGCCCATCTTATCATTAAAAAATGCCCTGCCCTTTGCTGGCACCCTGCCCCTTTCAAATTCTAGCTGGAGCACTGATGTATTTGTGTGTTAAGGTTAAGTCAGCAGGGTCATGTATTTGTGTGTTAAGGTTAAGTCAGCAGGGTCATGTATTTGTGTGTTAAGGTTAAGTCAGCAGTGTCATGTATTTGTGTGTTAAGGTTAAGTCAGCAGGGTCATTTATTTGTGTGTTAAGATTAAGTCAGCAGGGTCATGTATTTGTGTGTTAAGGTTAAGTCAGCATGGTCATGTATTTGTGTGTTAAGATTAAGTCAGCAGGGTCATGTATTTGTGTGTTAAGGTTAAGTCAGCAGGGTCATGTATTTGTGTGTTAAGGTTAAGTCAGCAGGGTCATGTATTTGTGTGTTTAAGGTTATGTCAGCATGGTCATGTATTTGTGTGTTAAGATTAAGTCAGCATGGTCATGTATTTGTGTGTTAAGGTTAAGTCAGCATGGTCATGTATTTGTGTGTTAAGATTAAGTCAGCAGTGTCGTGTATTTGTGTGTTAAGATTAAGTCAGCAGTGTCGTGTATTTGTGTGTTAAGGTTAAGTCAGCAGTGTCATGTATTTGTGTGTTAAGATTAAGTCAGCAGTGTCGTGTATTTGTGTGTTAAGGTTAAGTCAGCAGTGTCGTGTATTTGTGTGTTAAGGTTAAGTCAGCAGTGTCATGTATTTGTGTGTTAAGGTTAAGTCAGCAGGGTCATGTATTTGTGTGTTAAGATTAAGTCAGCAGGGTCATGTATTTGTGTGTTAAGATTAAGTCAGCAGGGTCATGTATTTGTGTGTTAAGGTTAAGTCAGCATGGTCATGTATTTGTGTGTTAAGATTAAGTCAGCAGGGTCATGTATTTGTGTGTTAAGGTTAAGTCAGCAGTGTCATGTATTTGTGTGTTAAGGTTAAGACAGCAGGGTCATGTATTTGTGTGTTAAGGTTACAGATTTTGTCTCTTTCTACCATTTTTTTAATTGTACTTTGGAAATGTTCCGAAATTGTATTAGTGAAATATTTGCTGAATCATATGAATGTAATGAAAATCAAATATATCTTAGAAGTCATTCCAGACATATCGAAATATGACGGACAGTCGGACCTGACAGATAAAAATCAAGCCAGTCCGATGACGTTTTCGGCATATCGGTCCGAAAGTCCGGTAAAAATTTGTTCTCTACTTCGGTCAGGAAACAATTTTCTCTTTGTCGGTCGGTCAAACAGTGTCTTTAAAAGTCGATCTTTCTTGCAATAGCATGTTTATTTCTTTAAATAAGTGTTTTCTGTGAATATAAACTAAACTTGACCATTGCGTAATCCTAATCGAGTAACTTCCTTAAAAGAAATATAATTCGGCACAAACATAGATTGGCATTTGACTAGATCGTTCTTTAAAATAAACCAAAACGATTATCATTTTCACTACAGTCAAACCTGTCTATAGTGGTCACCTGGGGGAGATTGAGAAAATGACCGCTATATACAGGTGACCTTTATGTGAAGGGTTTTGATTTTTTGACAAAATATTGCACGTTAGTTGTAAATAAACATTTTTCATTACATCTTATGTTTTTAATAATGTTTTACTGTTATTTTGTTCCTGTCGTAATTTTACTCTGGTTTACATTTATTGTTGATGAAATTATCTCAATATGATATGATTTGAATAAAACATACAAATAAATAAATAAAGATATTTAATAAACAAAAGTATACTAAACTGGAAGCATTGTTTTTCAAAATCGTAAATTTCCAGTAACACGAGGTTGAACTGGGAACGTTGTTTTCAAAATCGTAAAGAATCTCGCATTTTCTTTAAAGAATGTTCATTATCTGAGTATGACCAACACCCATCTCCTCGCCCACAGTCCGACAACTTTTCCCAACATCACAATGATTTATCGCTTTCACTTTGTTGTCAAATTTCAAAGCTTTCCTATTTACGGATGTTGATGATTTTGACATGATGTACTAGATACAAAATATTTTTGGTGAGTGAATTTCTATTCTTGTCGTAATGAATAAAAATCCCCAATACCGCCCGGGGATAAACTGTCCTTTATGTCATTTACGATTCACAAAACAAAATGGGTTTGTTTATTTAATTAATTAAATTAGTCAATATATTTTGTAACACCTCAGGATTTTTGGTACATTTGAGAAAAATACCGATCTTCCGAAATCACTTCCGGTATTATTTTTAAAATAAAATTGACCGTAATACATAGGGTTTTACACTGAAAATTACTTATAAATGGTGACCGCTGACCGCATTGAACAGGTGACCGCTATATCGAATTAAAATATATAGTAAAATGCAGAGGGAGAGCACGAAAGTGACCGTTATGAGCAGGTGACCGTTATATAAAGGTGACCGTTACGGCAGGTTTGACTGTATTTGTATTTTGAAAATATATATTCGTAAGTTTCTTAAGATTGATAAAGTTCGCATTCTTCATTAAATATGTTCTTAAAACGTAATTTCTTGGTACATTGTCATTTGTAAAAAAAAATCGTAACTTAATGGTCCGACATGGTTAGGTACGAATGATTCATGATTTGAGAAATACAATACGGATGAACTGGAAACCGAAAGATAATGTGTTCACATCTGAGTCTGTATCTCTTCCAGAGTTATTGGCAAGGAAAACAAACAATAACTTATTTACCACATTAAAAATAACATTCTATAAAAATATCAAAAGTGTTTTTGTATTGGAAAACCATCATTAAACATTTTCTTATCTTAGGTGGAAAAAAAAAGAGGGGTGGGGGGTGAATTTAAGGTCTGGACAGAATTATTTTTCACAACAAATCATAATTTTTTTTCCACAAAGACATTGATGATGATGATGATGATGATTATGAAAATGAGTGTGATGATTTCCAGGATGAGCTTTTTAATTTTGAACAAATATTGAGAATGTCACGAAATAACTGAATATCTAAAAAATTATTCTTGAAGTAAACACATGAAACATGTTAAACAAATAAATGAGTTTTTAATGGCGATGCGGAATATGTAGTGGCATTTAAGGTTTTTATTCGGTCAGACAAATTTTCTTTCGGTCAGACAGTTTTTTTTAAATTGCCTGACCGAATGTCAGACAAGGTGTCTTGGATTTTCGTTATGTCTGTCATTCACTGCTCGAATATCATCATCGTGCAGCATCAAAAACTCATGATACACTGAACTAGCAAAGCAAAATAAAGTTTGAAATTAAAATATTATATACAAACATACAGCATCAGCCCAAAATATGTGGAAGTATGGTCTGCTGACAAGTGTCTTGTCTGTTTCTTTAGGAAGAATGTCCTCGTCATATGGTACAAAACTGGCTTCAATGTGAACAGTCTTTGGTGGTCTTCCATAAGATCTGAAAATATATAATGTTTTGTGATTTACATATACAACAGTCCCTATCTTATATATTTTACAAGACCCCTATTTCTGCAATGATTAAGTAGTTATATGGCATGGCTGGTGCCTCTCTTCAGAGGACAATTTAGTAGTATTTTACTATCTGATTACATCTGAAATATGGCCCGGTAAGAGGGGCACTACTGTATCCATATCTATAATGAGTTGTTTTTTGGTGCCTTGTGAGGTTACCATGACTACAGTAAGTCAAATAAAAATGTTTATATTGTTGTTGAATATCGAAAAAATAACATATTTCTGAATTCATTCTCTTTTTCTTTCTTTTTTTTTAATTACACATCAATTTCATCTGTGGTACCTTAATTTCAATGTTTATTGCATGTAGTTGAAGTTGAACTGAAACAAATTGATGATCAAAGATATAGATACAGAAATAGAAAAAAAAACATGTGTATATTTTCACAGATTCCTACAAAATAAATATGGTATATTGTTCTGATTGTTTTTCTTCATTTTGCATTCATTGTGAAGCCTATGATTCACAGCAATTGTAGAGTGGTTCATCATTTTCATAGCATTAAAGAGTTGTAAGATTTTACAAAAACTTTGTTATATTTTTTCTCATGTACAGTAGAGTATTTTTTAAAGGAATTTTTTTATTATAAAACATATTCTATATATATCAATTAAATCCTTTTTCTCATTTTTTTTATAATAAAGATAGTACAGGTTAGTGTGTCATCTTTTAAGAAAATTTAACAAAATACATTGAAAAACACAAACTCTTTATTACATGTATTATATATTTCACTCATGAAAATGAGTACAGGTAAATTTTTGTATGTTAGGTTTTACTTTAATTCAATAATATTGAAAAGTTCTAATTATCTACATGTATGTATAACATTTATTTCATTTATTTTTGACAAAAAATAAAAATAATAAGAAAAGTTTCAGCAAACATTAAAACAATACCTTCTCCATTCTGTAGGCTCTATTGGTAAAGTGTTTACTAATGTTGGGTGTAGAGAAGAAAATATTACTTGATCACCATGACCTGAAAAATATTATCACAATATTATTTTGCATAGGTAAGCAATAATGTCACTAGATGATAACCCGTCCCTACCACACATCTTGTAAATGCTTGAAGTTATCTACAACATGACTGTCTTGCTACAATCTGATTAAAATCAGACATCTCACTTGTTCCAATCGCATGTGACCCGTAACAGTGTTTCTTCAGATCTCCTACGCTGCGACATATCAGTAAAGAGGAGCAAGGGAGAAATTGTTCTTGCTATTGTGCTAAATGTACATTTGTATTTCAGAATTGATATTAAATCTATTAACATCAGCTATGATTTTTTTCAGTTCTATGAGCATAATCTGGTTGAGATTAGACTTCCGAAGACATTTTTTTTTTGCTCTATATCTCCAGCATAATCTCATCACAAGCACTATCAAAGGTATTCTGGAAATTTAAAATCTGACCCAGGTGCATTCCAATGCATATTTTGTCATGGATGGATTGTGTCAGATCAAATGCAAGTAAGATTACATATATAGACATATTTTCTAGTTCAAATCTAAAAAAAATAATGATAATATCTTACTGTTCTAAGTAGCTAAAAATCCATATGATCCATACAATCAAAAATTAGTTTGAATGGAACGTAATTTTGTATTTGTATACCACATGATCAATTTTGTGATGGTTTTAGATATAGTCCATTTCTCTGTCAATAATTGTTCAGGACCTTTATAAAAACTACATCGAGAAACGAACTATGGCTAAAAATATCACGAAATTGATCATGTGGTACACAAATCAAAAATGTCATAAAACTCTACCTAAATTTTATATCTATGGTTCTTTAACTACTTTAAACAGTAAGAGATTGGCATTATTTTTGCAGATTTGAACTTGAAAAGATATATACTGTCAAACCTTTATTAAGAGGTCACCTTTGGGGCTAAGAAAAAGTGGCCTTATAAGACAGGTGACCTCTTAAAAGAGGTTTAATTCATATGAAATTGTCTATGACAGAACAAGATTATGGTGACCTTTTAATACAGGTGACTGCTTAATAGAGGTGACCTCTAGGGCAGGTTTGACTGTATATATATGAAATCTTACCTGCACTTCTACAACTTCTACTTTTACAATATAAGAGACCGCCTTCAAGTAACTGAAGATTCTGCCAATTAAGTTGGGTACTGCACTTTGCGCTCTAAAAATTTACAATTTCACTTAAGAAAATGAAATTTAATGAGTATTTTTTTTTTACTTTTGATTTTAAGATAAACCTATAACAAGACTTTTTGATGAACTAGTGATTAATGGTTGAGACAGCTGATTTGAATGACTCAGTCACTCTTCACAGTGTTCAGGGGGAGACTGTTCCAGTTTCGTAGTATTTGATGAACTAGTAGTTAATGAGTGAGACAGCTGATTTGAATGACTCAGTCACTCTTCACAGTGTTCAGGAGGAGACTGTTCCAGTTTTGTAGTTTTTGATGAACTAGTAGTTAATGAGTGAGACAGCTGATTTGAATGACTCAGTCACTCTTCACAGTGTTCAGGGGGAGACTGTTCCAGTTTTGTAGTATTTGATGAACTAGTGGTTAATGAGTGAGACAGCTGATTTGAATGACTCAGTCACTCTTCACAGTGTTCAGGGGGAGACTGTTCCAGTTTTGTAGTTTTTGATGAACTAGTGATTAATGAGTGAGACAGCTGATTTGAATGACTCAGTCACTCTTCACAGTGTTCAGGGGGAGACTGTTCCAGTTTCGTATTGTTCACAGAAAGAAAGATTGTTGTATGAGTTGTAAGCGTATTGGTGGTATTTGGTACGAGAGTGAGTGCATGTTCCAGGAGAATCTAAATGGTGGTATGAGTATGTCTGTTTTTGGGATAGCTACTAGTTCATCCGAGATCTTGATCCGACACATTCCGTCCATGACAAAATATGCATCGGAATGCACCTGGGGGTTCGATTTTAAATTTCCAGAATACGTTTGATAGTACTTGTAACGAGATTAGGCTGGAGATACAGAGCAGAAAATGTCTTTGGAAGTCTAATCTCTTCAAGATTACTATGAGTAATGCTCCTTAACCAACAGATTTTACCTTCTTATAAAGTAGTCTAAATTATAAGCATTATTGACCCTGCTATTGCACTTTCTATTTCTATTTTGTCTTTCATTTTAGCGATAGTGTGTGATCTTCTTGAGTAGAAGTGAATCTGTTCAGGCTTTCCATTGTTTGTTTATATCCGCATTGGCATTAAAGATCCAAATTATTTGGCAAATATCAAGAAGGTGAAGGTTGCATCCATATTTATCCTCTCGTCCGTTAAAATCGGTAAACACCTGAAATCGGTCACAATTTTGGAATGCACTGTCACGTGAGTTCAGATGTCGATGACGTCATTTATCCTGCAAACTGCATCCAGAAATAGATAATCGATTTACTTTCACTTTGATCAAGACAACAATGAGATTTAAACAGACAAGAAAAGATATCAATAAGTTTTGGTGCCAAAATGGTGCCAATTTACTACTACCATTTTTACTTAATAATCAAAGTCAAATATTTCCAAAAAAACACAGTCCGTAATGGATAATTTGCATATCCTGTGTTTGTTTACATTCCACTGCGCATCTTGACCTATATTTACAACTTCATTAGGCAACGGAAATGGCATTGTTTTCATTTTGAAATTAAGCAATTCCTTAGACAATTTTCTGATTTTTAGTGGGAATTTGTGGGTAATAAATATGATTTGATATATAAATTACATGGAATTGGACATGGATAAAATTGTACGTGAAAACAGAGATATTATCTGCTGAAAACAAGTGAGAGCAAATACAATTTAATGAAAAAATGGGGAAATATAGATAAGAAAAAGCAAATTAAAAAATATTGTAAAATACAATATCCTAGGCCTATTTGTGTTCCACATGACTATTATATGGTTGACCGATTTCAGGTAATGTGACTTGGGCGCCATTACAAAACATATGCAAATAAAAAAAAGGTCAGCGAGCTGACATTTCTTCATCAAATTAAACAATGTTTTTGGCATTTTATTTGGCTTAAGTGCCCATGTAAGCATGGCATTTATCTTTGGTATAAATACCAATTTGAATGAGAAAAATAAGGAAAGGTCTTAACTGACTGATTTACGGTCACAGGTGGATATATGATGCAGAATGTCAGTTTGTGGAATTTTATATTTGTTCTAAATGTTTTTATATATTATGCGCAGAGGTGGCGAAATTCGTCGGACCGTCGGACAAGTCCGACGTTTTTTGTTGCTGGTCCGACTAAAATCGTATTTTTTCCGGACCAGATGTCCGACATCGATTTCGGAGTTTACCTTTTTACACATGAGCGGAAGTGACTCATTAAAAATAATTTCCGGTTTGAAAAAAAGAAACATGCTTTGAATGATGGAAAATGTGTGTCGGGAAAAGCTCTAAAACGTAAAATATCGGCAGAGGTAATAAGAAATCCTCAAAGTACTGTAACTACGAAGCCTAAAAGAAAAGACCTTAAGCTTAACCCATCATGGCAAAAAGATCGACGCTACCGGATGTTCCATCCCATAACAAAAACGGACCATAACAAAAACGGAATATTGAAATAAAAAATTAATTTGTTTAGTGTGTTTTAACTATAAACATATGTTTGTTTGCACACAAATTTGCACAAAAAAATAAAACAATTGCAAGCACATTTTTATATATTTAGTATGTTGGGAAGATCTTTCTTTTCCTTCATGACAGATACAAATGTACCTCTGGGCTCTGGTGATGAGCAGGAAGCCATTTACATTCGTTTTTCAGAGTAGAGATAATTGAAAGATTTCTGGGAATAGGAACACCAAACAGTACTTGTTCAAAAGATCTAGAGGAATTTGTCCTTAAAATGTTTGAAAGTAATAAAATAAATAAAAGTCATTGGTTAGATTTTGATTTTTGTTGCTTAACGCCACTTTCAGCAATATTTCAGCTATAGCATGGCGACCAATTTTAGTGGTGGAAGAAGCCAGAGAGGACCATGGGCAAGCAACTGGTAAACTTTATCACTTGCGGCTGCGAGTCGAGTGCAACCTTTTTTGTAATTTATAAAGCTGGGCGAGAATCCACGCTGCATTGATGATAGGCTTGTACGAGTTGTTAGGTAATCCAACTACCTAACTAATTGAGCCACCAGGGCCACATTGGTTAGAAATAGCCTTTATTCAATCAGTTTTGATCAAGTATTGATTTTTGCAGAAAAATTATCCGGTCCGACAAACTTGAGTTCGGTCAGACACAAGATTTCAGCTTGTCTGACCGAATGTCAGACAAGAGTCTCAGGAATTTCGCCAGGTCTCTATGCGATGATACTAATTCTTAATGCATGACACACGTCATGACGGCATGAGTGCAACGAGTTGTCTTCACGACTTGTACCCAGTGATTTAACCATAGGGGCTTGTAGCCCGGTATCGGGTCCGTTCGCCCTAACTACACATTCACCCTGGGTCCGTTCGCCCTAAAAGTGGGTCCGTTCGCCCTGATTATTAAAAAGTATTTTAATGAACATGAAGGATATTTTAATATAAAATAAAGAAGTAATGATCTATAGAAAAATATTAATTTAAAGAAAAAATATGAGCTTTTGGAAATTAATTAAGCTATATTCAAGCAATTATTACGTATATTGTTTGAAATGCTTAATTGAAAATAATGATTGTTGATTTCATAATTACAATTATTGATTGGGGATTTTATATATCTTTGATCTCTTTATTTTTATTCATTGATGGCTTTGCTTCTGTGGAAATAGAGTCTTGTAAATAAGTATATCCATTTGAATGAGAGTTAGGTGAAATATGGCGAAAGAAGAGGGAGAGTATGCTATAAATTAATTACACCATCAAATATAAGTGGTCCATGATACCAAATATTTAGGGCTTACCATCAAGGATGATCTAAACTGGAACTCGCATATTAACAACATAGTTGCAGGATCAAACCAGGTTCAGGGAATGCTATCTCGAAACATCAAGAAGGCACCACAGCAAACTAAAATCACTGCTGTCAACACCCTTATTAGACAAAAGGTGGAATATGGAGCAGCAATCTGGGATCCTTTCACACATGAGAATATTGACAAATTGGAAAGAGTACAGAGAAGAGCTGCCAGATAAAATGTATGTATGCAACAACTACAGCTACGAGGCAAGTGTCACCGCCATGATGAACCAACTAAACTGGATTCCATTACAACAGACATGCCAGAACATCAGACTCTCTTGGATGTACAAGATCACTTATGGATTGGTAGCTGTACATTAGAAAACTACCTGGCTCTAGCCACAAGACAATCAAGGCACTACAACTTGATGGCGTATAAGATCTTCAGCCCGAGGCATGACTACTACAAACACTCATTCTTTCCACGTACAGTAATCGAGTGGAACAGACTGCTGGACACGACAGTGAAAGCCTCAACTGTTGAGGCTTTCAAGACAGCCATTTTAGCCTAGGTACCCAGATGTTTTTATTCTGCACCACTTGTNGATAGCACCAGTCCATTTTTTTTTTTTTTGCACCTACATTTTTTAAACATTGTACATAGACATACGAAGGCCTACGCACATGCCAAAGTATTGAGTACTCAGCAAATGAGTTTAATTACTATATCAAAGAAGAAGAATATCATTTATAATTCAATTATTTTTCATAGCTTACATTTTCTACAGACTCTGGATTCACTAATCTTTACCTGATTCACTTATTCCAAGGACTGAAATGTTTAACTTTTCCCATTATCGAAACATACACTTTAATACGACGATTCCGTGATAAGACGTTCTCCTGACTTGGAGGAAGAATTCGTACCATCGATCACGTGACTTCATAAAAAATCTAGGCATTTTTAGCAGTAGACACTGCAGGTAGAAATGGATAGAGGAAAATGATCTCAAAAGTCATCCAGCAAATATTGGTGCGTGGTTCCGGGGTGTACATCTGACAGCAGGAAGAAACTCAATCTGGAAAAATATGTAACATTTATCCCATTTCCGACAAAGTTGAAAGACCACAGGCCATTTTGAACTACAGATGCCTAGATTTTAGTCACGTGGTGATGGAAGTCACATGACAGTATTATCTGAATACCAGTATCCCGGAACCGACGTATTAGCATGCCGCATATCTAAAATGTCTCCATTTAATATCTATAAGCAATCAAATATCACTTATTTTTCTGTACATAATTATAATTATCAGGGCGAACGGACACACTTTTAGGGCGAATGGACCCAGGGCGAACAGGTAATAGGGCGAACCGGAATTAGGGCGAACGGACCCGGAACCTTGTAGCCCCTGCCTGTGCCACAGCCTCAGGCTGTGGACGGTGGTTTAATCTCCTTCGGCTTTTATGATTTTGCATTTTTGACATCAAGTCAGTCGACCAATTTGAATGTCCATTTATCTTGAAAAACATAATATACAAACATGTTACAATTGGCTTCGCCTCCATCCGAATATTCTTTAAATTACAAATGCAAAATGCAGAAGTGGAGGGTTGGAAAGTTGAAGCGGAAGTTACAATTCATCGTCTAATGACAAATCGGTATCGGTTGAATTGTACATCATATCCGTAATTTCTTATGCCTCAATATTATTCTTGGTTTACTAAATTGAGTTTCAAAGGAATTCATACATTTTTATGCAAGAGAGCTGAATTCCATCGTCACTTCATATAAATTAACAATGAAAAACTATTTAATTTGTGACGGTTACGTATTGTTCCAAAAGTCGCATGAGTTTTGTTTCTTGTTATTGGATTGCATCAAGCTTACGCTATTGTTGTACGGTTTCTCGGCAGTCTTCATATTTCAATACAGTGATCAGACTAAATCTATGCTATTTTTTTTTCATTATATGTTATCTTCGGACTTCTGACGCATGGTTATACCATTAAGTTATCATGTTTAGTGTCGTAAGTTGTCTTTATATGGCATACCAATATAGATAAACATGTTGATAAGGATCACACAATCATATTATCTTTTAACTTGAATACAACGACATGAGAATGAACGTAAACAGTAGGATCATTTTTGTGTCCATAGGAGGCATATTAATCATAACAGTTTTTGTATATTATATGGGTAGGTACATTGCATTGCACTTTTGAGATGAAAACAAGACCATTAATAGTCCGAGATCCAGTCTGCCGTCCGACGGCTTTTTGTTCAGCCGTGCGACGTCGGACGGCAGAGGAATCTCGGACTATACCATTAAGTTTTTTCTGGTCCAGTCCATTACTTTGTTTATGTCCTTTGCTTTGTCTTCTTTACGCGACTTTCGATTTCTTTACACTGTTTCTTGAATATTGGATTGTTATTACAATTAATTTCGTAAAAATCCGTAATTTCGAACAACATCCGGATGCGGGGTCCCGTAGCCTCTAGAGGCTCCGCGTCCCCGCATGCGGGGACGCGGAGCCACTGCCTTTATGAAAAGAAAGCTAAATCAGTGATGGTTTACACCAACTTTAAAAAAAAACTAACCACCACCTCTCATCTTAACTAAATTGACTGAACACAAACATGATCACGCCATATATAACGTTGGAAATCCAGGTATGGTTTAGGACAGGCACAACAATGGTTACACCGGTTAATAGGATCCCAACCATCACCTCTAGATAATTGGTTCTACATATATAAACAAACCATAAACACAACTAATTGTTTGTATCCCTTGCACACGATGCGTAAATAGAATTGCCTTCATCGGGCACGCTCATGGGAAAGCCAAATAATGTATTTGGTATTTGGAAGGAAGTAAGCCAAAATTGCTCAATGAACCCTATAAGATTGACCTTACAATTAATAAAACATAATATTCAGGAACTGTAAAATTCATGCAGAAATATAACCAATAAGCTTTGGCTTGGTTGTTCGAACTCCACACAATCCAATTGTATTCCTCATTTACATTTTCGCCATAGAAATATTTGATTTTGGTGAACGGTAACCTAAAGATAAAAAAAGTGGACAAAATGAGAACAAAAGAAACAAAACATCAATTGAGAAGTAGAATTAAAAACAAAAACTAATACCACACCGTTAGAA
This sequence comes from Gigantidas platifrons, assembly GCA_002080005.1. Lineage (NCBI taxonomy): Eukaryota > Metazoa > Mollusca > Bivalvia > Mytilida > Modiolidae > Gigantidas > Gigantidas platifrons. The sequence goes on from MJUT01064027.1 coordinate 309,707, forward strand.
CAAATATAAGCGCAATAACGGCACAATTGATACACCTCACAACCATATATATGACCACTCATTTTTCTGGTTTGGAACAAACACTTCTAATAAAAAGTGGCGGGGCTAAACCAGTTTTATGGACTAAAACCTTTCCTCATAGTGAACTGATGAGGCGATGAGGCTATGTAAGTGTTTAACATGTGAGTACAATGCCAACCCTCACTTATAACTAAAGGTGTCAAAGTACAATGTCAACCCTCACTTATAACTCAAGGTGTCAAAGTACAATGTCAACCCTCACTTATAACTAAAGGTGTCAAAGTACAATGTCAACCCTCACTTATAACTAAAGGTGTCAAAGTACAATGTCAACCCTCACTTATAACTAAAAGTGTCAAAGTAAAATGTCAACTCTCACTTATAACTAAAGGTGTTAAAGTAAAATGTCAACTCTCACTTATAACTAAAAGTGTCAAAGTAAAATGCCAACCCTCACTTATAATTAAAAGTGTCAAAGTAAAATGTCAACTCTCACTTATAACTAAAAGTGTCAAAGTAAAATGTCAACCCTCACTTATAACTAAAAGTGTCAAAGTAAAATGTCAAATCTCACTTATAACTAAAGGTGTCAAAGTACAATGTCAACCCTCACTTATAACTAAAAGTGTCAAAGTAAAATGTCAACCCTCACTTATAACTAAAGGTATCAAAGTACAATGTCAACCTTCACTTATAACTAAAAGTGTCAAAGTAAAATGTCAACCCTCACTTATAACTAAAGGTATCAAAGTACAATGTCAACCTTCACTTATAACTAAAGGTATCAAAGTAAAATGTCAACCCTCACTTATAACTAAAGGTATCAAAGTAAAATGCCAACCTTCACTTATAACTAAAAGTGTCAAAGTAAAATGCCAACCCTCACTTATAACTAAAGGTGTCAAAGTAAAATGCCAATCCTCACTTATAACTAAAAGTGTCAAGTAAAATGTCAACCCTCACTTATAACTAAATGTGTCAAAGTACAATGTCAACCCTCACTTATAACTAAAAGTGTCAAAGTAAAATGCCAACCCTCACTTATAACTAAAGGTGTCAAAGTAAAATGTCAACCCTCACTTATAACTAAAAGTGTCAACGTAAAATGCCAACCCTCACTTATAACTAAAAGTGTCAAAGTACAATGTCAACCCTCACTTATAACTAAAGGTGTCAAAGTAAAATGCCAACCCTCACTTATAACTAAAAGTGTCAAAGTAAAATGCCAACCCTCACTTAAAACTAAAAGTGTCAAAGTAAAATGCCAACCCTCACTTATAACTAAAGGTGTCAAAGTAAAAGGGAATAAAAAATTAAAAAAAGAATAAATGATCGTCTACATGTCGCCTATTTCCAATGTTTATTTTGTTTTATTATTTTCAGAGCAAACAAGCATATTCGTTGTTTTGTCCAAATGTTTCCAATATTCTGTACCCAACAATGGTACTGAAGCATTTTCCACCAGTGGTGGGCCACTGTCACTGAAACCTCACACCGATGTATTGTTGTTTGGCTATCAGAGAGGAGAAACAACGTTTGTTGGACATATCATTGGCTGTAGAGAAGACACATTTTATTTTTACGAACCGTTATGGTCACTGTCAAGGAAGAAGTATTTCACGAAAGACCAGCAATGTTCCGTTAATAAAGAAGTGTGCAGGTAATTTTAGTTGCTTTAATTTATGCTAAGTGAATATCACGCGTAAAAGTATGCTTTTATTATCATGGAACTGATGAAAAACTTATTAATATGCTCTGTTATTCAAGGCAAAAACGATGCAATTTTAATTCAAACAGCTGTGGCTACACCTTGTTTCAATGAAAAAAGGGAAGCGATGTAAGAGAAATAAGAAAACATATCCAAAATAAATCCAATATATTGATACATTAATAACATTTGAATGTCTCATGAATTCATCGCTGTGTACAGAACATGGAAATCATTAGATTTGATACCAACTGATTGTTATTTAACGTCAAGTGAGCAGCATGTTAGCTATTTGAATATTGAGAACAATTGTACAAAGAATATAAAGCATATATGGTTGGCACAATGAATACGTATATGATGAATAGGATCGAAACATTCGTAGCAAATTATTGATCATGAACAGCTGCTTCAAGTTGTTTTTACGTACAACGATCGTAGTAATCTTCAAACACGATAGATCCAAAGGGCTATCTGTGTATTTGCTAATTCGTAATACAAAACCATCGGACGCCCCTTTTGGCCTTTCGGATTATGTTGACTTGGGAGTCATCTAAGAATAGTTTAAAGATATCAAAGAGGTAACCAGAAGCCGTAATTGGTAGGACAGACCATGCAAAGGCCAAAAGAAAAAAGACAAATATGACACATTATGGTTGACAAAACAACACACAGAAAACTGAAGCTTGAGCAACAAGAACTCATTAAAATCGGGATAATGTCACGTGCTGCTGAAACGTAAGTAGTTCCTGCTTCCATAATGACCCTTGAATTATTACAAAATAAATATCAATTAACATCTTTGCTTATATATCTCTGAAAAATGTCTTCCGGTTACATAAATCGGCACATACACATGTACTTAGTATTTATATAATATCCAATTTGTGTTGTGTTTTTGTTTTGTTTATATTCGTCTTCTGTACCCTATGTTGCCATTTCCTCTGGATTGTCATTTTTGTTTATTGCCCCTTCGGTACTCTCTAACATTTATATATGATATCATTATTCTATGTTTTCATTTTAGGAATTACAACAATACAGTTACGAACATTACCAGCCTAATTAGCTCCCTTTACAAATGTGAAACATTACCATTGACTAAATTAATTTCAAAGGTGCAGTCAGAGCACTCCTGTTCACGGAATAGAAATATATTTCGTGGAAAGAATATTGCAGACTTACAACATATATGTCTTCAAGCTAATTCCCGTATAAAAAAGATCCTAAGAATAAGCGCCGAATTTCTAAGAGACATCATGAATCAAAATACACACGTGAAAATAGTGTATTTGTATCGTGACCCAAGAGCAATTATATCTTCAAGAAGGAAAATTCACAAAGGGCCACTACAGACCACAATGGTGAAAGCTGTATGTAATAAAATGTATACTGACAGTGGTATTGTGTTAAATCTAGCCACGGAATTTCCAATACGTGTTATTCTAGTGTCCGCCGAACGCATTGCAAAAGATCCAATCACTGTGTCGAAACAATTATATGAATTTCTTAACATAAGCTTTACAATTGCTGATGAAAATCAAATAAATGATTTGTCCAAATGGGACAGAAAACACAAAAGAAGAAAAGATGATAATTTTTATCCGTTTAAGAATGATGGATATGCTTCATCCATGAACTGGAGAAAAGTTTTATCGCTTGAAGACAAAAATAAAATTGACAAGATATGTCAAGATGTGTATCATAGACTTGGATATTTGAATATGTCTTCACCTGAAGAGTTTAGAAATATTAGTTTTCTTAATATCATTAAGTTAAAAATTCCAGTTAATAACATCTGATTAATAATAATAAAAAAACAATTTTGGAACAAGACATTCGCCATTAAGTCGATTTGATGAAAAAATGGAAACCATTCATTAGTATATTGATTTCCATCATGACCATAATTTTCCATGTAATCAGTAGCTACTACTAGAAGCTTGTAGTCGCCACCATGAATTGGTTAACTGCTATGTAACATTTGCGTAACAAATAACCACAGATATGTTTTGTCGTAATCACCATCTAAATAACCACGGAGATGTTCTGTCGTAATCACCATCTAAATAACCACGGATATGTTCTGTGGTAATCACCATCTAAATAACCACGGATTTGTTCTGTCGTAATCACCATCTAAATGACCACGGAGATGTTCTGTCGTAATCACCATCTAAATGACCACGGATATGTTCTGTCGTAACCACCATCTAAATGACCACGGATATGTTTTGTCGTAATCACCATCTAAATAACCACGGATATGTTTTGTCGTAATCACCATCTAAATAACCACGGATATGTTCTTCTGTAATCACCATCTAAATAACCACGGATATGTTCTGTGGTAATCACCATCTAAATAACCACGGATATGTTTTGTCGTAATCACCATCTAAATAACCACGGATATGTTCTTTCGTAATCACCATCTAAATAACCACGGATATGTTCTGTCATAATCACCATCTAAATGACCACGGAGATGTTCTGTCGTAATCGCCATCTAAATGACCACGGAGATGTTCTGTCGTAATCACCATCTAAATGACCACGGAGATGTTCTGTCGTAATCACCATCTAAATGACCACGGAGATGTTCTGTCGTTATTATCATCCAAATGACCACGGATATGTTCTGTCGTAATCACTATGTAAATAACCACGCATATGTTCTGTCGTAATCACCATCTAAATAACCACGGATATGTTCTGTCGTAATCATCATCTAAATAACCACGGATATGTTCTGTCGTAATCACCATGTAAATAACCACGGAGATGTTCTGTCGTAATCACCATATAAATGACCACGGATATGTTCTGTCGTAATCACCATCTAAATAACCACGATTATGTTCTGTCGTAATCACTATGTAAATAACCACGGATATGCTCTATCGTAATCACGGTCTCGTCCTTTCCTCATTCATGTCCTATTACTGGATTATTAACAAGAGTAGTAACATAACGGATGTCACTAGTATTATGAACCAGGAACTGCTTACTCTCTGGGAGCACCTGAAATCACTCCGGATTGTTTGTCGGGTTCGGGTTGCCCAGTCTTTAGTTTTGTGAGTTATGGTTTGTCATTTGTCTTTAGGTGACTGCATTGTCTGTCCTTCGATTTACGGCTTCTAATTACCCCTATGGTATCTTCAGACTTGTCTTTCTATCCAACACCACCGAAAATAAATCTTTATTATGTTTTTTAGACAAAATATTTGTACCTACTATGTTTTGTCCAATTTGAAACAATATTGATATATTTTATGCATATCAAAATGTTGGAAGCATATACATGTATACATGAGGTAAAACCTCGGTCTGAATATCAGCAAAAAAATCTTCATTGAAAAGCTATAACTGTGAAATTGTTCAAAATGGCGTTATTAATCCAAAAGTCCTATCTTTCTTCACACGTAACTGCATTATATTAAACCAATATTTTGTTGTCTATTTTCGTCTTTTTCTGTTGCGTTTCCTTGGCATTTTCTTCACTAATACACCCTGTCCATCCATACTAACTTCCTCACCTTCCAAACCAACTGAATAATGTTCACCATTTGGTAGTTGTTTTTCATCTGTTTCGCTTTCATCTGATGTCAGTTCATCGGTATATCTATTTTCACGCCCCTCTTTATCGTCTTCATCACTGCTCTGTTCATCTTCTGTCTTTCTCTTTTTACTATCTTTCTCTATATCATCTTCCATTTTCGCCATGTCTTGTCTCTTTTTGTCAAATTGCTGTTTCCTCCCCATTTCGATTTCAGCATAATTTCTCAACTCTTGAAAAATATATTCGAAGTCCGTTCCGACCTTTTCATTATTTCTGTTAGTATATATACGTTTCCGGTATGTATTCCACTGAAGTAATTCACAGTACTTGTATAGTCGATTTGGGGTCCATATTATGTACTGAGGGTCGTCCAAGAAACGCGTTGCTCCTCCAGTATCCAGTGCTTTGAACACCACCGTGGAGCAATTGCGTGTTAAAAGTCCATAAGAAGCAACATTTGCAATTTGATTCCACCAGCACTTAATCATATCTTCGTCCAGAAAACTACCATGAAAGGTAACACGTTTGTCTGCTTCTCTTCCAAGTATCTTAACATCTTGTTCGTATGACTTAGTTTGGACAGCATTTCTGACAGAGAGTAGTATCTAAAATAACAATGTGGATTTACCATCAGTACTCATCGTTAACTGTAACATCACACATGACATTATCTGTAGTAGTAAGAGTAATAACTGTTCCGTTAGTGATATATTGTTGTGTTTCATTGAATAACATGCTTACATATTAGTGTAAAGGTTGTGTTACCATCAAATACGTATAAAAACATGATTACGTTGTCATAATATACAGCTAATTAAAACGTAGATATCTAATTTAGTGTGCACGACCAGTTTCTGACGTAACCTTCATCGGGTGCGATCAGAGTCAATAGTTTGGAACGCTGAAAATGTTTAAAGCCTTTGTGACCAAGAGAGCCGAATGGGCTACATAAGATAGCCATAATCAGATTAGGTTATCTATGACTGGAGGCGATTTACCTTACTTTTAGTAATTGGATTACTTAGGAATTTAGTGTGCTGTCATGCATTGAACACGGGATACTGTACCTTCTGGATTAACTGGTCTTGTTAACTTTCTATTGGTTTTCCTGCTGTCGGAACCTGTGATTATTTATTTTATGTTTCATTTGCGTTCTTTTGTTTGCACGGATTGTGATTGTAAACTCAGATTATTCAAGATTTTCGGAAAGCACGAGTACAAGACAGCACACAATAGGGCGGTTGAGTGGACCGACAAGTTAGGGGGTATGTAAACAGTAGGTTCCGATAGTAGACTGACCAAACACTGCGGGAGTGGGTGTGTAAATTTGAGACCGGTTTACATCAAGCTTAATCATATACCTTCAAACCGTTTTTACTCTTGTATTAGAAATATCACCGACAACTACGGCCATGAACAATAGCGAGGGTGAGACCTGGTCTACTGACGGAAGAATCATATAAAACTTACTATTGATAAAACATAATCTATCAAAACTAAAAATATATTAGTTTTGACTGAACTGAATCCGATAGACGATAGAATTCTCCAACATGGTGACATCTGCCAAAAACTAATATAGGTACCATCATTTAAACGTAATGATACATGACCAGATTTAAAATATCGTGATTTCCACTCAAAATATGTCACGCCCTGGGTCCTGTAAGATACAAAGAATAATAGTATTCATATCATACTCTAATGGAATGTCTGAAGAACAATATCCCTTATTTTGAAATGTTCTGAAAAGGTAGTATTTGTTTTTGTTTTTCATTATATTATAACATGAGAAAAATGGCGGATGTCACTAGTGGAGTAGTAACTTCTTACCCTTCCGTATTACCTGAGTTCATCATCGTGGGGTATTGCTCAATATATAGTTTTCTGTGCAGTGCTTTGTCCACCTTTGTTTGTCTATTCGTCTTTTTTTTTCTTCTTTTTTTTTGTCATTGTAGTTTCTGTTTTTCGATTTACGACCTTGATGCGTACAAACGTTTCTAAAAAGCCAATTAAAAATGGGAAACAACGTTACAAGAATGGATGAGAAGGGTATGATAACAATTCCTATATATCATTATAAATAAGTTATCCTACAATATAAGAATGATGTACAAATTGTATGTAAAAAGCGAAACGAAATATTTGGTTTATATTTGACATTTAATAGGGACATAACTCTAGAACGGTGGTGGGTAGATGTCAGGATCAAAATCGAAACTTATGATAAGCAATCATACCATAATCGAATAATATTTGTTCAATGTAGCGAAAGTGAAACCATACGCACAGATAGTCGGACAAGAAATATAATATATTTTTTCGGGCAGTAAAATTAGTGAAAATAAATTTAGGTGTAAATAATAAAAGCTTAGATGTCTATTGAACCTTACCTATCAGACATTATAAATATGTGCAGCTTTGCTTTCCTAATAGCTGTTATGAAATGACATAAATTCTCAACTTTAATTACGTGTACTTATAAATAGAACTAATTGTGGTTGGATTTTTTTTTTTTTAATTTGCCCATGTGATAATTGTAGTTTGAATAGAAAAAGTGCAGATGATTGACTTTGTATAATACAGGAAATAAATACCTACATATACTGAGTTACTGTGTTAATGATTTATTTGTTGACATATATTTGTAACAAAGTCCATCAACCATCCATAAGAACCTGTATAAAAAGGTTATCTTTGTGACAAGGAAAAAAATTGTCTTTTAAGACAGGTTCAATTTAATTCAATTCATTTCAAAAATATTTTATTGTTTAAATAATTAAGACATTCAAACAAAGGGAATTGGACAAAAGGCAAAGCCTATATAAATCCTTTCCCACAAAGACAGGTGACCTCGTGAAAGAGATTCAATGCATTTCAAATTTCTATAATAGGACAGAAAAAGAGTGACATTTTAATACAGGTGACTGCGTAATAGAGGTGACCGCGTGGTTCATTAACCGTCAGTTAGAAGCAGTAAACATGTGCACAAATTTATTGAATTGTTTTCACATATCACACATAACAATCTTTATAGTTACACCCCAGGTCTATTGTTAAACCATATGCTTTCTATCTCTGAAACTGCCTTTCTGTTAATTACTTTATTGTTATAAGAACAATAGCATGTGTTCACAGGGTGTGACGACAGGGGTTTCTGGAAACCCTTGTCTTCACACCCTGTGAGCACGGCCTATTGTGCCTACAACAATGAAGTAATTAATTACCACTCAGCTGAAGATAATACGAAAACTGGATATTGAAAAACTGAAAAAGTTAACATAAAGATCTTGTTAATGAAGTATAGTCTGAAAAAAATCCAAGCAATCGTTAAAAAAACTAAATAAGAATAAATAATCGGGAAAGAAACTTGGTCGGGAAAGCAAATGTAAAAAGAAAATACATTATATGTTGGCACCCTTTCTTAAGTTTATCATTGGTAGATCTAGGGGGAGGGGGGCTACCCCTTTGTTCGTAAAATTTATTAAAATTATGTGAAAATTGTCGAAAATGAGACTATTATTATCTGTTTTTTTTATTCTGAAACCCCTTTTTAAATTGTCTGGATCCAAGCCTTTAAAAAAACAAAACAAAACAAAATAAAAAAACATTGACCTGTTAAATGAACACTTAAAACTGAACAGTTAAATTGAGTTTATTGGTAAAACAATACTTTGTCATATTCAACATATATTATTACTTACTTTATTTAGCAGTTCTGCTTAATATTTGTGACAATATGGTTAATATTCATTTGCTACAAAAGTTCAGTTTAATATAACGTCTATCATTCCTGAAGATTAAATGAATACAGGTACATATCGAATAACATCTCTCATTATGAACCAATCATTCTGTTTAATCCTTAATACAACTCAGTCGTTCAATCTATCTTTATAGAAGAGGTACCCAATGGGGAAACCAGAAAATTTTATCGATTTATGAAATTTAATGTTTCTGTGTTTATTGTTTTTGTTTTTTATGACATTTTGTAATGAATATTTCGTGTATTTAGAATAACATGGGGAGTAAGTTAGTTATACACTTCGGTATGCGGTGTTTCTGGATTAGAAACACCTATACCTCAGTGTATAACTATTACAGACATTTCGAGAAAAGGTATCAAAATAGAAAATCGTTTGTTTTGCGTTATTTTTTTTTCTACTTTTCACAAGTTATTTTTATTATTTTCTGTTAAGTTTTTATTATTTACATTTGATTTTAAATTAAACTTGATTATTATTGCTGTATTTCCACTAACAAAACTATTTCTTTTACAAGTGAACTTGTTTGTGTGTTTGTTTATACATGTATTTCATTCTTCAGTTTGCTTTTTATTGATATTCATTCAAAAAGTGTGCGAACTGATAGTACATACCTGTGAAATGATATAAGAAAATGATCACACTGACTGGGGGTTCTGACATCATTACTCCTTGCACTAGAAAAGGGTCCCTATCCTGTCGTCACCAATGATTAGTTCATCATTCTTCCCACCCGAAATGTTTTCAAATAATTAATTTTCAATAGTTGAATTTGACTGCTGGTTACGCCAGAGAACTGTTCCAATGCTGTTGTCTTTCATAAAAAAATCTAATGTCGGTAAGATTTTATTTTCATATTTTGTCTCGATTTTTGTCCAGAAAAATAAAAACCAAAAACGAGATTGAATATTGAAATAAATTCTGAAAAGTT
>MJUT01064027.1:320016-357027 GCA_002080005.1 Gigantidas platifrons
TTAGGTGTACATTTGTTAATATTTAAAGAAGATTTATTGGAAAAGTGTAGAGCTGTTTGATTTCAAAGAATATTGTAAATTAAAGGCATTAGATATTAATGTACATAGTGATTTATTTTTACTTTTAGTACATATTTTAAAACACTGAACCAGACAAGTATCAAAGGTGTCTTTCCAAAAATCATTATTGAATAGAAAGGGTGATTTATGTCTTGTATATTTTCCTTAATATGTCATTAACTTCAAAATGGGGGCCGTCGTGGTCGTGATCGTATGGTTGTTGGACTTACATCTACATGTACCTTTGCAATCAGTGCCTGTCACCATTAAAGTTATGCGTTCAAACCTCCTTCACGGCGAGGTGTACTCGATACAACATTATGTGATATAGTTTGTCGGTGATTTGTAGCAGATCAGTGGTTTTCTCCTGGCACTCCGGTTTCCTCCACCAATAAAACTGACCGTCACGATAAAAAAAATGCTGAAAGTGGCGTTAAGCACCATAAAACCAAACCAAACCAACTTCAAAATGTTCGTTTTCCCCGCTATGTATGCATTTTGTAATGCATTGCATTGGCATTTCGCATGGTCAATTTCACCCTTATTTCACTTATATTAATGTGATGTCCGTATTATTGTTGGCAGAGAATTGAGTACTTAGAAAAAAAGAGGAAACAAATATCTACCGCAGGTCAGTGCAAAACGTTATCACATAAGGATAATCCAAATATCTATATCTATATCAAAAGTATTATTGACTGTTATAATTAACTACATTGTATTGTATAAATACGAGTTCAGCCTACTTATTGTAATTATAATGGATATGTTTGTTTTCGTCTAGTCGATATAGGCCATATTAGTTTACTAAGCAAATATAAGAAATGGAGAAATTGTTCTCAACATAAAGTGTATCTAGAAAGCCAAGTTGTATACGTAGATTAGCACAAATGACACACAATCTCTAAATGGTAGTCTAATAAAACTGATTTAACGGAGGCACGTTGAACTCTCATTTGAAACGCTTCATCACAATGTTATTATCACATCAGTCTAAACCAGATTCTATATTTCTACTTACTTCTGCGATTGTCGTGTTATTTATTTGTTGCGTAAGGTGGATCTTGCATGATGTGGTTAGATAAATCATCCAGCATTTCTGCTAGTCTGTTATGTTCTTTTTTATTGAAATTCATACTTCAAAAAATGTCTTATGACCCACAAAGTTGTATATATAATTTCAATGTACACAATGCAACACAAATGTCGTGCAAATGACTGTTATTAAGTTTATGCTGATATTAGTACCCTAGGATATCATCCGCTCAATAGTCAGTGTTTATGCTGATATTAGTACCCTAGGATATCATCCGCTCAATAGTCAGTGTTTATGCTGATATTAGTACCCTAGGATATCATCCGCTCAATAGTCAATGTTTATGCTGATATTAGTACCCTAGGATATCATCCGCTCAATAGTCAATGTTTATGCTCTTTTGTTTTATTGCTCGCTAACACTTTTTAAATTAGTTGGCTGTCCAATCTTTCGGTTTTGAGCGTACTAGATGAATGTTCCAGAAACGTGTCGTGTTCACTGAAGATGTTTACGTTTGTATTAATGTATCAAAAACGAACTGAATTATCAATGCTGGTATTCAAATATAATTTAATTTTATTTGAATATTTCAATCTGATTGGCTAATCCGCCTGGAGAAAATTTTGGTTATACTCGATAACCTGGCTTGGTATTGTGACGTCACCAACGTGTTCATCCGCCAAGGACAAATTCAAATAGTTACATGAAAAAATCGTAATTAAAATCGAGGAATCATTAAATTTTGTTGTAAAGATTAAATTATAAGGAATATTTGAAATTGTTGAANAGGTTATACTTGCATAACCTGGTTTGGGTCAGTTTACGCTTTTCATAACCCGATTCGCGGTTTATTAATCGTAAACTGACCTAACCAAACCATGTTATATCGTATACCTGTTCAACAATTTCAAATATTCCTTAAATAGAATACAAAGGTTAAATGAAAAAATGATTCTCGTTTTGTCTAATTTAAAACACAAATTGCTGATAAAAAGTATGATTTAGGATTAAGATGGTATTGCATTTTACCGACAGTGGGGTATTTTTTCAGTTTTCATTTTATTATGATAAAGTAGCGGAAAATCGTTTCAATGAAAGAAAGCTTGAAGTGATTGATATGTTGGCAATTATATATACATTCCGTCTTGCAAATGATGAAGTCGAGGATTATCTTGAATCGGAAGAAAATAGTTAAAATACATTCGATGCCGTTAAAATTTAAAAATATCATTTTTGAAACATTCTGAATAGTTGCTAAGGTGTATATTTTGTTTTTTTTAGGGGGGAACAAGAATATAGTTAATATAATATTATATTTCAAGAATAACAAAATAAGGCTAAACTGTGGGAATTAGTAGGGTAAGTAGTTGCTACAGGTGAGTTTCAGTGCAACCTTATTTATATCATGTGAGTATCAGTGCTGTTTATCATATAGACATTATCATTGTTAGTGGAGCGAGTCGTTGATTTACATACAGACACCAGACAATCAAGTGACTATGTAAACAACCTCCAATCCAGTGTATTAACAGAGGATATCGTACGTTCATCAACATAACAAAATATAGATAACGGTAACAGTAACACCATCATGCATAAAATTGAAACGTAAAAAGATAAGTAAAACCAGAACACTTCTTCACAATAGCATATCAACAGCGGGTTATTATCTGCTTGGCAGTTGGTCATGCTATGCACTATAAAAATAGATAGGGAACAAAAAAGAAAAGATTTTCAATGATATGTTAAAGCTTAGTTTCCTTTCAGTCATGACCGAAAACACATATAAAATAACCTAATGGTAGCCGTATGTAGTTTTATGTTTTAATTATTTGGTTATTTTGGGACATGTTGGCGATGTTTCAGGAAAGATTATGGTATCTTCTCTATAGTGGAGATCCAAGAGAAGCATTCTATGCCAAGAACGATGATCAATGATAAACAGGTAATCTGATTAAATACAAATGAAGAACAAACATAGTAAATTTGTAAAATATGTATCTACTGATAATTATGCCATCATTTATCGAACCACATAGTAAATGTGTAAAAATGTATCTACTGATAATTATGCCATCATTTATCGAACCACATAGTAAATGTGTAAAAAATGTATCTACTGATAATTATGCCATCATTTATCGAAACACATAGTAAATGTGTAAAAATGTATCTACTGATAATTATGCCATCATTTATCGAACCACATAGTAAATGTGTAAAAATGTATCTACTGATAATTATGCCATCATTTATCGAACCACATAGTAAATGTGTAAAAAATGTATCTACTGATAATTATGCCGTCATTTATCAAACCATCTGAATGTAACTATATCTACGACTGTTACATGTTACTTAGACAGAACTTTACAGTTCGCACAATATTTTGAATCTGGAAATGAATCGACCTTTGGTTAGAAATATGGATCTATCCCTGTATAATTCAATGTTGTATCTTGTTTTGTTAATCATTAGGCTTAAATATATTAATTTATTTTTTATTTTTAGCCAGTTATTTACTTTGGGTTTTTTTTTCAACTTTGTCTACATGTAGAAAGTGATCGTAAACCATCAAAAGTGAAACCAAGCTTTACACTAAAAACACAGACTAGTGATAAGATGAAAAACTTAAAATACCACACTGTTGGAACACTTCCAAAATACCACACTGTCGGAACACTTCCAAAATACTACACTGTCGGAACACTTCTAAAATACCACACTGTCGGAACACTTCCAAAATACCGCACTGTCGGAACACTTCCAAAATCAAATAGCAAAATCACACAGAGCTAAAATCGATACCACTAACACACAAATACATGACCACATTTTCCTGGCTTTGTACAGGCATTTCAGTAAAAAGTGGCAGGATTAAACTAGTTCTATGGGCCCAAACCTTTTAACTATAATATCAAACCGACACAGTTTGTAGTCTTCCGATTCCATTTGTCGTGTTATACCGAGGATCCAGTTTTACGTTTCTAGAACCTTTCGACAATAGTAGATTGTTCACTGAAACTTTTTATCGTTTGTTCATTATTTTTTTTATTGCATATACAGTCATAAGATCGTGTACAGAATATTTTTTTTCTACGCTGCCCAAAAATTACCTTCAGCAAGGGAAATGCGAAAGGGGACAACGGTGATGCCGATTACGCTAAATAAAATCCATTACATATCTTTCATCAATTGAATTTATCTAAAATATTGCTAATATTTCTGTATTTTTTACTGGCACCTTGTAGTTATTAACGTAAAAATCTATAAATATAATTTATGACATTTATACTACCGGTACTTAAATATCTACATGCTGTGTACTATAAATAAACTTTAGAGAATACCAAAGGGGAAATTAAATATAAATTTATGAACAGATTTTGTTTGTGTGACGCCCTGGTACCCCTGTAATATTTACAACAACATGATAATGAAACTATTTTATGTATGCATATATTTACGTTTCAGGAAAGTGAGTGATGGAATCTTAATAACAGATTGAACTAACACTTTAAATGTTAAATTATTTAGAAAACAAAAATAAGAAACGCCTATAGAGGATCTATTCAGAAGGAAGAATATATCAAAATACTAAAGTATAGTGTTTCGTATATTTCATACGGTATTCCTCATACTCTTGTATATTATTTGCATGATAACGATGTAAGTAACCAACTGAAAATTAAAGATTTAATGCAATAAAAACGTAGATATCAAATTTAGTGCGCACGACGCGTGTTTAGCCTTCATCAGGTACGGCTAAAATCGAAAGATTGGAAAGCCAAATAATTTAACTAAATCTTGGATAATGTAACAAGCCATAAAAATAAGAACCACTCATCTGTCAAACCTCAAACTTCTATATACAGATTATGATAATGACAAAACAACACTGATTGACATCTAGATACTGTGTCGTTACAGGAATACAATTGTGATGTAGTTAAACTGGTTAATTGACCCCACATTCACTCTCTTGATACCTTGATCTCTAGCGTCAAAACATTATGCATTAAATAAAGGGTATGTATCTAATTTGGGGCAAACAATATGTTTCAAGAAAAGCCTTCACAGTAAAAAAAAAAAAGAAAAAAAAAAAAAAAAAAAAAAAAAAAAAGGAAAAATCAAATAATTTAACAAAAATGTAGATATCAGATTTGGTGCTCATGCTTTCACCGTCGCAACAATCTCAACATCCAGTCTAAAAATTATAGAAATAGATTCAATATCGATACCGTAAACGATACATCAATATATTAAGGATCAACAATAGTGTTATAATTAGTACAAGGTAGCAGACGACAATGAAATAAAAACAGATTATATACTTTACACAAATAGTATTCACCAAACCTACAATTACATTTACCATCATCAGTAACAAAATATTATATGTTTTAGGGAATTTAGAGACTGAAAAGTAACTAATAAGAGACATATTTGATTATAAGAAGATCGTTTGCTTACTTGAAAAGTAATTTAGTTTATAGATTAAAAAAAGGTGGAACTTTATAACGGTTTCAATGGTACTATTAACATAATCTTTGTTTAATCATGATGTTTGCACACTTGACGTTGAGCAATGCTATTTTTATGATAAACATGCAATTTCATGTAGAAATGTGTTTGTGTCGATTGTATACAGGGGACAGTGTTATATTTAATCACATAGGAATCTTTACGATGAAATGTGCACGAATGTTTATTATGTAATTTACAGGTGGCACTAAGATATAGTGCTTTACTCCACTGCTGGAGGTGCTCCTATGCAAAGGAGGCTAATACATAGAACAAGAAGGTCATATGATACAATTAATGTAATAATTATTCATTCAATTTGCACATGTTGTACTATATAAAGAAATGGATCACAATAGCAAAGCAAACTTCAAATACATGTACATGAAATATGTTGAATGAAATTTGTCGTTGAGTAAGAATATAATTATCATTCCTGTAGAATGTTACATGCATACTAGTATATGTTCCTGGAGAGTGTTGAATATATCAGATTTTGCTTTATGGTGCTTAACGCCACAATATTTCATTTATTTCGTGGCCGTCGGTTATATTGGTGAAGGAAAGCGGAGTACCTGGAGAAAAACACTGACCTGTCGCAAGTCACTAACAAACTTTATCATATAATGCTGTATCGAGTACACCTCATCACGAACGGGGTTCGAACTCGCAACTTTAGTGGCGATAGGCACTGATCGCACATGTAGTTGTAAATCAAACTACCATACGATCACGACAACGACGATCCCAGGTATAGCATATGAGTCATTAATATCTTTACGATGAAATGTACACGAATGTTTATTGTGTAATTTACAGGTGGTACTAAGACGTAGTGGTCATATGATACAATTGATGTAAGAATTATTTATTCAATTTGCCCATGTTGTATTATAAAAAGAAATGGTCACGAAATCAAAACAAAATAATGTGTAGCTCAATAATAATATATTTATCATTCCTGTATAATTTTGTATAAATGTGTATGCTCCTGGTAGAGTGTTGAAGATGTCTGCCATTCCTACATTTTATTTGTACATGTATTATGACATTGAAGAGTGGGTGCTATGAACAAATAGGGTTGCCTAATATGACCCAAAATGTACCACTGGTTTGATTAGACATTCGTGTCGTTTATCAGTTACAAGACGTGTGGACCATTCCGGGGCACCTATGTTCACCTTGGGACGGATTTTTAGCGGGAATTTGTGTTGCCCAATCCTTAGTTTTATTCGTAGTGTTTTGTAGGGAGAGTTTGCAGATACCAAAGGTGTAATCAGAATCCGTATATCAAAGAAGAACAAACAACACAATGATCAAACGTAAAAGTACAAAAGGACAAACAATGATCTACAAAACATACACATAAATCTAAAGATCGAGTAACACGAACCCCACTAAAAACCGGGGGTGAACTCGGGTGCTCTGGAAGGGTAAGGAGTTCCTGCTCCACAGGTGGCACCCATCGTGTTAATTTAGTTACACATCCGGTAATATGTCGTGAACGAGGAAAGGACCGGGAAGTGTTTACGACAAGTGGAATATATCCGTGGTCATTTGTGACACAAATATTCCATAATGGTCAACCAAGTCATGGTGGCGACCGTAAAATTTTTCGAAGTGATGACTTCAAATTTACAAAAAGGAACCCTTTGTTCAGTAGCTTCCTTGTTAGCAGCAACCCTCTATAAAGAAAAGCCTGATAGGAACCACAAGCTCTGGAATATTGTATCATCTGAGAGATATATATACTCCATATGCAGGTGCTGCTGGAATGTTGCTACGTATAAATGGAAAGTTGACAATGGGAAAATTGAAATCATCTCTTTTGTCGTAAAGTTTCGTTCTTAACCGACCCTCACTGTCGATTTTGAGGTGTAGGTCAAGGTATGAAGCAGACCTATCTGTATCTGTTTATCTTTATGTTCTTTTTAACGACCATTGGATTGCACGTCCTTTTATTTACTGCTCCTGATTACCCTGAAGGTATCTTTCTTAACGATTTAACGATTTATTATCGATTCAGCACAGCCTTGTTTAATTAATTTTTAGTTAGCACCACTACAGAACTTGCACAGTCAAGTATTATTACGTAATGATTCTCTTTATCAGTAAAATTTATGTTGATATTAATGCATGTTTCTGTCTAAGAGAAAATGTAAATTAGTTCATATTCTGATAATTTAAGGGTGAAGGAGTTTGTTTGCTTACTTTGCTGACTTGTAGACATACATGTACAAAAACCCAATTAAATATTAAAATTTCATTGAAATTATGTAAAGCTAATTTAACTGAGCTTTAATCTTGATTTTGGCATTTAATCCGAGGGCGGAAACAAGAAAATGATAGGAATAAAAGTTTGATCAACAAACAGTAGCGATGGATTACTTACTGTTAACGATAAGATAGACAAAAACTAAGGTATTTATATATATTCTATACACATCCAAACAGCTGTGAAATAAGGAAGATGTTATTCCATGCACGTGGTGTGTTTACTGTCTTAGCTAATTTCGATTTATAAAATTATGTTTTCAATTTTAAATGCTACATTTAATTTAGGAAAAAGATATGATATGCATTACATATGGTAAGGGAAATTTTTCATTGAAATTTACACCAATAGACATTAATTAAATGTGAGTATATAAGTTATTTTAGAATGGAACAGGAAACGATTAATATTTAGTTAATAGATTTGTTTTTCCAAAGTATTACAATCAAACCTGCTTAAGTGACTACATCTATTAAGCAATAATTTGCATTATGTGACCTTATTGTTATTTCCCTTTACAGAGCATTTTATATAAATTCAACCTGCATAAAGCAACCACCTCTCTTATGTGACCATATTTCACTGTTCCATCGGAAGATCATATAAGATAGGTTTGACTGTATATATGAAGGTGAAGGTTATCTTCTGTAACCCTCGAATAATCTCCCTCCGATATTATTCACCAAAAATACTAGTGGGCCAATTGAAAGAATAGAACATTTAATTTTTCTTACTCATTAATAATTCATCTAAAATCTTATTGGATCCGCTACGTTTTCATGATGGGAATTATTTGCGATTATGTTGCATTCTGCTAGACCAGAAAATTATTTTACACTACTTTGATAGATATATGTGATAGAAAATAAAAAAAAGTGGTTTTATATTTAAAATTTTATTTTTGGCCTATTAATTTTAAAATCGTAAAAAAGGAGTATTGTTATTATGGCAAAATATAAAAGTGCTGGGTCAATAATGAGACGACGCAGAAACGAATGCAATTGTTTCAATTGTCCCCAGAGTGATGATCAGAGAATATCGGAGCATGATTATCCATCCTTACCGAAGAATCTGTAGTATACAAAACGGCCTTGAAAACGTACTTTCGTAACCAAAATGGTTTCCATTAAAATCAACTGAGACTTTCGAAAATCAGATCTTTCTTTTCCAAGCAAAAACCTAAATTTCCATAACAGTCCTGCCTTTTCTTTACTGTGTGGTTTGAAATTGAAATAAAAACGTGAGGTATATGTGAGATTGTAGACCTTCTTTATTTAACCTTTTTCAGTTGCATTGTAAAATTAATTGAAACATGATGTTTCAAATGTTATTTTGCGTATGCAGCTTGTACCAAACCAGTATTACAATTAGACAACGCATTTACGATGAATATTTATTGTAATGAATAAGGAAGTATAAACAATAATTTTCAATAATTCCACCAATATCAACAAAACGAACAATCACCCCTCACCTCAAATCATTGAACATATGAAAACCCCAGCATATGACGTTGGAAATCCATGTCCTGGCTTTGTGCAGGCACAAAAATGTGGCGGGGTAAATATTAATGTGTATTTAGGATTAACACCATGGACTTGGAGTTTGAATAGAACTTTCCTTAATATGAACTAAAAACCCAGTTAAACTACTCCGTTCTTATTAAACAGTAAAACACTTTTTAAACGTCCACTTTCTACATTGTGTCACTTATAGTCGGGCGGTCAGACCTTCATAATTTTGATTTTAATGTACCCTCCGAACACACACCTGAAACTTTCTGTATGTTATTTTCAATGTTTTTACTTTTATTTTAATCGGGTCGTCACCAATTCGTACCGCCCGATTTTTTAAATTATACATTTGTTTAGCGTAGGGGTATCTTCACGAAAAATAATGTCTTACTTACAAGATCGTTAAATTGCAATGCTGACTTTATCATTAGGTAAACACACATTTTTATGACTGTTTGAAGACTATAGATTGTCTTTAAAGTACAAAAATATTCATTTTTATCTACTAGTATTTTAATCATGTAATAACATTCTATAATAAGGAGGTGTTTTTCATATAAATTGTCACATGTAACTAACCAATATAACAATTCTGTATGAGATGAATTTTTATTTTAGTATTTTCTGAATACTTTTAAATACAATTCATCAATTTTACCCATTTAAATGTGAAAGTGTTCGATCAAACAGACACAGTTAATGAAAAATCATTTAGAATGACCAGGCGAAAAAGTTGTAATTTTCCTGAAAAATACATTAACCGTTCGCGTACCGTATTTAGTGTTCTCGTCCTATTAAGTGACCCGAACTTGCAAAATGCATATGCTTTAAAAATTGCTTAAGAAAATTTGTTTTTGTGTTTTTGTGTTCTTGAGTTGTCTAAGAGTTGATATCAAATCATTATTTCAGTATTTCTCAACAATAAGCTGTTATACTTTGGTTATTAATTTAATCAATATTATAATAAGAAAACCGTACTGGTGATGGTGTGATTTTATTCCGAAAAAAATGCCAGAGTTGTGTAGTCTTGTTAAATTTGGTTCGTCGACCAAAAAGAAAGCTAGACAGTCTTTAAATTGGCTAAATTGTGTTATTTGTCAAGAACCAGGTACAAATGAAGATTTAATAAGCATGCAGAGGCAGAGCAAACATTTGTTTTTAAGGGCAATAGAGACCCGGAAAGAGGGTGTTTATTCAAAAGTGTTAAAAGAATTAACTTCTATGTCTGATATAAAATTGGACTCTACAGTTGTCAAATATCATAAACCATGCTACAGAGCTTACACAAGCAAACAAAACCTCAAACCTTTTCTACAAAATGAAGTTTTAGATGATAGTTATCGAGGAAGTTCCTCTTTGACTAGCTCTATAATTAAAACTATGAACCAAGTGTGTTTAGGTCAGACTGCAGTTCATGCATTTTTTGTAAACTAAAACACACAAAAATGACCGTAAACTGTACAAAGTTGAAACAGCGGAGAGATCACAGACTATGGACGCAGCCCAGAGAACGTCCGATTTGGATCTCCAGCATCGAGTATCAGACCTTCAAAATTTTGATTTTAATATACTAGTACCCTCCGAACATACATCTAAACATATATACATGTATTATGATAGCAGATATACTGGGCTTTAAAATTACGTGGGTCGTCACGAAATTTTATCGCGCGATTTTATGCAAATTGAGATCAAAGATCACTATTTTCTGCGATTCAGAAATATTGTCAATACGATTAATTTGCACATTACTTTTGTCCATTAAATACATTTATGCTTGTAATTCATTAATCGCATAAATAAATTACGATGTACAAAATTTAAGGTTTTTTTGTTGGTTTTTTTTTGTGTTTTTTGTGTGTGCATATTTCAATATGATTTATGACGTCAAAATGACGTATTTTCGACATCAAATGTAGATTTGCTTTATTTGATTAACATATAAAAAATACCCTCTCCGAAAAACCGGATATCCAAAATACATTTTTAACAAGGTTTTTTTTTAGAAAGCTCGATCCCGAGTGGTCTATACAACGTCAGTGTAGCACATATTCAGCTATGTGTGTTATGTAAACCTATCAACTCTACATATAATAGATTACATATCGAATGACAATGTTTTAGTGGTACCGGAAATGGGGTTTCCATTTACAGAACATAAAATTATGATAATGTTAGATCAGTTACTTCATAAAGATGTTGTTATTCTGATTTCCTATACCAAAAACCGTAGTCTTGTCGTTAAATGACCTTTTATGGTAGTCCATAACTGTAAGTAAATTATGGCTGAATAATATATTGTTCGGATTGCAGTGTTTACTGATATGATTGGTTGATGATTATAATGGATTAATCGATATGACTGGTCAATTGATAGAATAATCAATTTTATATCATAGACAATTACAATATCATCAATGAACTCTGAAGTACACGGTACCTTCAGAAACTGAGTGTTGTACCGCTACAAATATTCTAACTGTCATCGTCCTCGATAGTCTCAGTACGTCGTGAATGAATATTGAAGCATTGTTCTTTAGCTTGGCATGGGCACAAATCTGTACAAGCTAGGTTCTGCTCAAAACAAACACGGGCAGTAGAGCAAACAGACTTACCTTTGCATGTACATATCAGATCCTGAAGGAAGTCGGACGACATGTGCCATACAAATAGGATAGAGGATAGATTCAAGTCCTAATTTTTCTTACTGCCATGCGTAGGATAACTGTGAACCTATGACTGGCTTAGCCTGATCAGCGGTCATCCATATCTTTGTTTGCAATAAAACTACGGTCTTTACCGGCTGACAATTTGAATTCGCAATTTATTCAAGTCACCGTAACATTTTTTTGACTTGCCCTTTTGGTCATCCAGTCTGACCTTCTAAAAACGCTTGGTTCAGACGGTACATTTTTAATTATAGAGATAGTAAAAGAGGAACTTCCTCGATAACTATCATTTAAAACTTCATTTTGTAGAAAAGGTTTGAGGTTTTGTTTGCTGGTATATAAGCTCTGTAGCATGGTTTATGATATTTGACAACAGTAGAGTCCAATTTTATATCAGACATAGAAGTTAATTCTTTTAACACTTTTGAATAAACATAATCTTTCCGGGTCTCCATTGCCCTTAAAAACGAATGTTTTCCCTGCCTCTGCATGTTTATTAAATCTTCGTTTGTACCTGGTTCTTGACAAATAATACAATTTTGCCAATTTAAAGACTCCCTAGCTTTCTTTTTGATCGACGGACCAAATTTAACAAGACTAACACAACTCTGGCATTTTTTTCGGAATAAAATCACACCATCACCAGTACGGTTTTCTTATTATAATATCGATTAAATTAATAACCAAAGTATAACAAAAGTATATGTCAACCCGAGGAGCGGGTGACAAAATGGTTCAGTTTGTTGACTTCTGACCACAAGCCACATAAATACCATATGACGTTCATTTGCTATTAGATACCGTTCCCACGTATTTAGATTTTCATACATTCATTCACCCCCATTTTGGGAGTTTTACAAGTCACCATAACTGTCCGAAATGTCACCCCAATATGTTTAGAACTCACGGTACAGTTGAAATAAACAAGTTTTAGGAGCAATAAAACCAAAGGTTGCTAAAACTGACGATAAGTAGTTTTAAGCAAACTAATAGTACCTCATGATGGATGACGTGTAATGACCAAACAGGAAAATCTTATCTTGGTATCATTCCTTTCCCTTTTTTCGAGTTATACGATCATTTTATTTCAGTCAAGTGTTATGCTATATTTGTGATTTTTTGTTTGTCTAACTTGATTGTTATTTGTTTGTGTATTGTTTCAAATTATGTTACTATGCAAGTAGGCAATTCGTTGTGAGACCTGAACATTCATAATGCAACAATTACTGTATTTATAATGTTAATATTATTGTAAAACTAGTAAACGATTTATATATACCTTGATATGCAAAAACGAAATCATTGTACATTTATTTGATGAAAAGCAGAACAGCTCCGTGCAGCTCGAAAGTTTGTAGCATTGTATTCCAATTTCCTAAACGAATACCAATTTATTATTCGTAAAGCATAAAATGAAACAAAGAAACCCTTTTAGTTTATTTTTCCATTTACGTCGACTGAGAGGTCAGACCCGATTAAGTGAGAAATAGCTTCATATCGACCCAAAGACAAGTGTGGGCAATATGTACATATTTCGATCCAACGTCTTCCAGCTACTGCTACTTTTGATAATATTCGACATAATGTCCATCTTTAATAAAGGACATTAGATAGAAAAAAAAGAGAGCACGCATGAAAGTGATCTGTTTCAAGTTTGCCTTAAACATGCCTGGTGATTTCAACTTGAGGACAAATATTGTTTGCATTATTCGCTCAAATGAATTTTAATTTGTATAACTGAATAAAATAAAAAGAAATCACAGGACAACCATTACGAGGAAAAACTGATTACCGTGTAGCTACATTGTAAATAAAACACCAGAACATTCTGGCTTCAGATATTGAATTTTTTAATCTAACATTTAGCGGAAAGTTCCATTCTGAAAAAAAATCAGCTTTAATTTAGGGTGTATAGCGGGAGCCGTAGTATACAATTCTTAAAAACTATCCCACCACATGGGTGATTTTAACTCATTAGTTTTAGACGAGAACATGAAATATTTAAAGCATGTTCGATATCTGATTGGAATTCTTCACCCGGACTCACCTGTTCCTCTTAAGAATATTTTGAGTGTATCTGTAAACATGCACTTTAAGTGCTTTGTACTGTTACTTACTTAACAGTAACCCAGTTTTAAATATAAACTGATCTTTTTATCGAACTCATTACTTAATTCAGAAGCCAGATTTCAATTTGCATCTCATAAGTATGTCAGAATGATTAGAAATTAAAATAGCCTTGCGTCATACATTACCTTCACCGTCAGGGGGTAAATATCTTAAATATATATCGTACACTTGAGAGGGTCTTGTGAAGAACCTCTTTCCGAACAATACCGCAAACTTGTTGAATTTTATTATAAAAAGAAAATGTATTGTAAAAGTATTTTACCCTTCGCCAGCACCTGGGTTCATTCTCGGGTTTTTACGGGTCTTCTTGTTTATCTTTTTAGTTTTCTGTGTTGTGTTTTTTAGTTTTGTATTTCGGTTCTCTTCGTCCTGTGTCTTGTGTTCCCAATGTTACCAGTGTCTCTAGATTGTCCATTGTTGATTGCCCCTTCGGGTTTCTCTGACGTTTATTTTGTAATAGTAAAAATAATGTCCTTCGTCAGATCCACACATGTAATACATATACATGTGTATATTACAATTTTGTAATATAAGAAATTTAAGATTTTACGAATTTCTTAAATTATAAAATTGTGATATAACATATAAGTGTACCTATGTACATGAAAGCTACGATAAAAGAATAAATGGAATGTTCATACAAAATGAATATTAAATGTTTACCATTTACACCCCTTTTCACCCTTCGCTTCCTGGTAATGGGATTGGTTTAAATCTAATGATTCCATTGAAGAATTTTAATTACATGCTGATAAGAATGTCCACTTTTTGAATGTGTAAATGATTCGTGTTGGTCCTGCATTCTTTATAATTTAAATAAACTCTCCATGGGGTTTTGTCTGGTAAACCTTGATTGTTATCACATCTTTATTAAAGCTTACTCATATTTTATACACTCCTTTGTTTAAACAGAATTGTAATAATATCCATATTTTCAAATATGTAAAAGATTGTACAATAATTGATTGAGTGAGTGATGAAATGAGTGATGTTATTTATGGAAGTGTAAACAGTGATCGATGGTCAACAATTCCACCAATATCAACAAAACAAACACCTCTCATCTCTCATCTCAAATTATTGAACACATAGAAGAACTTATGACTTATGACGTTGAATATATAGATCCTGGCATGGGTAGGCATACAATTGTGGCGGGGTCAAACAGGTTGCTGGAATCCCGACCCTCTCGCTGTGTAATATTGCTTGATAACATCATATGTCGCAAATTGTAACACTGTGAATGGAAATTTCAAAGTGATTCATAAATATCCTGATATCCCACGATTCCAAAGTCCAGCACACTAACAGTTAAAGGGTCGGGTTATGGTGTTTAACGCCACTTTCAACATTATTTAGTTATTTAGTACCAGTCAGTTTCATTGGTAGAGGAAACCGAAGTTACCGGAGAAAACCACCGACCTGTCACAAGTCACTGACAAACTTTATCACATAATGTTGTATCGAGTACACCTCGTCTGAGCTGGGTTCGAATATTAGTTATGATAGGCACCGATTTCATAGGTAGTTATAAATCCAACATATATGATCACGACCACGACAATCCCTTACAATAACAGTATATCATGGAAGTGGTAATCATATTGATTGATTGATTTATTTATTGATTGATTGATGCGACACAAATCAAATATTTAACCCGTCTTAGGTGTCTCGTATTTCGAGGATCTCCTGATTATTCATCATCATTAGAAGCTGACCACGCCCCTTTACTCTCCTCTCATACGTCAAAATTACACACACAACAATGTACATCTGGTTCAAAGGACACTTTCATAATTCTATTGAAAGAAGCACTAAATAGACACCTCCTTCTGTAATAACTATCGTGTTACACTGTTAATTATATACTTTTAATTCAAAGTTATCAGTTTATATGTGACCAAAGTTCCTGCCTTTCTTTTCAGTCAAAGTACATCCTTAGACCTAATTATATATCAGGTTGGTGACCCGTTCTAAGGCCTAATTCTTCGAAACATAGCTATCGACTACATTTTTTCTATATCTTGCAAGTTACTGGTGCTAGTCAAAATTTCCGTTCGAAAATGTACAATTCGATATTTTTACATGTTCTATTTTCCTCGACTTTAATATACAAAAAATGTAGATGAAATGTTCCTCAATAATACGAAGCAACTGTGTTTATTAAAATGATGTAATATAATTGGTGGTGTAAAGGTTAGCATGTTCGTCTTGGGTGTTGTAGATCTTGGGTTCGAGCTTCACTCGGGTCAAAACAGAGACTATAACATTTGGTATTTGTTGCTTCTCTACTAATCACTCAGTATAAAGGAGCCCGAGTGGAGCGACATGTCCACCAACGGACTTGTTTCAGTGAGTTAGCACTTTAAATATATCTAACTGGGCGTGCTGGTCAAGATCAGAGCGGATATCATTATCAACTCACGTCATTTGAAATGTAACTTGTTCGTGCTTTAATAACTGAAAAATTACCCACTTGGCGTTTAAATACACAGTGCCGTTAAAGAACAATTTCATCACTCATTCCCTCACTATAATCTGGTATATATTTAGAATTTAACACAGATAATTACGTAAGGCTTATCCATCTAAAAGCCCGTGTACACGATCAAAGTTTTCGTGAAAAACTTTGACCAAGTTTTTGATGGAAAACTTTGATCGTGTAAAGCGGCCTTATGTTACAGATTTGTGAATGACAGTAAATTTAAATTTGATTTAAATATAATTCATCATTTTGAGAAACGACACATTAATAATGATTAAAACAAACAATGAAAGTAAATATCACAAAAAAACATGGTAATAAAAAAATCGTCAATTTCAAAGAGATGTATTATCAAAATTGATATAAAAAAACCGCTGATCAATAATTTGTATATTCAAGTTTTATATTGAATTGTACCGCAAAGTAATTCAATGTTTACCGATAATGACTTAAGTTAATAAATTTTAGTTTATATACATATAGCAACTGACAAATCATCAAAGTGATTAATTACAAGGGGTCAAAAGGTTATCGCAGGTGGTCTTAAAGACGGAACATCTTGTCAATGAAATCTACCGTTAAATTGACTATGTTTGATCAGACCCTCTACAAATGTAAACACAACGCACTCATAATTTGGCTAGAAACATAGGTTACGAAGCAATATTAATTGAATATTTTTAAATCTTTACAGCAAACCTTTCTATACACCTAGGAAGTATCATAAATCTTCTAAAGACACAAATTGAATTATATAGAAATTTATTATGATTTTGACACGTACAGCAATATAGAAGTGGATTTTTTTTGTTTTTAAAATTTCAAAGTAACCCAATACACAAAGAATTTGTCTTAGTTCGTTACAATCTTATCACGGTATAAATCTACCTGCTCAAGGTGTTACAATTGTGTCTGATTATTACAGGTAGGTTTACATGACTGAAGATCAACAGGATTCACCAGTATTCGGTTACTTTTGAAGATTTATCTGATGTTTTGACATGTAACTTCTTGAACTCTTGTACAAGATCATTCATATGGATACATTAACTGTGCTAAAGATCTTTTTTGACGTTTATTTGTTTATCAGCGACATGTGAAAATCAAATTTCCCAATAGTTAACGTGATTTTACATTTTTCTGTGGATTTTTGTGAAATTGTTGTGAAAATGACTACAAATGGTTCTCGAAATCGAGGAAATAATGGACACGATCATAAAGACGTATGTAAAATTGCAATTCTTGGTTGTGCTGGAGTGGGGAAAACAGGTACGTAAAATATATTAATAGTAGGGGTTATGGTGTTTAACGCCACTTTCAACAATATATCAGTTATATCTTGGCGGTGTTTATAGTAAATTAGTTATCAATATGTATCATATTAATGTAGAACCCCTCTGTTTTAGTAAATTCTAATATCATGATCAAAGAGACGGTTATAGTACCAGAATATCAAAGGCACAAATTATATAGGCAAACGTCGGAATCTTAAACATGCTAATAAAAGTATACTTAAATTAAAAGACGATGAAATATTATTAATAGATGTTCAGTGTAATAATAAATCGTGCACTGAATTATGTGTACAATGTGGGCATGGGGTACTCCAAACACTTTTTTGTACTTTTTCCTTTTTTTGACTATGTATATTATGTAGGTCCCAAAATCAGAGATTAAATTGAAAACGAGTGTATCAATACACTTTATTATGGCGATCACACATTCTATAATAATTGTTGAATGCCTATTTATAATGCAAACAAAGAAGTTATGATGTAAATACAATGCAATATGACAAAAGTCAAAGTCCATAATTATCAATTTGTCGACCCTCCTACTATAAGGGTTAATGTAATGGGTATAGATGTCACTTTCAATATTATGACGTGGTGGTCAGTTTTATTGGTTGAGGAAACTGGACAATCAGGAAGAAACACTGACCTGACATAAGTCACTAACTTTATCAAATAAGATTGTATCGAGTACACTTGTCACAGACAGGAATCGTACAGACATTTATGTAGATGATAATTCAACAACCGTACGATCGCTGTCACGACGAGTCACCAGACTGTCAGCCATGATGTGGCAAAATATAGTGTTTAATACTACATTGCACTTTGCGATACACTTGTTAAACCTTCCTTTCATTAATTACTAGATGATGTGTTTCTCTACCCGTCCACCCATTTCCAATGGAATACATATTTCCTCTTCTTTCATCACTAATCTGACAGGCGTGTCTTTTCTTTTTTTCTTTTATTTTTTTTATTAGGTTTACTTATGCTTTTTTAAGCAAACTATTTATTCAAGTTTTCGCTTAACTTTGTTTTTTGTTGTCTTTCTTTAAGTTTTATACTTTACTAGCAGGGGCGGATCCAGGATTTCAAGTTAGGGGGGCGCACTGAAAAAAATCACGCCGAGCGGAGGGAGGCGCGAAAATGTTTGGGGTATTTCGTGTGAAAAATCACGATTTTACGCAAAAAAATCATATTTTTTCCAATTTTAGGGGGGCCGCCGGGTGCGCCCCCCCCTGGATCCGCCCCTGTTTAGGTATACCTTATAAAATAGAGACTCCAAACAGATACCCATGTTCCGTATATCAGACAATTCTGCCAGTAATACTATGGTTTACTGTGAGGTTAGAACTTAGTTCTTAACGAAGTTGACTGTCTTAATCCTAATCCATATGCTATTTCTGGGAAGATACCAATTGTATTCAAATAGTCTTTAATTGATAGGGAAATAAAAATATGCTAGTATCTAAAAAAATTCTAACAGACATACATGTACAACGGACGCCAGGTGATGATAAAAAATTCATGTTTCATTTGTAAGTACTTTTTGTACCTATTAATTATTTTTTCTTCGAATTTCATTTAGAGAACGTCATCGGTATTCTCAAAAAAAAAAAAAAAAAAAAAACAGAGGCAGCGATACATCGGATGAGACAATTTAATAAAAAAATAAAGTTTGTATATGAGGTTGGAGTGGGCGACGAGAAAACAAAATATCTTTATAATTATACGTATACTTTAGTTAAATGATGATCTTAATCAGTCTAGACATTCTTTATTATTTTTTTCTTCTTTACAAAAGTTGTATGTATTATGTAGTTTTGTTTGATTGATTCATTGTTGTTTAGCGTCAAGTTCGTGTTTCAGCTATTATATTCATGACAATTTAAACACACATTAAAACATCAAAGAGGTTAACAGGCTATAATATGATATGGCTATGATTGGATGGGTAACAGAGATTATAAATACATGTATATAGAAATTCTTTTTTATTGAAATACACAAACAAACAAAAACACAAAAAAACCACCAAGTATTATTCTTTCCTGTGACTAAAAGAAATATTGCAAATGGTCTTTTCAAGGGAGGGTAATATTATCCATATTTAGATGGATGTTCAAAAAGGAAAATACATGTAACTCCTGTAAAATGATCCAATCAAGCTGCCATAATGATCAGTGAATCTTCATCAAGTATTGAGAACATGCAGCAGTTAAAACGTGGGAGAAGTTGTTCGTACAAACTTTTAGTCAAAAACCGCAACAACTCCTTCAAAAAATGGTTCGATCAAATTGTCGTAAAGATATGCAATTCTTCAAACGGTAAAAAAGAACAATCATTCAAAGTTTTCAGTAAATCCGTTTAAAATGAAGAAAACTAGTAGTTGTGTGTAGAAACTTTTTGATGAAATATTCTTTGTTAAAACGACCATAACTCCTTCAAAACTAGTGCGGTCAAATTGTCTTAATGATATACGAATTGTCATATAGTAATAAGGAAACATTTGAAGAATTATCATTTAAAATGTAGGAAAAAGTTGAGCGCAGAAACCTTTCGATGATATATTTAATAAAAGAAGAAAAGGGCAATAATTCTTTCAAAATTATGTTACGCTAGGCCTATATATGTATTTCTTCAGATGGTAATAAGCAAGCATGCAGGGAATTTTGGGAACTTTCCATTAAAAATGTAAGAGTAGCATTTTGGGATGACCGGACAAACGGACGGTACGAAACCAATATACACCCCTCCTCAGAAGAGGGAAGACATAATAATAGTTGACAGTTGCAGAATCCTGCGGCTGCAATATTATATATATAAAAAAACCATCAACAAGATGATATCTCTATTTCTTTAAATAACATTAAACAGTTAAAATGAGAGTGGATCAAGTTCGTTTATTTACCTACAATCAGCTAAAGATTACTTTCTTCTGATCTACCAACAAGCATGCCTGTCAAAAGTGAAAAACTAGTAGATCTAAAAATACAGTGTAATATATAGTCTGATCGCTCATAATACAATGTCTTAAAATAAAAAGATTCCAACAGTGATACGATAGAAAGTGAGATTTTCATCATTTATAAGTGACAAAAACATAATTAAGAACTTAAATCTGTAAATTGTTACTGAATCAACTCTCTAGATACCACCTGATCGAAAATTCCAAAGATAACGAAGAACGAAGGGAGAAAAAAAAAGATAATATCTCTCATTCTGACAAGATCATTAAAATGCACTGAGAAATTCATTATTTTTTTGGGTCAAGTTAGACAATAATCGATGCACTTTGCTCTGTTTATGAAAAAAAAACAAGTATGAAAGTATTTTGTGCCATGTTTATAAATACTTCACTCTTAGCATACAGTTAATATTTAGCATTCAATTATAACCCTATATCGTTCATCAAGTACTAAAATAACCACGTGAAAATAAGATACTGGGCCAAAAAAGGAGGTTCGTACGATTATCTAATTTAGACCAATAGTTGTCCCCCTTGAAACTAACTATTATTATTTATTGACATTTTTGACGTTAAATGAATGGTGTATCGACTTTGTTCTTGGCGATGAAGGGACGGAGAAAAATCAAAAAGTAATTTGAAAAGATGCCGCTTGTTTGGATCTATTTTTTGGATATGTTGTGGATATGAGAAAAATTACTGATGCGTGTTGTCTTGCAACATACATACCTACTAGCACTGGTAATTTGCCTGGCAGTGACGGATGCGAGGGATATTTACGTACAAGGAGCGTTTAGCCTTTTCAAAACACAAGACACCGTTTTACGTCATATACTCAGCATGTTTGCTGCGTAACTTTACCTCTACCGCGCAACATTGTAAAATATCAGTGAAGTAA
Organism: Gigantidas platifrons; assembly: GCA_002080005.1. NCBI lineage: Eukaryota > Metazoa > Mollusca > Bivalvia > Mytilida > Modiolidae > Gigantidas > Gigantidas platifrons. The sequence continues at coordinate 341,874 of MJUT01064027.1, forward strand.
GGTGAACATCTTCATCACTAATGTGTGATAGCATATTTGAATAATTGGACGATTGCATATACATAGAGGAAATATATTTAATAATGTCTATTTAAATATTCTACATATAGTAGCGAAAGTTATTTGTAAATATGTTGTTCACTTTATGCTTTCCAGTAGAGTATATAGTCAGCTAGGAAATAATGTTGTTTGTTGACTTCTGATAGCCTGGCGTATCTACAACTATAAAGCTGACGAGTCAGTTTGCGGTGTATAAAACGACAAAGCTGGCAAGGTAGTTTGCCTATGGGTGCAGTTTTTCGTGTCTAAGACAAAGCTGACAAGTCAATCGATGTTCGCAGAGTCTAAAATAGTAAAGCTGACAAGTTGGTTTTAGTAACAGACTTTTAAACATTTTCAACAATATTTGAGCTATTTTATTGTAGCAGATAATGTTATTTGAGGACATTACAATACAGTACCAGAACCAGTCTGTAAAACAATATGTCTTTATTAAAAAAAAACCGACGGTTTAACAAATGCTACAAAAGATATGTAAGGGAAGAGGTTTAGGTACAATGACCTTTTAGCAGTCTTAAACCAAATATATAATAGATTTTAATCAAACATGAATAATCCAGAAAAACTGGCAACACAAGGTACACAAGACGAAGAAAATCAAAACAAAAACATAACATAAAAAAAAAGATAATATATGTTGGACACCACTATACGTAAACAAACACAAATAACGTAAATAAGACACGAGCTCTCCTACAAACAACTGGAGGTAAAGACGAACCAAACATGGTTTTTATGAAAACGTTGCACAATATCAATGTCTCGATTAGGTTGTAATAACGTCTTGTAAACATGTTGTATTGACATTAAGGAGCTTGTTATCTATGTCAGTGGTGATGTGAAATATATATACATACAATATATAATTATGTTTTTCATGTTTTTATGTTTTCAGCTATTACAGTTCGATATCTTACGAAGCGTTTTATTGGAGAATATTGTCCTACTTTAGGTGAGTTCTATTTTTAGCTATGTTGCATGACGTGCAACATTGTTTTTGCAAGTTGTGTCTCTGTTTCGTTTGTTATGTTTTCGCGGTAAAACATGTTTTGTTATTTTCTTATGTCTTGTAATACAGAGGAATATACATGATTTTGTAACCTTTTATCTCGTTCTTTACACATAAGTAAATGATCGTTGTGTTTTATTTATGAACAGAACGCTTAAACAGTGATGGTCAGCAATTCCACCAAAATCAACAAAGCGACGAACAATCACCTCTCACTTACAAGGGACGGTAACAATCATCACACGAAATAACCCAAATCCCTACATATACTATTTTACTAAGAAGGAAAACAATGTTGTGTACCCCGCTCACTTCAAAATCTTGTATCTCAACTAAAACCTAACAGAAATGCACAAAATTCCAGGAAAATTAAACTCAATTATAATAAACGTATACCTTCATTGAACTCCAAGATATTGTTTTTTAAGTTTTCCACTCAAAATCTGGCGGATGTGGTTGAAGTCTTCAGTTCCAAAAAGCACAAATGTTTCTCTTCAAACGATGACTGGTCTTTATACAATGAATCAGACTAATAGTATATTAATTGTATTAACAACCATCCGTGGTACGTGGTATCATAATCACAATCCGGTCCTGACCTCATTTATGACTTGTCACCGTTTTTCTTAACTAGAGTAGCACCGATAGTAGTACTAGTGTAGCACGAACTACTGACCCTTCAGAAGCACCTTATTACACCCCGGATTTTTGTGGGGTTCGTGTTGGTCGATCGTTAGTTGTCTGTGTAGTGTTTTGTAGATCATTGTTTGCCATTTGGTTCTTTTTGTGGCCTTTGTACTCTCTTTCCGTCGTCGAATTAATGCTTCTGATTACCTCTTATGGTATCATTATTACATTACTTCCGTTTTTCATTGAAATGTTACAATATGATTGGTTATGAAGTGGTCACATGATTATAAAAGAGATGTTTCACATCCCAATGAAACTCAAACCCGAACTTGCATGTGCATCCATGACGACGTCAAATGTAAATAAGCAATGGCGTAGTAATTTCCAACAGCAAATAATCTAACACAAATAAAATTCACAACGAAAAATTCAACTATATTAAATTTTGGTGTGATTTAAATATAATTATAAGAATTGAATGCATTCTTTTGAAGTTTCATTGGGGTATGAAAGAGTTGATCGAAGCACATTTTCAACATGAAGCGGTACCGCTTGAAAATGTACTTCGGTCAACGCTTTCAAAGGAATGCATTCAATTCTTAAATAAAATCTTTCTTGTATATTTATATTTCACTGATTTCGAAAATAAAAACATACCAGTATATATATCTAATCTAGTGCGCATGACGCGTTTTGGAATACATGTTACCTTCAATATATTTCAGATGTGCATTGCATCAACCATACTCGAATAGTAAAATGGATTGGGTTGTGGGTTCTGAGCGCCACTTTTTACTACATATTTCAGTTATATTGTTATCAGATTAGGTTTGTGTGTGGATACGGCCTTCGGTATAGTCATAGATGAACTAGTATCATACAAGGTTGTAACAATATTAGATATCACCACATGCAGAACGTATAAAGAAGATATTGTTGTTCAGGATTCACAAACTTTAGTTGTGATATATTCTGTTGTAAACACAACTACCACATGGTTACTGCCACATATGCTATTCTTTACAAACTAATCATGCTTCCCAGAGTTTGAACATTCGAAAACAAATCTTTATGGTAGCAAGTTCTTATTATCAAATCAAGTATGAATCGTCGAAAAAATATTTATCCTCCGATATGTTCTTTTCATCAAATCAAACTTCAGGCGAAAGGACAGTTGAATACAATATAATTTTATAAAGCAAAATAGTACTTGTGTATGAACTACAGAACTGAACTGATAAACTTAAGACTAATAGAATGGATCGGTTGTACGTTTGAGCGCTAATAGTTCGTTCGTTTCGGAGATATATTGGTTTGTGTTAGCTTATGTAGATTTATTGGTATACAATGTTTATCTTTGTTTTGTGTAAATAAACAAATGCGATTTATACTTGTCTATATGCATTTGTACTTAATTTTTGGACACGTTAAGATTTATTTTATGTAACTATTTTCGTGGATCGTCCTTAAAATAGGACATCTGAATCTCAAAATATACACGTTACTGATCTTATCTAGAACATACCGGAAAAAAACCAAAAGAACAACATTTAAACGAAATCTTTCAATAAACAAGATACCGATCTTAAATACGTTTTAACATCTTTATCAATCGACTGGTGTCAGAAGTGGGATGTTTGATTTCACCTTTAACTGCATGTTAGGAATGTTCAGGTGTTCTGTGGTTCTTTTGAAGTTTTAGTATAAATGCTTATATCAAGTAAAATGTTCTTTGTTGTCTAGAAACAACACTGTTTTAAACTGTTTGATGTGATAAGGAAATTGACCGAATACTCACTTTATATGAAAAATTATCAATGGACAAACAAATGAATACATGCTGAAAAGTAAATACTCCAGAATACACTAGATCAATAAAAATTGTTATATTGTGACGCTATATTTAATAAGTACACATTTTATTTGAAGTAAATTTCATATAATTCGTATTTTGTTCGGTTTTATTCACATGCTGTTCAATATAAACCTAATTAAGAAATTTTAAATTTTTAAGGCAATTGTGTTTCTATAATACCTCGAAAAATGTAATTCTCGAAATTCCTAATTTCAATATTTTATATTAAATTTTGATTTTATAGTTCGTTATTATTTCTATTCACAAAAGAAATGTTATAAAATTATCTTACATATCAACATAAATTCACAACATTTTTCTAAGACCCAGTTTTTGACTTTGAAAATAAGTCGGTCAACACTGAAACTGCGTAGTCGCAAAATAATGCATGTACTTTTAATTGGATCGAGTTGGAATATATGGAATTTTAATTATTTCCTTTAATATTTAGATAGAAGACACAAAAAGGCTATAAGCATGAAAATCATGAAAATAGACGATACTTTAGTTACAGAGATGTTACTTCAAAAAAACGCATATCAAATTTTTATTAAAATTGTTTGCACGTCTGTTCAAAGTATGGTACATCGACTTTCTAGACCATAGCAAGACTCACACGACTTGACGTGTTACATGTAAAGAATAGATACCCCCACAAAAAAGGACTAAAGAAAAATTAACACAATTAGTTACACATACAGGAATGACAACATCCCCTTCTTTATTCACGCTACATTTTCAGTGATTCACAGTGAGTTAGTTTGTAGTGAATGACTTGATTTGAGTTCAACTCATTAAATAAAACTTCGTTCATCGAAAAAGGGACACTTACAAAAGTAAATAGTCTTATAGTAGAATATTAGGAAGCTGACAGTTGTATTTTCCAATTACAAAATGTTGACAAACGTATTCACTAATTCGATTCACTATTTTTATATCAATTAATTATCCACATAATGTACTATCTGAAAACTTATTATCGTCACGAATACAACCGCAATACTGCTAGTGACGTTCAACAGCAATCAATCAATCTATATTTATCACGTAGAGAGGATGTTTATGGTTTTAAATTAATATATGTTTTAAAGGATTTTGACAAAATAAAGCCTCCCTCTATTTCAGAGCGTATCTACAAATATTGTTCTCCAATAGACGATGAAGATGTACGACTAGAGATATTAGACACAGCAGGACAGGTAATTACTTTATATACGTCTTAAGGACTTCACAATCAGATTCCCCGTTTTTTGGATGGGTAATGTCATGTTGAGAACATAATTAACTAGACCTATTTCACATAGCTTTTAGATTACTTGGTAAATCATCAAACGATTAGCGTTCTTTACATTATTATTCATGAATTATCCAATCTGATTAAAATCACATATCTTACTTGATCCCCTTTACTAATATGTAGCAGCGTGGGGGATCTGAAGAAACCACCGTAGGGTCGCATGCGAGTGACCCTATGTCATGAATATTTAATCATATGATAATTACGGGTTATAACCTTTCTAAGCCAATCGGATTGCTCGTAGCAAGCAAAACTGTTTAATTTTACATAGTCACCTAACCGTTATTTTCATTTGACCGTAACATAAAGTCACTCGCATGTGGCCCGTAATGGGATTTCTTCAGACCTCCCACGCTGTGATGTATCAGTAAAGGGGAGCATGGCAGAGATGTGATTTTAATCAGAATGTGAATGTGAACATTGTTGTGTTTTCGCCTTGTTTCTTGTGTACCCTATGTTTCCAGTTTTCCTGGATTGTCGATTTTTGATTGCCCCATCGGTATTCTCTAACGTTTAATTAAACCACATCCATGAAAAAATGGTTACCGGGCTTGCCTTGAAGCCTGGATTGTCGGATATGTAGATTGATATATATCTACTCAATGAGCAATTCTTCACGATAATTAAAATATTGGAAATTAGAATTAATAATAAAACGTTGATATCTAACTTAGTCAACACGACACTTTTCTGGAGTAACCTTCATTTCATAAAGGCACTGTCATAGTCAAAAGATTTAAAAGCGACATAAGTTAAACGGATATGTGAGCAAGAAACCAAAGCCAAAGGGCCTAAACAGGCCACCCAAAATCAGCAAAGGTCACCTATGCCTGAGGGAGGAGAACCTTAGCTTTAATAATAAATATATTATCTATGAACTGTAAATTTAAATTATAAATATATCTGATAAACCCTGTCATTGCTGAAGCACTGACTACTGGGCGGATAGGAATCATAATTAAGTGTTCTGATAGGGAGACATATTTATTATAGATTTGCATCGCTGTGTTCTGATAAACTGACAAGGTGTAACGTGCCCTCTGCAGGAATTTCAGAACACCAGATAATTATATTTGTATATTAAAAGAGTTTTATTCATGGAATGCGATTAATTATAAGTTTGCTGCGTGTTCAAATGAAAGATGGTTTTATTTATAATAGTTTAATAATATTTTATTGTACATAAACAATAGGGTTGGACAGCAAGTTATACCAACTTATATGAAGTCCTCTCCTTACAAAATATACACATGAATTAATGACAGCAAAACAAAACACAAACAATAAACATTAAAATTTTGACACTGATAAGAAGAAAGAAAGAAGTACAAGTGAAAAAGTGAGAAAAAAAAACAAATTGCTAACTTAGCCCTAAAATCTTTTTGATTGATTTATAAAAGTTCGAACTTTTCCAAATATTTTGGAGTTGACGTCATAACTATTTATAATAGAACGAATTATAATGGGTTAGTGTGTGATTGGTGTTTAAGGTGAACAATTTATCATCAATATCATGGTAAGAGCCACTTACATATCGATCAGATGATGATTATTTCCCCTTTCTATAAGAAAGATGCTTCGTTGGACATTCTTAGTACTAGCTCTCTGAAACAGCAACCCGTGGCTAGATATTTCGATCCACTCTGTCACGTGATCCTAATTTCAGCCAATCAAGTCCTTGCTCTTGCTTCTTAGCGCTGTGAGCTTAACGGAAAAGCAAAAAATATCAATTTATAGCCTTTGGTTTGACACGATCTCGACTTGAGCCTGCGATTTACCTGACTCGCTGAGAACACGCTAGCCATTACATTACCGATGGAATTAAAACAAATGAGAATTAACACAATAAACATCAAGGATTAAAACGACAGTTATTTTTCTATTCCGTCGACGATAGACTTAAATACACTTGCTAATGCATATTTATATATAATTCTTCCTGGCTAGTTTTTGTTTTGATTTTCTTCGTCTTGTTGACAGTTTCTTTGGATTGTGTTCATTCTCTAACGTTTATTTTAAATGCAAGTTTTCGTCTGTTAGAAGGTGTAAAACAATATTTCGATCCACAAGGAGAGCTTTAACGTACTGTATTGTATACACGTTATTCTGTTCTAGTTTTATGATGTATGCATTGTATAATCAAAGCTTACTAGTATCTTCAATCTTCTCTTATGATGTAATCATTGTTTGTGAAAGATAATCTCCTTATTTTAAAGGTTATTGACCCTTTATGAGGTCATTGACCGACATATTCAGATATCTTTATTTCCTCATATAGATAATCTCGCTGTAGAAGCAATGCATTTTAATATTTACTTTAAAAAGTAATAAGATAAGAGTACGAAAATGGATTATGTCATCAGACATTTAATGCGCATGTCTATAAAAATGTGCATTGTAAATCTCGCTAGCGAAAAATGAAAACAATGTAGACAGCAGGAACATGACAAATGTGATACTCACTGGTCTCAGCTGTATAGTTGATCCTTCTGTCTGAAAAGACTTGTAAAGACCAACAGCACAGACAAAGATATCAAATACACACCATGTTCATGTTGATCAATCTTTACATTTCTTTGTAGTGTTTTGTAGCTCGTTGATTATCCTTTTGTCCTTTTTCTTTTGTCCTTTTGTCCCTTTTCTTTGGTCCACTGTATTGTCTGACCTTCCATTTACGGCTTCTGATTATCTCCTTGGCGTCTTCTAACTTTTCATTCATTAACTAAGTAGTTTATTCACGATTTGGCACGCATGTCTACTCTTAGAATTGATCTACGTGTGTCCTTGTTTAATCGTATCAATGATCATGCGTGTACCTCTTTCTTCTTGAAATGTGTTATGCAACTATCCTTTCGATTTAGGGGCCCGGGTGGCTCAATGAGTTATGTCGTTGGATCTAACAACTCATACAAGCCTATCACCAATACGGCGTGGGTTCGCACCCAACTTGGTAAATAGCAAAAACGGTGCACTCAACTCGTATCCCCAAGTGATAAAGTTTACCAGTTGCTTGCCCATGGTCGGTGATTCTCTCCGGGTACTGCGGCTTCCTCTACCACTAAAACTGGTCTTCATGATATAGCTGAAATATTGTTGAAAGTAGCGTTAAAACACCAAAAATCAATAAAAAAAAATCCTTCCTACTTTTGTTTATCTTTACTCCTTATAATATCATTTATTTTATATCATAATATATTTCAGTCCCAGGATGCTTGGAAAGATGGATACGCCTATTGGGCAGACTGCTTCATGTTTGTATACTCAATTACTGACCGAGATAGTTTTGATGAAATATTGAGGCTTAAAAAACTTGTTGAACAAGTGAAACATTCAACTTCAATTAATGGAATATTAGTTGGAAATAAATGTGATCTCTTACATGACAGACAAGTTCCCGCCAATGAAGCCACGGAATTAGCAGACGAGATTGGATGCCAGTTTTGTGAGGTGTCGGCTGCTGACTGGACAGACGTTGTTTCAATAAAAGAATTATTCAAAACTTTAGTTCGGGATTTTAGACGAACTCGTGTTGTGAAAGAAAATAGACAAAGGAAACAAAGTTCATCAGTAAAATTCAAGCAAGCAATTCAAAAAGTTATTTCCGGCAAAGCACCTGCCAAAAGAACATTAAGCGCATAAGTGATTTTGTTGATTTTGTGCAATAAAGTGCAATATTGTGTTCACACATAATTTCAAAATGTACATTCCGTCAATTGCAAAAGGAAGTATCTTAATGTTCAAATTAACAGGGTTATTAAATTTTCTAATGATACGGTACGAGAAGTCTAAATTACATAATATTTCAGCGTGGATGATTACAAATGTATCTACTTACCGTTCATTTATAGCAGAGGTTAACTCTTTTGATGATGAAATTGAATAATTTAAATGTTATTTTCTGCAGATCTTTTTCTTATCACGCGTAATTGCAAATGGTTTTCTCAATTTCTAATATAAACGAGATTTAACCCTTTCTATTGCCAATAATGTGTACTACTGGAACAATAACACAGAGTTTATTATCCTCATCAAAGAAAGTTGTGATAAATATTAATTAATGTTATAGATATACAAAGGTAGAACTGTTTAGTAAACTGCCATATATCACAATTTACTGTCCTATTATGTTCTCCTGTATATTACTAGGGTTTTATATTATGTGTAAAAACCTTACTTCTGTTTGTAACAGATTGACAGCAGTTTTTGTCTAGGGTATGCAATGTACTATTATATGATATTGTCTTTCAATATTATTTCACTTCTTTAAACTAATTATACGATATGAAAAATCATTCTGAATTTAACAAATTTGTTTTTGTGCATAATATCAATGCAAAATGAAATCGGGCACAAGTTATATCAACATTATATAAAGCTGTTTCTCTACAATTTACAACATGCAATATAGAGAAATATGCTATTTAGATCATGGATTTGAACCAGTCGGCTAAAGACTATGCAATTGGTATTTTCTGCGTCTCCGCTACGCATGCAACACAAAGGAGTCAGAACAAAGACTGGTTGACATGGAATCAGGATAATGTGATAAAAGTAGCGTGACATGTCTACACGCGGACAGTTGTTTCAGTGAGCTAGCAATATTAAAGTAAATCTAAGCGTAATAGTCTAGTCCAAAGCGGACACCATCATCATTTCTTTGAATATAACTTGTTTTCGCCATTATATAGCTTTAAAATTGCTCAACAATCACTCAATCACTCATGTGAATTATATACATCAATATGCCGAGTTAGATTGCTGTAAAATTAATTTGAAAAATGCATTTGTATGCGTCATCGAAACACGCTTAATCACAAGAACAATTTCAATCTAGTGAGTTAGACATGGTGCTAGCGAATTAGTGCTGCAGTGCCCCAAATGGTGGGATTTCAAATCCCACTAAGGAAAGAGGAGGACTGCAAAGTCTTTGTCAACGAGTGAGGAGAAAAAAATACAACACTCATATCCAATCGGTAAATCTCGGAAATAAGCAAATTAAATATCATAGAACACACATACACGAGAGCTTACTCTATTATCTTTACACATGCGCACTTCATGGTATGATAATGTCTTTACACATGCACTTCATGGTATGATAATGTCTTTACACATGCACTTCATGGTATGATAATGCACATTCTTAATTCAATTTTAAGAGATTAACAATATTTTGAAGAACAAAAATAACGTCGAAAACAGGGGACATGAATGAAATCAGAAGGAGACACTTTCCTTTTGGCAATTTTCAAATTTACATGTGTATATCAATGTATACATGTGTATATATTTAATATATAGCAATGTAAATTTCAAAATGCATATGTGAAGCAAAAAACAAGATAGTATATCTTACTTTCTTTAACAAAACAATATGTTATTTTGGTTTATGCTTACTAGAATAGGAACTATTGCAAAACTACAAAAGTAAACTCGATCATGAGGAAGCCACTTATGTTGTCAACAATAAAGAAGAGTAAAAGTTGAATACTACCTTTTGAAAGTTGTAGCTTGACATAGGTTCTGCATGGAAGACTTTATACGTGCATATGCAAATAATGCTCACTTTATAAATGCGTTAATATGCACGGTAGTATTAGCGTGAATGATTGGAGCATTTACGTTAGGAAAACTATACAACTTTTAATCTTATTTAACTCGTGTGTAACTTTAATAAATGATGGATTGATTGATTTATTGTGTTTAACGCCACTTTCAGCAATATTTTAGCTATATCATGGCGACCAGTTTTAGTGATGGAAGAAGCCGAAGTACCCGGAGAGAACCACCGATCATGGGGAAGCAACTGGTAAACTTTATAACTTGCGACTGCGGGTCGAGTGCATCCTTTTTTGTAATTTACCAAGCCGGACGCGGACCTACGCCGTATTGGTGATAGGTAATCCAACCACATTGTACCTAACTCATTGAGCCAACCGGGCCCTTTTTTAATAAATGGCAAATATAACCATACAATTGATCAAACAATATGCGTGTATATCAGCAAAAATACTTTTTCGTACGTGCTATTGTACTTGAAATATGCTTTCTGTCTGTCAATAAGATACATATGTGCTTCATCAAAAGTAAACTTATTTCCTATGCAAAATCTTGTTTGTTTAAAGTAGTACTGCCAAGTAGTATATCTTATCTAAACTAATTTCATCAAATGTTACATGTATATATACCAAACGTGCTCAGTCAATGCCGCTTTGTATTGTGATCCGTAATTAGCTAAATGAAGCTATATATCATAGAGTTTAAATTGGCAACGAAGCCGTATACACAATAACAGTAGTCATATCATACAAACTTGAAAATATAATCTAGCTTATTTCAACTTAGAAAAGTCAGCAGTCATGTATTTGTTTGCTAGGGGTATCGATTTTTCCTCCTTCTTCGATTGTTCGATTGAATTTTGGAATGTTTTCGACAGTGTGTTTTTTTCCTGTTTTATCAGTAATGACAAAAACACCATATCATAGGCCGATTAAAATCCAGGTCCTGGGTTGTGAAAGACACAAAAGTGTTGCTGGGTTAAAGATAGTACATATGAAGCTTAACATGTTTGCAGATACCAATGGGTAATTAGAAGCGTAATTCGGAGGACAGACAGTACAACTATCAAATTGAAAAGGACAAAAAGACAATCAATGGTCGACAAAGTACTACACAGAAAACCAAACATCAATCAATACGAACTTGTTACTCTTAAAAGTCCGGTGAAAAATCGTGAATGAGAAAAGGACGGTATTGTTATTATGACACATAGTACATATCTAATGTGAAAGCAATCATGATCAATGAAACGTCTCGAATTCCGAATCTTGAATATCGTATGATCCTTCTGAGCGTTCGTATAATTCAATTATGGACGAGTTTTAATACCCAGTCACTATCTTTTAAGTTATAAAAACTGCCCATTCTATATATTAAACATTTATTGTAGTGTGAAAAAGCTATTACGGATCTCTTACTTGTTCATTTCGTCTTTTTTTCATTTTCTTCTTTCTCTTTTTATACCCCCCACAAGGAAGTTGTAGGGGGTATACTGGTTTCACCATGTCCGTCTGTCTGTCCGTCCGTCCGTCTGTAGACAAATCCTATGTCGTACGATAACATGAGTTGTGTTTCTTAGAATCTTTTAAAATTTTATCAGCTGTTTATTGGTGAAGAGAGGAGGATCACTTTCATTTTTGCCAATTTTTGCCGTTCCAGAGTTATTGGACTTGATATGACGTGAAATAGGATTTTTACCCTATGTCGTATGATAACTTGAGTAGTGCTTCTCAGAATGTATTGAAATTTTATCAGCAGCTTACCGGTGAAGAGAGGAGGATCCCTTTCATTTTTGACGGTTTTCACTTTTGCCATTCCAGAGTTACTACACTTGATATGACGGAAGGGTAGGGTATTTTACCCTATATGTCGTACAACAACTTGAGTAAGTGTTTCTCAAAATCTTTTAAAATTTTATTAGTGACTCAATTGTGAGGAGAGGGGGATCCCTTCGGAAACTGCAAGGATGCCAACGTTTTGGTTATGGAAATAGGTTGGACAAATGTGGGGAGCGGGGGGTATATCTTAGTGAGCTGTGCTCACAGTAATACTAGTTTCTTTTTGTTTTTAGCATAATATATAATTTTTATACCTGAGCCAATCTACAAAGAAGTAAATACACATAGCTTAAGTAATCGCTTCAGACATTGTATGGTTGTCAAGATGAATTGGTTGACTTGTAGTGTCTAAATGTATTTAATACATGCTTTCCAAATGTAAACTCGTGAATTTACGACACGTGTTATATATACACAAATATATACTAACCATTTCGAAACTTCTCTTCAGTCTCTCGAACATTGTCGGAGTACGTGTCGGTTATTATCATCATTGCTATGTATTCTATGTAGTCATGCATAATGACCGCTTTATTCACGATGACCTCTGACTTTACTACACTCCGCACACACCCGATGATCATTCATCGCATGTATCTTACATTTTCTTCTATCGTATGACATCATTTCAAATTTAAATAGGACAAACATGTTCAATGATGATTTTCTTAACTGTAATAGTAAATTGACCAATAACGAGCCAGTCAGTGTTCATAACGTTAACTTCCAAAATACTTGCACGATTCTAATTTCGGTGGAAATTAATACAGGTCAACGATGTTTAATAGATTAGCTTCGATGCGATGGTTGGCTATGCCAAGTTATTAATTTAATCATGAAACGTTTAGAAAGTTTTGCGAAAGTAAACTGACTTCTTATTACATAATTTTCATTCAATATTGGAAAACCGAATAACTTTAAATTTGACAGCAATAAGACCAAAGGACATAAACAAGATAGTCAAAATCGGATAAGGCAACCTATATCTGAAGGAGGAGAACATTAGATTGATAATAATTACCTTTTTTAGGAACTGTAAATTTCAATAATTAATCAAAAAAGCCATATCAGTGCAGAAACACTGACTACTGAGTGAATGATACCAGCAGAGGTATCGACCCATTGATTGAAAAGGCAAAGGTTGTCATACTAGTTCTGCAAAGGTGACCAGATGGTAATTATGAAATGAGAAAGCTGTATTATAATTCTTAAAACAACAATGTAGAATCAAAGCAAAGTTTGGAACAGCCCCAACATCAAATGAAATAATTCATCAAGTTGTCTTAAACAGTTATTTCATAATAATATCATTATCTAATAGTATTTTCTGTAAGACTGGAAAATTCATCATATTTCATTCTAATCTTACATGGGTTACTGCCAAAGTTGTGTGGAAGAAATAGAAAGCTCTACAATATGATGAAATAATTATTCGCTATAGATAATTATTAGATATAAAACACCTGGTTTAATTAATATCAGCTGTTGTTTTATTTCTGCAGTCTATGACCGAGACCTAAAAAAAGAGTATATAAAATCAACTGGGAATAAAGCCTATAATTTAACATACCGTTATGCTAATTAAGGTCAAGAGGTAATTCATTTGTACGACATATTACAAAAAACATAAAACAAAAATACGACGTTCAAGTCGTTCAATGTTCAAACTTTGCGATTTCGCATGATTTCACTGTGAGGGAAGATTTAGGCCAACGAGACTGGTACATGCAACTAGCGTAACCCCACATTCTTTTATTGAAGTACCTGTACCAAGTCAGGAGATTGAATGTCATGTGTTTTGTGCTAGGGGTACCGAGCGTGTCCCTTTTCATGATTTTTCTGTCAGTCTTTGTAAATTTTACGACAGTGTGGTATTTTTTGTTTTTTCTTCTATTATTTCCAGTAATGTGTTAACAGTTTTGCAACGCACTATATCATTGGACGATATAACAACTTACACCAAGGTTCAACAAATATATGTAATTACCGTTTTAGTGTGTTGTAAATAATCACCTGGTTGTAAGAATGGTATTTATGATATATCGTTGTCACTAATCACCTGGTTGTAAGATTGGTATTTATGTTATATTGTTGTAACTAATCACCTGGTTGTAAGAATGGTATTTATGTTATACTGTTGTCACTAATCACCTGGTTGTAAGAATGGTATTTATGTTATATTGTTGTAACTAATAACCTGGTTGTAAAAATGGTATTTATGTTATATTGTTGTCACTAATCTCCTCGTTGTAAGAATGGTATTTATGTTATATTGTTGTCACTAATCCCCTCGTTGTAAGAATGGTATTTATGTTATATTGTTGTCACTAATCACCTGGTTGTAAGAATGGTATTTATGTTATATTGTTGTCACTAATCACCTGGTTGTAAGAATGGTATTTATGTTATATTGTTGTCACTAATCACCTGGTTGTAAGAATGGTATTTATGTTATATTGTTGTCACTAATCACCTGGTTGTAAGAATGGTATTTATGTTATATTGTTGTAACTAATCATCTGGTTGTAAGAATGGTATTTATGTTATATTGTTGTCACTAATCCCCTCGTTGTAAGAATGGTATTTATGTTATATTGTTGTCACTAATCACCTGGTTGTAAGAATGGTATTTATGTTATATTGTTGTCACTAATCACCTGGTTGTAAGAATGGTAGTTATGTTACACTGTTGTCACTAATCACCTGGTTGTAAGATTGGTATTTATGTTACACTGTTGTCACTAATCACCTGGTTGTAAGATTGGTATTTATGTTATATTGTTGTCACTAATCACCTGGTTGTAAGAATGGTATTTATTTATGTTATACTGTTGTCAATAATCACGTGGTTGTAAGAATGGTATTTATGCTATATTGTTGTCACTAATCACCTGGTTGTAAGAATG
>MJUT01064027.1:364372-379934 GCA_002080005.1 Gigantidas platifrons
TTTTTTTTTGGGAGAGTATACTTTACAAAAATAGTTTCAATAATAACACTCAGCATTGGCTTTTCCATGTATATTTTACATTTGAAGATGCTCTAACCTTCATACCAATTTTTGGTTTTAGAAAATAGTGCTGAAAATGTGGTTGTTAGAAATGAAATGTACATTGTAGTTTGCGTCTGGTATTAAAACAATAACTTCAACTTGGATACGGATTACAATAAGTTTTCAGCTTGTTCCAGAATCCACATTATGTAATCATTGTATATTAAAAATCATTTTTGTTGTTCGCGAATATATATTGTTTATTACATACTTTGAAAATTGTTATTTTACTAAGTCATATCAATCACGAATGGAAAGTATTTTTCTTCATTCACATATACATGTGTCACTTATTATCCGAAAATATTTTAGAATATTAATCTCTAGAAATTCTGCACAATGGCAACCATATGAACTTATATCCACATTTTCTTTAGCACAAACGGACAGACAAAGAATACAACACCATCATATTTGATTTAACGCTTTTATTTTATCTTTTATAACCAACAAATCAACATGTGATAAAGTTGGTGAGTAACTTGCGACAGGTCGTTGGTTTTCCCCTGGTACTCCATTACCTCAACCTTATTTGTTTATTTATCACAATTCGATAAAACTATAAATTTCACAGAAAACAAAGAAAACTTTGTTATAAAGATGTTAACCATGTATCTATAGTATATAAGTGTCAGCCAACGCGGGTTTAAGTTTAAAAAAAAACGTTTTGTCATGGGAAGTGTTAATCTCTATGATTTATTTATAGTAACAATGGCAGTGTTTTAAAATCAATATTTATCAAAATATGCATTATTTTCATATTGGTCAAAAGATCATCACAATAAAAATTTTCACAGACAACTGGAGANAATTTAGTGCAATAAAAATTATTTGTGTTTAAAAAAAAAAAAAAAACCCATCATATTTGATTTAACGCTTTTATTTTATCTTTTATAACCAACAAATCAACATGTCACAAAGTTGGTGAGTAACTTGCGACAGGTCGTTGGTTTTCCCCTGGTACTCCATTACCTCAACCTTATTTGTTTATTTATCACAATTCGATAAAACTATAAATTTCACAGAAAACAAAGAAAACTTTGTTATAAAGATGTTAGCCATGTATCTATAGTATAAGTGTCAACCAATCCGGGTTTAAGATAAAGGAAAAAAAACGTTTTGTCATTGGAAGTGTTAATCTCTGTGTTTTATTTATAGTAACAATGGCAGTGTTTTAAAATCAATATTTATCAAAATATGCATTATTTTCATATTGGTCAAAAGATCATCACAATAACAATTTTCACAGACAACTGGAGATGGTATATACATAGTTAATATTTTAACCACGTTCACTGACTGATGTTTTAAATGATTAATTCAGTGACAATAATCACCAGTGGATATCTCCGTGAAAAAAATAGTATTTATCTTAATCAAAAGTCAAAATTAAGAAGAAATTAAAGAAAAAAAACCCAAACATTTGCTAAGAAAAAGTTTAGAATTTAAAACATGTAGCATAAAATTATAATTACAATTCTCAGATTGCTTTCCAAAATTAAGGTTTACTTTTGAATAATAAAAATTTCACTCAGCATCAACCGTCGATGACAACCATTTGTCAACATAATTATAAAATGTATACATACATACAGAATCAAAGTAGTATGTTTATTTTAAAATTCCCTGAATATTATACTCTTTTTTATTCTTTTTTACGTTTATTTCATTCTATGTTTTAAGTCATCACAACTTATTCAACATTAAATGCAGAGATGAATCTGCCAAAGTTGTTTACAACATACAACTTTCTGTAGTTTCTACTAAAATAACATGATTCTGGAGAGAAAATATTATCTTCCTTCTTCAGTATAATGTCTATAAATGTACCATCAGGTCTAAGTCTGTGTATGTTCTTAGAGCAATGGCCTACTATGTATATGTTGCCATGGTTATCTGTTGTTAAACCCTGTGCACCACGTAGATCAGGTGATTTATAGGTAAATACTTCTTCACCATCAGGTTTTATACAATACAAAGAATCGTTATCACTGTAACGTATGTTACCACTACTACATATAGCAATGTACAACGGTATACAGTCGTTTTTATTTTTCTAACCGGATGACCATTGTTATCCAAGACATGTACTGAACCTTTACCACAAACAAATAAGTTAGTATTCGATGCTGCCACACCTCCACATTCTGATCCAGTAATGTTTATTTCCTTATATACCTTCTTTTTAACTATATCTATAAATTGTATATAGCCACTGTCACCAAAAGAAACCAGAACCATATTAGTACCTGGTATTGTAGCTATAGCATGTGGGTCATGCTTGGTCTTGATCTGATACTGGTACTGGTTGGTATTGTCATAAATCAGTAGTCTGTCGTTATCGCAGTCACATAGTACTATCATGTCATTTTCTATTACTGTCGTGCCGGATATGCATACCACGCCGTCGTGCCTAGATATGATGTCAATATCACAATCATGGATGAATGACGACATCTGATGTCTACCTACAACTGGCATTTGTGATTGACGTTTTTTGATGGGAACAAACGTAATTTCGCATGGATTTTCTACTATACTAATGGATCCGATTGATTTCATTGTATCGCACGGTTCGTTGGATTCAAATTTAAAGGTTGAATATTTTGCCCTTTCTGTTAAAGTTGCTATTTTTTCTTCTACATCTGATAGATCTGTTTTTAAAGATTGGTCTAGAAGAAATGCTTGTTTGTCAGATCCATGTTTCTCTACAAATTCAAATGCATCCTTCTGTTTTACTATGTATTGATCAATCTCCTTCGTTTCAAACATTTCTTTTTGTATATTTGCCACTGTACATTTTCTAATAAAGACGTCTCAAGTGATTCTAAATAACTAATCCATCCTTGTTTTAAATGAAAGATTTTGTCTTTCACTTGTTTTATCTCTTTATTGAGACTTGTAATGTGTTCTCTCCTATTTTTGTTAAAGTCATTGACTGTTTCAAATACCTGTTTTATAAGCTTGGTGGAATCTATGAAAGATTGTGATCGCTTGGCTCCCTTGGACGCTAAGTTTATGGCTATCGCCTTTGCACATGTGCGATGAGACTCGACACGACAGTCCTTGCAGCAAATGACATCATGATCAATACAGAAGTATTCAAATGGTAATCCATCATGTTTCTGACAGGAATGGGCGGACATTTTTGTTTCGGTTGTTTTATTTTTTCGATATATCTATAGGTTGATGACTTCGGGATATCCTCATGGCTTGATGAGTCTCCCTAAAGTTCGTGCATAATGATTCTTTACAGTTAACACACCAATTTCCTGTTATCTCGCTCGTTACACGGTTCACATAGGACACTAGCCAGTACTCTGAAACACATATTTTATCATTACAATTGTTGGACAACGACAGACACATAACATAACTACTTTGTGTATCTTATTATCTTGATGCATACATTTCTCTATCTTCGTAACGTATTTTGTATGGGCAGCTTTGACTGTATTTTCATTATGTCACACAAATACCGAGGACATTGACAGAATTGTGCTGAATAATAAAGAAATCAATTTTTTTATGAGCGATCAATCATTTGATTTTCACTGGTGGGCGGGGGATTCCAAAGTATTTGTAAGGGATTCCATAAAAAAATATAAAATGTTGGACTGGGACGTATATATATATGTGTAAGGAGTAGCAGCATTGGCAAATAGAATACCTATATAAATATAGGATGATAACTGAAACAACAAATGTCGAGATTGAAAAATTAGGCTTAATGAATGTTCGGTTAATATATGTTAATGTGTCGTCTTTAATTTAAAAAAATATATATAAATCAATATAACCAGGAAGACTAACCCTAGTTCACCTTTCTTGTGTAATATAATAAAATCATATCATGCTTTACTGTTACAATGATTCTTTAAAAGTCAAAATATTTAAACAAAACAAATCAATGGAGCATAGCATTTAAATGCGTTCAATATGTGTTCATGAAATATGATTGAATGTGAATATAATAATAATGTACCATATTATAAGTTCTCAAATTGTATTTCATCACCTACGCAAATTAAATTAGAGGCTCCGTGGGCTGAACTTGTGTCGCTCACCTGTCGGACCAACCAGAAACAAGAATTGCCTATGGTGTCAATGTTTGTTAACGGATAGAAACGAAATGAACAATCTTCATAGAGGACTTTCCATAGAAGATTTCTACCAAGTTTCGGTTCATTTAGCAAAGAGATATCAGAGGAAATGACTAAAATGTGAAAGGTTAACAACAGACAACGAACATCAGACGACTTACGGGGGACGCCAAGTAATGGCAAAACCTCACTTTCCCTTTTGTTTTGCTAACATTCAATGTTATCAAATTTCACTAGTTAGACTTACCCTTTATATAATGATTACCACCTCACATACGTTGATAAAATGTATGGTTAAACATTATTCACTGGCTCAAAATTGTCAATTGTAACAATAACATTTTTCAAGATTTGACTCCCTTAAAGAGATTCCATATTTGTTTTCTTTTACCTGGCAACTCCGTATCGACAGGGTTTCATTGTCTATGAATGATAACAACTAAATACTCAACATTAGCTTTCTTTTCTGTCCCCTAATTTCAATATGACAACCAAGAAGCTTAACGGCAGGTTGATTTCTGTTAAAAATATTTATGAATAAACGTTATATCTATATGAGGGTAGGCGGAGTTTATTTTAAAGGAAACAGGTAAAATAAAATGCATACTATCTGTGTCTTCTTTAATACTATGTGATTGATTTTATTTTTCTCGTTTCTTTAGAACAAGAAAAAAAAAGATATAAGAGGAAGTGATGACAAGAAGATTGTGTTGACACTCTTATATTTGACTTAGTTTTTCTGGATTAATTCACAAATACTGTAAAATATAGAATTGACAATAAAATCTCATAATGTTCACTGAAAACATGACACGTTTTTGCAATTTAAATAATAAATTAAACCTATATTATTTATCGTTTTATTTTTAAGCTGATTCTAAATAGTTGTGGATTATTTAAAGGGCAATAATTCATACCATAATTCACCTTTGCTAAATCATTTTATTCACATACAAGAAGAATTTGAAGATACCAAAGGGGTAATCAGAATCCGTATATCGAAGAAGAACAGACAACACAATGGCCAAATGAAAAAGTACAAAATGACAAACAACGATCAACAAAACATACATACAACTAAAAATCTAGCAACACGAACCCCACTAAAAACTGGGGGTGAAATCGGATGCTCCGGAAGGGTAAGCAGTTCCTGCTCCACTAGTGACACCCGTCGTGTTAATCTAGTTACAAACCCCGTGATAATGCATGAACGAGGAAAGGACCGGGAAGTGCTTACGACAAGAGGATCATATCCGTGGTCATTTGTGACACAGATATTCCATAACGGTCAACCAAGTCGTGGTGGCGACCGTAAAACTTTCGACGTGATGACTTCAACTTCACTAAGATGAACCCTTGCTTCAGTAGCTTCCTTGTTAGCAGCAACCCTCACTCAAGGAAATTCTGATAGGAACCATAAGCTCTGGAATACCGTATCAACTGAGAGTTATGTATTCCATATGCAGGTCCTGCTGGAATGTTCACAATGGAAAAATTGAACTCATCTTTTTTGTCGTAAAGTTTCGTTCTTAATCGCCCCTTACTGTCAATTTCGATGTGTAGGTAAAGGTATGAAGCAGACGTATCTGTATCTGTGGTATCCTTTATTTCAGGCTCAGTGGGATAGATGCGATCAACGAAATCACTAAACATAGAATTATTTAGTGAAAGAACATCATCTATATAGCGGAACGTAAAATTAAAGGATCGGGCTCGTTTCTTATAGTTTTTCTTGAGAAATGTATAAATACGATCTTATTCTCATCTACTGTAAAAATCGTATTCTCATGTAGTGTAAAAATCTTGAAAGCAACATACGTACTTTCTTAAACCTGTTGACACTAAGAAAGATGACACAGACAAACGCACCTCTTACCAATAATTCCCATAAACCTTGGCAATATCGAAAATTAAGTCAAATATAATGTTTCACTCTATTGTGAAGGTCAGTCGGTTCCTATTATGTTGCATATAATATACTCTATAAACTATAACAATTACAGCCTAGAACGTCGACAATAATCATGCGTTGCAACGATATCGACGTCAAGTCTAAACCTCCTAATCTCACATACATGTACATGTTCCTCATTCATATACAATTCGGCTGGCCATGCGACATTTAATAACTGATCACCTGCACATTACCTACGAGGTGCATTACACAAGCACCAGAAATTATGGATTCTGTCAATGATTTCAGACAGTGGTGAAACCTGAAAGAGAAGACATTGATACTCGTTCCGTGGAATATCCTAATGGGTTAAGACTGTGCTGCCTGTGAAGTAAGCATTGAAGGATCATTGAACAATCACGCAACATCGATCTTTAAAGATTCAATTTTGTCAAACCCCCATTTGAAGTATGTTGTTTTATCTGCAGGTCTGTTCATATATCGTTTTTGTATGTAAATTACAATTATATAGATTACTTGATAAAAGAACTGTGTATTGACAATTCACTTGGCAACACTACATCTTGTACCGAAGATACATAAACGTTAGAGAAAACCGACAGGACAATCAAGAATTGGTAATCCAGAGACACTGGCAACTCTGGGTACACAAGACGAAGAAAAACAAAACAAAGCAAAAATACAGCGCAATATTTGTTGGATACTATACACAAACGAATACAAATAAGGTAAATAAGACATGAACCCTCCTACAAACAACTGGAGGTAAAGACGAACCAAACATCGTTTTCATGTGGAAATCAGTCACTATTTCCAGCAATATTCCAATAAAATAAACCTGGTGGTCAGTTATATTACTTTGGGAAAAAAAGTGTCTAGAGAAAATCACCAATGTTTCGTTAATCTCTGGTAAACTTTACTGAGGATGTAACGAGTATATGTCACTACGAACTCGCATCAAACACAATAACCCTTATGGTAATAGGAGCTCGTTGCATAAATAGTTGTAAATTAAACTATCATGCTCTCCCGACCAGGGATGCCCGCATTTAGTTCACAATATCTGCAATGCTTTGATTTATTACTTGTTATTACCTAAAGGAAATTACATGAAATAACATTCACGAAGTATTTCAGTTATTAATTGAATATTTTATTTTAAATGGTTGTTTATTCGAGCAATTCAAAGCTTCTATAGATTTATTATCACTTCTGTTTGATATAATTAACATAACTGTGCAGCTGCAAAAATAAAAAAAATATTCAAACTCGAAATTATCTCATGTGGAACATGATTGTGTGTTAACATTTCAAATACTTTTGAGCAAGGGCTCTTTGATTTTCTTTGTGATGATTTGTAGATCATTGTTTGCCTGTTTGTCTTTTTTATTTTAGTCATTGTGTTGTCTGTCCTTCTTCGATGTACGTCTTCTGATTACCACTTTGGTATCTTAAAACTTTCCTTACCACATTAAAACTGTACAATTCGAATCATTTTATTTTGTTGATCATGACATTGTGCTAAAATTTCAGTAGTATTTCATTTATTATCTAAAAATTACATAATTACGGAAAAAAGAACGCAAAGAACGGGGTCCGTTGTTTAATTTGATTAAGCTAATCATATGATCAGCCTTTATTACATAATCAATTACTAATCCCATACTTAGCTAATGCAATGATTAAATTTTGTTGCTGAACTCTTTTTTAATCAATGTATTAATTAATCATATTTAATCATTCAATTAGCTAATTATGTGATTAGAAATAAATCATGTAATTAGGGCTAATCATATGATTAGCTTAATCAAAGGTTCAACAACCGACCTCGGATCTATATATCCCGACCTTTCAATACGGGGATATACATGTACAAATAGCCGTTTTAGATTTAAAAATGAAGCAAGATAAGAAAAAAGGCAGATATTCAATCTAGTGCGTATGATGTTTTATAATTATTACGTTTATTTTATCCATTAACCTTTAGAAAAAATGTTGATCGAATTTCAAACAAACGTACATTTCATCTGAATATTATCTAATAACTAACCTCATCAAATGCACTGATAGTAAAGGTGTGATAATGGCTTGACGTAAGTAACTGATAACTGATAGCGGCAGCACGATGGATTAATATCATAATATCACATATACAATGTTTATTACTTTATTTAAGTATTTGTTTAATTATGCTTCATTAAAATCATAATACGTTGATTGAGGTATGATATGTGCAGTTCAAATAAGTACGAAGATTGGTTTAATATACCGATGACGACCGTAGTGCATGTTACATTGGCACAGAATCGGGGAAATTCATTTAATGACCACTATTAGCATACATTTTTTTCGCTAATACACCACTGGTGCTCAATACAGTTATTTAGAAAATATTATGCACTTTGCGAGATACATTTTAACCTCACATCCGTGCAGTATTAATGATGACTTTTAGTACACAATCAATGCACCATTTTGATTTAGATAACCACGACCTTTAAAATAACGAAAATAATATTACAAACTTCAAAAAGCTAACAAATCTAAGTCAGAGATCGCCCGTAATTTTGGTATTCCAGCCAATACTCTGTCCACATGGATAAAGAACGCAGCAAAAATTAAAGAAGCGTATCTCCGGAGCAGCTCTGCATATGAGAGAAAACGAATGAGAACAGCAAATTATGAAGATGTAGAGCATGCTTTGATCAAATGGTTTTAAACGGTTCGCGACCAAAATGTACCAGTTTCCGGGCAGATGTTAACAACCAAAGCAGTAGAATTCGCCACCAGACTTGACCACCCAGACTTCAAGTGCAGCAATGGGTGGTTAGATTGTTTTAAAGAACGTCACAACATTACGTTCAAGAAAATTTGTGGCGAGGCGAAATCCGTTGATGACAACAGTCCAGCCATGTATGATTAGGAAGACAAACTAAAAAGTCTGTTAGCAGAGTTTTCACCTGACAACATCTTTAACGCTGATGAGACGGGACTTTTCTACAAGCTTTTACATTCTTTGAAGCTCAAGATGATGCAGCCGAGTTACTACAACTTCTAGCCAAGTTCAACAACTACCTCACCAAGAAACAACTAAAGAAGAAACTACAGGCAAGACAGACCACTCTCACCAGTGACATTACCAGTTTTGTGTCGTTTCGTTAGTTACATTCTATAATTTATATTGACACATTGTAAATATTTGTGTATTGATTTTTTATTTGTTGTGTATTGCTTGATGAATGTAGTGCTTTAATAGATCTTGTGCTGAGATAGTTTTTTATCAAATATTTCTTTGTTTCTGATGTGGATTATTCGTGTACAATGTATGTATATTGTAATAATAAAATATAAATTGTCTGATTTTATCATTTTATTTAGTTCATCAACTGTCAACAGTAACGTCTTTGTCAAGGAAATACCACAAATCACATACCTACACAAAACAAACAACCGTCCTGTCAATGTGTTACAAAAATTAATGTCATGACGTCACACTCGACCTTGGATGACTCGAACCTCGGATATCTCGAACAATTTCTGGCAGTCCCTTCAACTTCGACTTATCGAGGTTCGACTGTATTCTGGATAGGTACTGCATTATGTTGACGATTTTAGTTAGTTTACAGGGACCGTCGTGGTCGTGATCGTATGGTAATTGGATTTACAACCACCTATGCAATCATTGCTTATCACCACTAACGTTGTATGGTATCGATTCCCGCTCAAGCGTGGTGTACTCGATACAACATTATGTGATGAAGTTTGTCAGTGACTTGAGGCGTGTCAGTGGTTTTCTCCGGAAATTAACCGCCACGATGTACCTGAAATACATATGATAACCGCCGTTTCGAGAAGACTGCATCAGCTTTGTGGAACAAAATACCATTCCAGCTTAAAACTGTGGACTCGCTATCAGCTTTTAAATCGTGTCTAAAAACATATCGTATTAAACAAGCTTTTCGCTGTAAATATTCAATTTGACGTTTCTGGACGTTTCTATGTACAAAAAGTATATGTAGATTATTATTAATGATTTTATGATATCTTTCCTACCTTGATCCCTTGACTTTCTCTTTTCTGCCCCATTTTGGATCACCTCTCCCAACTAATTTCTGCTTCAACCTCCCATTACCGTTTCTGCACCTACCATAATCCTGTGACTTTCTTATTCCCTGCCCTCTCTCGTACCCCCTCTCCCAACTCCACCGCTTCTTTTCTGCCTCAAACTCCTTATAAGGCTATTTCTGCACTCACACCACCCGCTTTTCCAGTTTTATTTCTTCCGTTTGCTATCAACGGCATTCAAGATTATTATTATTTAATTTTATCATTGTTATATACATGTATATGCATATGGGTTACTTTTTTATGTTTTGCTACTTTTATCTAGTATTTTATGTTGTAAAGCGCCTTAGGGTATTTTTTTTTTTAGATAGGACGTTATACAGATTCTGGTATATTAAATATTGCTGAATAAGACGTTAAGCACCATAAATACCCCTGTCGTCTCTAATTATGTTAAATGTATCATGGTTTTAAATTTCAATCAATTATAAACTATAAGATCCCTACAGCAGTTGACAAGATATTAAATATCAGTGGTCGATTTCACAAAAAGTCGTAAGTCTAAGATCAGTCGTAAGTGTGAATTTCAACCAATCAAAAGCTTGGAAATCACACTTACGATTAATCTTAGACTTACGACTTTTTGTGAAATCGACTCCAGATCTTTTAGGAACTGAATAGGTAAAACTCATTTCTATTTGGAGAACCTTAATTATTGATGTACAGGTGAACAATATTACAATGGTGTATAAATACATTGAAGAATCCATGCCTGACTTTGTATATTACAATGATGCTTCATACAAAATGGAAGGTCTTTGCAATTACAGGTTCTCCAGACATTTGTTTATTGACCTTCAAAGTATAATCTGCAAGTTAAAATGATGCACTTTATGACATTGAATTTTTTATGTTTCTTAATAATTTCATAAAATATTCTCCGTTACAAAGTCTGTTAATCTTGTGCTGGATGTCATAGCTTGAATACAAGTTGTCCGCATGAACCAATCAAGCATGACCTTTCCCCCCAAAGTACATGTATGTCGATCAAGCATCAAATAAGAGTGTGATAAATGTTGGGTAAAATAAATCACGTGAAATTCAAAGGACATCCTCCAAAATATATGATTTATAGAAAACCATTGGGTTGTATGCAGATGTTTCAAGTACTGTGTACACACCGATCAACCGCTTTGTATCATTTTGAGCAAAATCAGCATGATACGGTTAAAATAGATATCAACAGAGAAAGTCACATCAACACCAGGGTAACATTTTCTTAATTTCTACGTTCTTCTCTTACTTTCATGAGTGAAACTAAGCATCAAACGGTTCGATATAGATTGAAAATTTTATACAACATTCATTACCTTATATTTCCTTTACATGAATAAATTTGATAAATGAAATGACAGTATGTGTAAAAAATAAATATTTCTGACATTTTTACGCAAATATTACCCCTTTGCACATTATTTTCGAGGCATTGATTGTTATCATGTAATAGATTATTGATATAGCTTCCTTCTAATACCAATATAACGGTCGAATTGTATTTCATTAAGGAATTGGAAACAACCAACGTAAGGTGGTCAGAAAAAAATTGATACGATTAAAATCCGTGAAATGATCCGATCAAAATTTGAAATGTGTTTATATATGATACGATCAGGAGCTGAGAAAAGAATCACTTAAAGTTGAATTTTTCAAAAGGAAATTTATGACTTTCAATTGGCTTTTTCGAAATAAGCAAGTTTCTATTCAACGAGATGTATTTGTGTTTGGTTCTGCTGACTCCCGGTGCTGACTGCTGATCTTCCGATCGATGAATTCGTTGCGGACTCTAAATGAGTATTCGGACTTCATTCTTTGTATTGCAAATAGTACTTAAATATCCACAGATGGTTTTAATTTCTATTTCAGTGTTTTTACAGTAACTAATTGACTATCATCTTTTTTGCCTTCCAATTAAAGCACACTGATGAGATGTTATATTATCGAAATGTTCGTATCAGCTGCATGCATAAACAAAACGTAGTTGCTTTGATGGACACTTTCTTACTTTAAACTTGGAAAACACCTTGTAATATTGCATTGGAGGTCAAATAATAATGTTGAACCATGGAAACAGACAGATTCCAATGCTACTATTGCCCAAAAACTCTTTAAAATCAGTTTGGCGTTTAATTCTATAGTCTAATTGTAAAGAGATCTCAAGCTTCTTGGTGATCAAAATAAGTGTTAGTGAAACTGCCATATATAATATCCATTGAAATTATTCCCGTCAATTGTGTGGTTCGATTTTTCTGAATTTGTTTTTATTTTTGTCAGTTGATCAAAGTAAATATCTTACCAAAATTTTAAGAAAATTGAACAAGCCAAATTTAATATAGTCAAAGTGTTGGGTACCCCCTTAAGAAAAAAAACCTAGCTGTAAAACTAGATAAAAAGTATGTCCAACACTTCTTAATTATGGACAAAGTTGTTTGTGAGGAGGGAATAATTATAAATGGAGTGTGTCTGTAAGATACAGATGATGCCCCCGCATGACCATAAGAAACCATAAACAATTCAAAAGAGATGAGTTAGCCAACAAACTATGTCCCCATTTTGAGAATATTTTATAAAAATCAAAATCCTGCGAATATGAACACCTCCATAATGTGTACAAACATCTACAAAATATTATAGATGTAGCTCTAAACGTGTAGGAGGGGAGAGTCAGACAGACCGTGTATCTATATCCGGACGGATGGACGAACGGACAGGGGTAAATTATTATTATACTCCCGAATTTTCGTCTCGGGGAATAAAAAAGAGGGTGGACAGAAGGCCCTGGAGTTGAGGTCGAGGACCATGAGTTGGGAAGACAGGGCACGGGAATGCGAGGGGCGGGACTCGAGAGTTAAATAAGGGGGCGAGAGTGCGAAAAAATGAGAAAAACGGGAGTGGAAGGTACGAAAGATGGATTTGGGTCCACCTGCCCAGCTTCTCGAGATTGGATCCCTTTGGTTGTTGTTTATGCGATCTTATTCTAGTAAGTGTCTCCTTGACACACTTTCCGTTTCCATTAACTATTCCACTAACTTGTGCTCTTTATGCCATTTAGAAGGTCCATTGAATGCAAATCGTTTATATAAATATTGTAAACTACAGGCAAAACGAATCTGTACAAGAAAAGATTCAAAGTTTATCCCAGTTTGTTAAAGAAGGGAAGGCCTTGTAAGTTATTTTCGTTAATACGGCTTTATTTCGAACGACACAATTTCAAGGGATAAAATGACCGAAAGGGAGCAATGAACCAATTTTATTGAAAAATTTAGAACTCCCAATATAATTTTTATCGTGTCATCGAACAATTTTTTATCGTATCATAAGCAAAAAATCAATTGATTTTAATCGTATCAATTTTTCTCTGACCACCTTACGTTGGTTGTCTCCAATTCCTTAATGAAATACATTTCGACCGTTATATTGGTATTAGAAGGAAGCTCTATCAATAATCTATTACATGATATCAATCGCTGCCTCGAAAATAATGTGCAAAGGGGTAATATTTGCGTAGATATGTCGGAAATATTTATTTTTTACACATACTGTCATTTCATTTATGATTTATTCATGTAAAGGAAATATAAGGTAATGAATGTTGTATGTATACAATTTTCAATCTATATCGAACCGTTTGATGCTTAGTTTCACTCATGAAAGTAAAAGAAGAACGTANAGCTTGTAGGATACTGGCCTTGTCGTAAAGATTTGTTGAAGATAATTTGAAGTGGTTCGACAATTTTTTCTGGGGCTATTTTGAGCATTTTATGGCTAATTTTGTCGGGACCCTGGTGTTGATGTGACTTTCTCTGTTGATATCTATTTTAACCGTATCATGCTGATTTTGCTCAAAATGGTACAAAGCGGTTGATCGGTGTGGTATATGTATTTCATTGTTGTTGTTTTTTTTATATATATATTTTGCAATTTTCAATGAATATTTTGAAATATATCATTATAAGTCTATCTTACATACACCCTAAATCATCACATGTTTTATTTCTGTATATCTTTAGACGAATGTGTCAGCTTGCTTCTATTTTAGATTTAATATTACCCAGATTGTATGATGAAATTATATCTTTTTCTTTAATATTTATAATTATGGAAAGAAAGTTTAAGCAGGGATGGTCATCAATTCCAGCAATATCAACAAAACGAACAATCATCTCTCACCTCATTGAACTTTGGATAGGCACAGATATGTCGTTGGGTAGTGTCCCTTTGTTCCATGACCAGGCCAATTCTTACTATATCAGATTTACTCGTATTTTAATGTCAAAGTGTAAAACGTTTTCTGGTTGGATCATTGTACTTTTATATAACGAACATGAAAAACAATTTG
The DNA here is from genome assembly GCA_002080005.1 of Gigantidas platifrons. NCBI lineage: Eukaryota > Metazoa > Mollusca > Bivalvia > Mytilida > Modiolidae > Gigantidas > Gigantidas platifrons. Next base: position 378,954 of record MJUT01064027.1, read on the forward strand.
CCGTCACTGGTAAACACGAAAATTATAGTCATTTACATTAGTCCATGTAACATTTGAATTCTTAGTCTTGATGCTCAATATTTACTAGATGTTAGGAATGCGAGAATAATAATGTAGATATTTAATTTAGAGCACACGGCATGTTATCTGTGGATGATTTACAGGCAATGAAGGTTATATTATTGATAAAAACCCTCAATTTTCAGATATTGAAGTGTTCTTTGGAAATGCATGTACCAAGTCAGGGCCATTGCGGTTTTCTCCGTTTTCTGGTTGTTGACTGATTTTGTAAGTTTGTTGGCACATGAGTTTTGCCTTTCCATTTGGAAGACTGCTCGGTGTTCGGTACTTTTGTTATTACCCTTATTGTCCACGTTGAAAATATGACGTGTAGACCGCTATTATGTGACTTGCTGTTTAGGTTCGTAAAAAGAGGTTTGTAAAATGAAGGTCAGAAACCTTACAATAGTCTAATAATCCATCAGTGTAACCTGTTTGTTTTTTTTGTTTGCTTGAATATATAATGATAAACAATCTGTATCGCATACTTTCAACAATATTTGTAGAAATTATTGTTTCTATATGTAATTATTGTGGCAGCATGTCCTAGACTGACGAATATGTATACATAATGACGAATAAGTCTAGTTATCAACCTAGACAATAAAATGGAAAACAAGCATACCGGACTGTCGGAATAATTACAAGATTCAATAGAAAACAAACATACCGGACTGTCGGAATAATTACAAGATTCAATAGAAAACAAACACACCGGACTGTCGGAATAATTACAAGATTCAATAGAAAACAAACACACCGGACTGTCGGAATAATTACAAGATTCAATAGAAAACAAACATACCGGACTGTCGGAATAATCACAAGATTCAATAGAAAGCAAACTTACCTGACTGTCGGAATAATTACCAAATTCAATAGAAAACAAACATACCGGACTGTTGGAATAATTACAAGATT
>MJUT01064027.1:382305-408437 GCA_002080005.1 Gigantidas platifrons
ATAGAAAACAAACATACCGGACTGTCGGAATAATTACAAGATTCAATAGAAAACAAACATACCGGACTGTTGGAATAATTACAAGATTCAATAGAAAACAAACACACCGGACTGTTGGAATAATTACAAGATTCAATAGAAAACAAACATACCGGACTGTCGGAATAATTACAAGATTCAATAGAAAACAAACATACCGGACTGTCGGAATAATTACAAGATTTAATAGACAAATCGTAGAAAGAGGCAAAATCAATACATCTAACACGCAAATACATGAATATTTACTTTCCTGGGTTTGTGCAGGCACTTCAATAAATAGTGGCGGGTTTAAGCTACATGTAGTTTTATGAACCCAAATCCCTATTCTGGTTTAAGTCCTAGTATTTTGAGTCACCAGGGTTCACATACAGGTATGTGAATAGCACACGTGTTAATAGACAAATATGGATAGAAATATTGATATCTGTAAAATAAAAGAATTACAGGTTTCGTTTGGAGTTTTTCAATACTATCACATGACGGCCATCATTTAGATACTTCTGGAAATATATTGATGAAATTAATGAATTTGGCTTGTTTTATTTTTCTATTGTTAAATTTAGATTTGTAATGAAATGAAAAACAAACAAAAACACAACACTGTTGTTTTATTTATTTTGGACGAACATGAAGTGTATAATAACATTCACGAATGGGGAACAATATGAGTCAGTCTAGCCAATTTCTTTAGGAAATAAAACAAATAATAAGATAAGAATTGAACATTTAGAATATACAGACTCTCAGAACATAAGTCTATGACTGTTTATTATATGTAATCGGTATTCTTTAAGGTACCAACTTCTGGACAAATTAATTTATATTTTTGTAATCACATAAGATAATTATTCAAGTTATGCACTGCGTATAATAAAATTATTCAAGAATGTCTTTTCGAAAAACAAATTTAACATATTGAAATTTGTAGTAATGTCCAACATAATATATGCAGACATTCAACCATCTTAGATAGTTGTCAGTTAACTGACTCTGATCTTGTACTGTCCATGTTTATATATTGTCATTAATTTTTGTGATAATTTGTAGTCTGCTAGAGTTGAAGCGAATCTCTGCCGCAGATTTACTGTTATCGTTTTTATCATATTTATATTGCGTTGACGATCAAATCATCTAGAGTGGGAGGTGTTGAGATCCCATCAACCGAATTAATCTCGCAACATGTTCGTGTCTTTATTGCCTCTTTCTACGATTTTTTGTATTGGATTTCGGAACTGTTCCGTGAGTGTGGTATTCAAGGTGGCTGTTTTATTTTTCATAACAGTACATTAGATACCTGACATTCTATAGGTATTTTTGGAATACAACCAGGCTAATCCAATCTTTCACCCTTTGCTAATAATATTATTTTAGCTTTTAATCTCCCGGTCTTATAACCAACGTTCAATTTAATATACAGACTTTTTTCTCACTTGATAAAATCCAATATTATAGATTAATACGTCTTAATACAATCATATATCTGCTTTGAAGTTGAAAAATGTCGGGATATACTGGAAATGATCCAACGTATTTGTCAATCTTAAACCGATAGTGTTCAGTTAATTATAATCCATTCAAACGCATAGACTTTGTAAAACGATAAAAACATAGCAATTGTATTTACATAGTATGGGACTTTATACCTATCTGGTTTTTTAAACTGAGAAACGTTACGTTTAAAATTATAATTGGTCTGATCTGTTTCGAGGAGATATGGATATGCGAGGACATTTAAGGTTTTATGATAGCATCATAGAGGTTAAATAACGGATATAAAAGGTTTGTGTTTAAATTTGATATTGATCATCAAAATGTTGGAGAATCATATTTAAATTAACACGATGATTCAAATGAGTTCATTTAACGGTAGCATACGTAATTATCACAATGGGGATGTATTATCGTGAAGGAGGGGTGAGTAGTTGTTTTTTGTTTGTTAGCTTTCTGGAAGTTGATAAAATCATGAGGTACGAACACACAGATATGTAAATATGAATTATTATTTCATATATATATAGACCTTCTTGTATCAACCCTGATGAATTGATACAAGCAGAAGATCGATACACTCAAAGACGAAAAATGAAAAAATGTATTTAATTTATTTTTATTATGTGTTGTTTGTTCTGTTCTGTAGAACATACATACATGTAGGCTCATATCTATTTTGACATTAGAACAGTAACTGTTTTTTGTTCCATGCCAGGTCATATTCACCAACGTGTTTTGTGAATATGAGTGAGAAGAGAATTATGGTGTTGAAAGTGGCGTTAAACGCCACCACCCCTTCTCTCTCTCTCTCTCTCTCTCTCTCTCTCTCTCTCTCTCTCTCTCTCTCTCACAAAAATAGATTTTTCGTCGTGTAGAGACAACTTATTTAATGCTAAAGTTGTAAGCATTTATGGTGTTGTTTACTTACAAATTTGTCTTCACTTTATGAAAATGATATTTGCATTTGTTTAGACATATTAATTACGAATTATTTAATTCAGAATGAAATCAGATGCTTGTGGTTACCAAATTACGCGTTTTTATCAAATTAATTGAAAATAATATACAAAATTTTCTAAGCACAAAGATATTCTTTTTGACACTTATCACATATACATACATACAATGTACATTCACACGTACCAATGTTAAATCTGACCAAAAACATATTAATCTTTTACAATAATATAAAGAATATATATTTGTTGACATAAACAGTGGATTTAAACTCTATATTAATAGTTAATTTTAATCCATTTAACATCCGACCTAATTTAGAGTACTTAAGTCTGATTTAAAGACTTAAAGTAGGAAAAATTTAATCTGTGATAAATCTTTTTTTAATTATTTTAAATGCATAATTTTACATACAAGTGTTATCTTCCATCTTACATGTAATGGGTACTGGAAAGGACTGGGTGGCAGGAGTAGAATAACAATTTTGACATTTACATATCGATTTCATAAATAAATAAAAATTATTTTCCACATTAATATTTCAACTTTTAAAAGAGAACATTTTATATTTTGCATAGTATATGATAATTATGGTATAAAAACACCCCGAGAGAGCCCCAGTGTGTAGAAATAGAACCGTTTCTCCGCTGCAGGTTGAATCAGATACATGTACACAACCAGACCGACCTTAGGACGTAACGGAAACGAGTGCAACTTGCATGTATAGAGAAAGCTATATTTTCTGAATATAAAGCAATACAAATAAGTACCTGCTTGCCAGTCTGAGTTGTCTTTTTAGACCTGTTGCAAAGCAAAATTATTTGACCGACATATCTATCTAATACATGTATATCCTCTTTTTCTGTTGCAATCTAAACGTCTTTTTATCTAGCCTGTTTCGAGGCGAACAAAAATAATTCTTGGTTCAGAATGTCTAAAACAACTGCCAAAGTAAGCTGAAAAGAGCATAAACAAGTGTCGTTATAATCATTTTCAAGAGTGTCCTCTGTAACAGTATAGCCCAGACGTGACAGAGGCTATTTCACATACGTGCTATACTGTTGCTGTTTCTTACAGTTCGTTCTACAGGAAGCAGGTGTCAATAGATTGTAATTTGTAAACTATGCTCTGTGTCACCGTTTCAAATATACTTTAGAGAAACTCGAATTGGCAATCAAGACTGGACAATCCAGATAAACTGAAACATTGGGTACACAAGACACAACAGGAAGACAAACAAAACAAAAAAACACAACACAACACGGAAAACCAAAAAGATGAACAACATGGACCCACCTAAGGATGAACCCAGGTGTCCGGGAAGGATAGGCTTAAATGGTGGAGAAATGACAACTACTTACCGCGTTGTGTAAAACTATTAAAGTGCATCTGAAATATAAATTTTTGTGCAACGTAATTCGACAGTGACATATATATCATTCATTTGATTCACTTTGAATATACGTGCTTATTCGCATATCATGGCATTTTCTGTCAGTGTTCGTGGCTGATGTGACATTTGGGTGTAATTTCTTTGATATCCTCGTAATTCATCTTAATTTCAACCGGTATGTAAATGAGCGCCGAAATAATGACAAACAATACACGCCAACATTGTCATATTCACCACATAAACAAACCTCAGATAGAAAGTTTTTATTGAAGTATTTAAAGTAAATGCTTTGTTGTAATGTGCTTTGTATATGTGTTATTGTATAACCTGTTCATTTCGTCGTTCTTGTTATAATTATTATATTGTACTCAGGTTACACTTTATATATCTGAGCGTTATTCAATAAAATCTTGAAATCTTGAAAATGTAGAGGTAACTTTATCGAAGTGATGTAAACAACTCAGCGTCCCATTACATTGTGCCGGTCCAAAGCCAGGACCTGATTAGCGAACGTCATATGTATAATGTAGTGGTTTTTTTTGTGTTCGGTGAGTTCAGTTAATATGAGAGCTGATTGTTTGTTTTGCTGAAAACGGTAATGTTAAATCTCAGTAGAAAAAGTCAAGGACATATTCATTCATTCAAATTGTCAAGGAAGAATATAAAACATGGATCGTTTACCTAGTGAATGAGAATAATATTTGATGTAATACAAAAGGGGTAAGGAATATGAGCATATAAAATGATCTATCATACTTTGGAAAATGGTTCATGTGAAACAGAGTATATATCAATAAAGCAAACATTTATTCGTGTACTATTTTGCACGATAATTTCAAGATAGTATGATAAATCACCATATCAAGTCAATCTTTCTGGTAACACATTTCAATTATATTGTGGCCGTGGTCGTATGGTAGTTGGATTTACAATTACCGATGCAATCAGTGCCTATCACCACTAAATTTGTGAGTTAGTTCGAATCCGCTTATGGCGACGTGTACTCGATACAACATTATGTGATAAAGTTGTGTCAGTGACTTGTGGCAGGTCGGAATCAGAATAATGTGTCCGAGTGGAGCGACATGTCTACCCGCGGACTGTTGTTTCAGTAAGCTAGAACTATGACAATCGAGCTCAGCATGTTGGTGTAGTACAAAGCGGATCTCATAATCATTTCATTGAAAATTAACTTGGTCTCGCCATGATATAGCTGAATAATTGCTGAATTGGTGTTAAACAACAATCTCTCACTGAAAAAAACCCAATTCGTTTGTGTAAGTACAATATTTCAACTGTAAAAAAAAATCATCTGTGCAAGTTTTACAAAATTATATGAAGGTTTATGAGAAGTATATCATACAAGACCTATGACTCTATTGGTCCCAATTTTGATTGTAAGCTAAATTTGGAAGCTAGATTAGCCATTTATGAGATTGTTGAAATATTTCATCTGACAAGAAAAAGGCAACTTTCATCAATTCTAAAAATAAAAGAAATCAAATTTGAAGGAATATAAATATTTAAATATAGAAATACGCTAAATGTAAAAAAAACCACAAACATTTGATTAATTAACTCTGCAATTATTACATAAAAAATGTTAGCAGCGGGGACTAGCTATGACTGTTGAAAGGGAAAGCTGATTACATAGCAGTTTTGCAGGGGGGAAAGATAACTATATAGCAATTTTTCCGTTGGTTGGGGATGACTATGGGGGAAAATGACTCTATAACACCGGGATAAATAGAAGAAACTGTTTATGACTGATGACCACGAATTGCATAAAACAATTAAAATCTTTTCTTCAAAGAAATATTCCTATTAATTTCCCTTTTTTCAAATCATATTAAGATTTTTGCGGGCATGATTTGTTCTTGCTCGTTTAGTATTTTTATTTGTTTAAAGAAGAGAACAAGTTCAATAAAAAAAAAAATAAATAAAAAAAAAATTAAAAAAAATATGCAGAAATGGGGTAAGTGTGTAACAACCTGGAGCCCCTATACACCATCTTGGATGTTCTGTGCAGCTATGTGGGTTGAACCCTGGGAGCTACTACTAATTATAATACTCATCACATTTTCACAATGCTATTTTCTATTATAAAACAAAATGCCATTTTCTCATACATAAATGTTGTTTGTTTAATGTGAGAAATTACATACATTGTTACAGCGATTAACTTGTATCTGATCCAATGTTATATTTTATGATTAAATACAATGTGTTTAAATTAAACTAATGCAGTTATTGTCCTTTAATCTAAATAATCCTCTGAATTTTACAGTTTCCCATGCAATTTAAACCATGTAAAAAGTAATAATATCATTCAGTAATCTACATAGATTTAAAAATAACATGCATACTCCTCAATTATATGTAATATGCTAATCATTTATAATACAACACAAATATTTAGTGAGATTTTAGGGTGGAGCGACTTTTCTATTTCTATAGATATCTATAGTAAAAATGCATTCATTGTTAATCATTTACAATACAACAAAATGTTTAGTAATATTTTTGAATGGAACGGCTCTTCTGTTCTTTCGTAAAACAAAATACCACGACGTTATTAGGAAATGACATTACTTTGATGTATCACATAATGGTTATGGTTATGGTGTTTAACGCCACTTTCAACAATATTTAAGCTATATCGTGGTAGTCAATTTTATTGGTGGAGGAAACCGGAGTGCCCGGAGAAAACCACCGATGTGCGCAAGTCACTGACAAACTTATCACACGTTTTATCCATACAAATGTACTTCCTTTATAAGGAACTTAAAGTGATTAAGTTAGTGAGTGATTGTTGTTTAATTTGTCAACTACGTCATGGAGAGAACAAGTTAATGTTCCATGAGATGATCCGCTTTGTTTTAGATCAACACGCTGAGTTGGATTTGTATAGTGCTAGCTCACTGAAACAACAGTCCGCGGATAGACATGTCTCCTCATTCGGACACATTATCCTGATTTCAATCCAACCAGTATTTGCTCTTACTCCTTAATGCTGTGTGCTTAGGGGAGAAGCAACAAATACCAATTATTGGTGATGATAGTCACCGATTGCACAGGTAGGTGTAAATCCAACTATCATATGACCACGACCACCAGTTCCAATCGAAATTTGTAAAGTTCATTGCAAAATATACACGAAAAGTAGTAACTCAGAAAAATCCTTTCTGTGGTTTTAATTTAATTTAATTTAATTTATGAACAAAACTACAAATGTATACTAAATGTAGCTAAGTTATATGGTAAATTCGATCACTCAAGGGTGTCAAATATCAATTCTTAAAGTGGCAACTATTTAATTAAAATTTGAATTTTTAATGTAATACCGGCTGTCACGCAATTGTCCACATTATATTGCTATTGTTTAGTATCTTACTACACAATAGCCTGTCATGTATGTAAACCATTTTCAAAGTGACATTTATATAAATTGCTGTTTTTTATTGGGTTGTATGGACAATTACTTCTATAATTAAACTCGTGTATTGTTAGAGTATCGAACTGTCGATAAAAACGTTAATAATTTACACTTGAACAGAAGTATACTGTATATTATTGAAAGACGCCATTATCCTTCATCTTTATTCAGTATAAATCGCCAAAAAAGACAATAGAATATCATACATTATGTATGGTAGATATTAACATATATAAGTGTATTGAGACAATACATTGTATTTGTGACAACACGTTAATTAAGACTGGTACACATACATACACACATATATATATGTAGGAACAACAAGGGGTGAGCCAATTATTTTGTTTTTTTACTAGTAGAATCTACTTGCAGTAAATAATGATGAAGTTTTACGCAGTGAATTTTTTGCACATCGATATATGATGTATTTTTACTGTAATAAAAACGTAAATATATAATTGAGAGAGCATGACACGTTTCTGGAATAACCTTCATCAGGTACGCTCAAAGTCTAAAGATTGGAAAACCAAATAATTCTTAAAATCTTTCGGAGCAGGTAAACCAGAGGGCATTAACAGGATATCAGTTGATACTATGCAGAAATATTTTTATTGTAAAATATAGATCGTTCAGAGAAATTAAAAATCATACATTTGACGTAAACATAGATAGTGTATGTACATTGTAGACAAATATATCATTTAGTTGTGTCAACTTTAGAAACAGGAAGACAAGCGAGCCTCTGGTACTTCAAGGCGAATACATAGTTCCGGACAATGTACATATATCATATTGTGTTTATACTGCAGCGTCATTCATAGGAAAAATATGAAATTTGCATCCACACAAAAAAACACAAAATATTGAACATTTCAGTTGCATTTTCTATTGGGTGTCAACAGCGCGATCCGTATTCACTCGGTTCCTATTGTGTCTAGGACAAAGATTTTATATAGGCAGTAAACGCACTAATTGCAGTATACATTGTATTATCCACTGTATAGTAGTTTGTATTTTAGAAAATGCGCCGCAAGATGTAATACAGACTGCTGTACTTATTTGTTTACAGAGTAAATAATTATGTCATTTCCAAATTATGTTATAATTTGAATACTTGAAATATACCACTCTTAATATGAAATTTTAATAACGTTTGACATTTTAAGTTGATCAATAAGTGTAAAATAATGGATAAGAATAGTTTTAACAATTTCTAGGTTTAGCACTATACTTTGTAAATTGCAATATTGATAATATTTAAAAAATCGATTCTTTTACAAATACTTCTCATAATTCATTATTTTTTAAATTTCCAGATGGTAATGACAACAAATACAAAGAATGGGTATTATCCAGACAGAAGTCATATTGATAATTGTCTGCGTGCGTCACCGGAACCAGCACCATTCATGAGATGTCCGGCTTCAACTCCTCTCCAAACGCACAGACCTCTGCGTCAGCGAATTCCTGAAAGTTTAACATTTGTGTCGCTTGATTTTAGCAAAGTAAAGAGTTTTCCGAAATCTCAACCTAACAGAGGTCCTAAAGGATTTAGAGTGATAACAAATAGAAATTTGAGGACTGAAAATTTAGCCCGAAGGAAAAATTTTGATTACTATTACGTTGACAAAGCTTTTCAAAATAGACTGGCAGCGCATTCAAATTCAACATGGCTGAAATCTTTGGTTTCACAACCAGTTCGGGAAATATTCAGCAAGTATCGTCGCCATGGAGAAATGATGGACGATCCGCTTCAAGTTCCACGATCATATTCAACTCCAGGTGAACGTGCCATTCATGATGGATGGGATTCAAATAGCAAGCACGGAAGAAGAGAAAATTCAGCTTTTTCACTATCCACGAAATATGGAGCCTCAACACAAGCCTCTAATTCTCCACAATTAACAATCATTACAAGGTCATGTACACAAGTCATTACTCCACACACGGTTAATGAAAGCAACGCCGATCTGGTTCAACATCGACTTTCACCGAATCTGGGAGATTCGCCGGAAGCTGAAGAGGAAAGTGAAATACACCCCTCACCTCAAGCTACGCCAAGGGTAACTCCCATCAAACGGGAACCAATTAGTGAAATACGGCTTCCGACAGGATATAGTCCGCTTATTGATGAATCAATATATGCAAATTTTGAAAGAAAGGATATGCGATTACCGGATATCAATTCAACAAAATCTACAGCAACACATTCTACGAATAAAGGTCGAAAGGTTTTCTTTGATGGAAATCGTAATTCTTATAATACTGGACAAAATACGAATCACAATGGACCTAGATCAACATATAAAAAACAACAAACGTTAAACGGAATAACAGAAAATATGTACAATTTATAATTGACGGTGTACTTGTCAAAAGGATATCATTTATGTTGGGAACACATAATCAAGAAGCAGTCGGAATTTGAAAAAAAAAAGTTATGTTTTTTTCCTTAAATGTGAGTGATCCGTTTTAGAAAATACTTTTGAAATAAAAAAAAAAACAAAAAAAAACTTTAAACTGAAATTCCTATATTCAAAGAATATAAACAAACGTGTATCCGGTCCTATTGTACTGTGGTAGTTAAATTAGAAAGACGGAGGCGAGAATTGCATGTGAATACACGGTACCGTAGAACCCGCGGTACCAAAGGATCTGACTATATATCTATACTGAAATCACTGCCAGAATAGCATTCATTTTTGATTTTTTTGTAATTATGCATTTTTAGAGTGCTTGCATTCAGTGTGTACAGTGGACAAAATAAATAACTGTATATTTATGGGTGCTTCTTAAAAGAGGATTATTGTGTTTAATGCTACTTTCAACAATATTTCAGGTATATCGTGGTGGTCAGTTTTATTGGTGGAGGAAACCACAGTACCCGTAGAAAACCGCTGACCGGGCAAACTTTATCATATAATGTTGTATCGAGTACACCTCGCCTGCGCGGGGTTCGAACTCACAACGTTAATGGTGAAAGGCACTGATTGCACTTGTAGCTGTAAATCCAACTACCCTACGATCACGACCATGACGACCCCCGTTTCTTAAAAGAATAAAAACATTAAATTATATTAAAAAGAAAAGAAACATTCATAACAGACAATAATATATTATATTTGACAACTAAATGACCACTGTGCATTGAAAGAATTATTTAACTTAAGCTATTATTTGTAATGGACTCTTTTGGAAATAAGGTGAAAGGCCATCCGTGGTTGCCAGTTATCAACATTTAATTAATTAAGTGGCACGTAAATTTCATTTAATAATACGATTCTAAGCTTTATTTTTAGATGAATTAGAAATTGTTCATCACGTGTGTGGATTGTTGATATATTTTTAACGTAAATATAGTTTACCCTTTTTACCTTTGTAACGTAGGTGTATAACGTCGATTTCATGTGTGATTCTGTGATTAATGAATTCTTGGTTACCTCAGAAATTACCGTTGTTAGATGCATAAATAACTGTTTGAAATGACCCTGTGCAGAAGCTATTGGTTAAGTGTCGGTTTAATCAGAATAGTTTTACAAACTATTTTATTTTTTATTTTAATAAATATTTTGACAGTAAAATTACCGATTGACGGCAGCCAATATTTAACAAAAATAGTTCATGGCATTAAGTCCCATATGTCAGTTTATGGACCGGGATGTCACCCACAAAGTATTATATCTAAAACCCAAACCGAGTTCGGATAAAATCCTGAAGAAAACATTATATGAACCGGACCCGGTCTATATACTGCTATATGGACCGGCTCGCGAACAAAGACAAATAGGGAAAATATAAACGTAAAGTATAATATTTTAATTTAATGCACATTCTGTAAATAAAACAACAGGGGAACACAATGACCCCAATCAAATGTCTAACATCACCAAGGTCTGTCAAATTCAGCTTCCATCTGTGATGATGTATACTCTTTATAACTTGATGCTTAGCTTGTCAGATACTCATAGCAGTTGTGTGGAATTCTCCGAGTGCTCGGGTTCCCTTTAGCATTAAAACTGACTACCTAGATATTTCTGAAATATTGTTGAAAACGGACATTAAGCATATATTATCCTACTCAGTCCTTAGAAAAAAAACAGCATCATAAAACATTTTTGTATTCATAATATTCTTTATTTAAAAAAAAAAATTACCTCAACGATATAACTAAAATATTGTTAGAAGTGGCGTTAATCATCATAACCTTAACCCTAACCCTTAAAAAATCATCATCATCATTGTTTTTCGTACAAATTGGAATAAGCAATAGTAATTTGAAGGAATGCACCAAATACTAAATCAGTGTGTAAGTATTTAGGATTAATCTATTATATCATGGTGGTCAGTTTTATTGATGGAAGAAACCAGAGTACCAGGAGAAGACCACCGACCTGTCGCAAGGCACTAACTAACTTTTTCACATAATGTTGTATCCAGTGCACCATGAGCGGCATTCGATGTCACAAAGACACTGATTGCACAGGTAGTTGTATCTCCAACTGCCATACGATCACGACCACGACGGCCTACTATAACGGGAAGGTACGTTTAATAGATATAATGTGTATAAATCTATCATAGTTTTGGGAGTTAATTTTCAGAATATTCTAATATTGGAAAAATGACCATATTACACATCAACAAAACCATTTTTTATCGTTGACAAACCTGGTGTCGCACAAATATGACGGAATAAGCTCGGTTAATTCGATTCTAGAGTGATATATCCATTTGCGCCAAAAATGCGTCATAGTGGCTAAACATATATAAACAACAAGCGCACAACGTGCGCATTCACTCTAGCTCAAAAAGACTATTTACTTGCATAGAAATGACGATCACGTAATAATTATAATCTCATTCGAGATAGAAAAATGACAACATAGCAAAGACTGTTTTACCTGGTTGCATGTACAAATGTTCCTCAAGCAACCTCAAGGTATACATTTTGTATGATGCTAAATAGTTCAGCAAACCAGTCCTTTCTCGTCGTGAACAGGCACGTACATCCTTTCATAATGTGATAACAGATTGTGCAATGACCAAAACACTGTGATTGCATAATCTACTTCCAAAAGCAACATAAAATGTTCAGTGAACATGTAACTAATTGCTGATAATCCTTTGTATCTAATCTACCTTTATACAATACAATGAATCGTACATCATCAGTCTGAAAACGTGCACTTTTAAACCGCATATTGCAAATTAAATTTCAATAAACAGGTTTGAATCATTTATTCTTGGAGTGCTCCAGTATATTGTTATTCCTAATACAACGCCATTTCTGAAAGTGACATGCAGTATGGGAAATGTACATGCATTTTCACTAACGTAATGTCGAAATAATCTAATGCATTATTCAAAAATCAAATAGATTGTGAACGAATTTAGTATTAAGCGAAAACATTAATTATCCAGGAAAATGCAAAATGTCAGATTATTAAGTAAATTTTTATCTGGATTTTCTGATTTTTATTTTTTATTTTGCCGTTGGTGTATCGCAGTCACATGCTAAAAATATTATAACTCATCAGCTCTGTAAATATTTGCCTCAGGTCAACGCCTTTACTAATTCATACAAAATGAAATAATATTTAGCAATCTATTGTTTAAGGAATTAACAAATTGAATGTGATGTCTCTTTGTGATATTATCTTCATTTTACTATGTGTAGACTTTAATTTTGTGACAAACCAGATATCTATAAGAGGAAAAGGCTCAAGTTTCCCATATGAGATTTACAAAACATGGATGAAGGAATATCGTTTCTACAGACTACTATATGAACGTGTTGAAATGTCATATGATCCTGTAGGAAGCAGTGAGGGACAAACGACTCTTCTTCAACATAATTCAACTACACAATATGCCGGATCTAGCTCTGCATTGCTGGCAAAGAAAACAGACTTGGTGGAGTTTCCATCGATGGCCGGGTAAGTTTGTGTTCTTTCTTTAATAAACCATTTGCACATTTTTCACTCGATTTTAAAATTGCCGATATATCGTTTTACATGTTTTCATAGGAGTTATTTTCCTTTAAGGCGGGCAAAAAGTTCCATGTCATGCACAACTCCAAAAATAGTATTTATTTTCCCCATAATCTGTAAAACAAAATTAATTTTGTAACAACTTGTGAATTTTCTAGTTTCCTGGATTTTTACAAGGCTCATATATCTAAAATAAAAAAAAACAAATAAAAAACAAACAAACAAAAAAAAACAAAAAAACAAAACAAAAAACAAAACAAAGGGGAAAAAAAGTAATGTAAGGAAGTTATACTAAAATTATTTCTTCTTTCCGTTGCTTTTACTAGAATGGGTGCCAATTTGCTGGTCGTAAGGGAAATTATATTTTAAAAAACACACGTTAAAGATACTTTCAATATTTTGGTTTATATCAGATTTTTCAATATTTTCAGTTGCCTATAATGTTGCCGTGTCTATGCTAGTCGGAACTGCAACTTAAAAGAAAATGAACAATTATATTTTTCTCCTTTTTTCCCCAGGGCTGTTATCTTGGCATACAACATTCCAAATCTAAGTCACCGTCTGATGTTGACACAAGATCACGTGGTAGGCATCTACAATGGAACCTACCGGAAATGGAGTGATGCGTCTATACAACGTGTGAATCCTAATGTTACCCTACCAAATGAATATATACAAGTTGTGGCAAGAGGTGATAGGTCAGGATTAACTGAAGTTTTTACAGCCACACTAGGAAGTTTTTCACCTGAATGGAAAAGAATATACGGATCTTTTTCCGGTGGTAAAAATGTTACTTCCGGGGAGCAAAGAACCTGGAACAATCACACAATTTCATACTTTGGTGTTGAATCAAAAGGAATGATAGGGATTATTCTGTCCTTTCATTACACAATTGGATATTTGTCTGTAGCCGATGCGGTTGAGAGCGGTTTGAACAAAAATGCTGCTTTAATTCAGAATATGGAAGGACAATATACAAGTGCGACAACCACAAGTGTTGAAAGTGCAATGCAATATTTTTCTAGACTAACCTCAAACCTAACATTTGTTCTTGGAAATGCAGGAGGTATTAATTCATATCCCATTACAGGTTTTACATACATAGTCATGCGCAGATCATATATAATTCAACAATGTGATATTATAAAGGAACTTATTCGTTACATTGACTGGTTTATGACAGAAAAACTACAGAGAGAAGAATGCAAAAATTTCGGAATGACCCCATTAAGTTTTGAACTTGTCGATCGAATTCAGACAGAGGTTTTGCGAAAAATTTCATGTAATGGTTTATACGTTTGGAATGAAATTGCAACAGATTTGGCAAATGAGAAAATCAGTGAAAATGCCTGGATTTACCCAGTAAAAATTGCAGTTCCTTGCTTGAGTATTATTTTTATTGGTCTCGTTACTTACATTATAAAACAAAAGATACATCATTGGAAGCAACTGTACAACGATGACTGGTACATTCCAATAGAAGATATTACTTTCTTCTATGAATCGAGAAATTCATCATCTGAAAAGTCTAAACTATTTTCAAAGAAATCCGTTTGGTCGCTAAATGCAATAGCTGAGAACTCGTTCGATCGCAAAATGCTTGATCAAATCATACAGTGGCCAGGAATATGGAATTCAAACACGATTGGCTTACGACTTATATGTTTGCCTTTAACCTCAATATCAAGGCCATTGAAAACGCACATGCTCTGGTTGCGCGGGAAAATTGCCCACCAAAATATTGTAAAATTCTGGGGCTTGACTGAAATGGAAAGAGATAAATACGTGATTGGTGATTTTTGTGAAAAGGGGTCACTGGCTGACATTTTGCATGACAACAAGCTTAATTTAGGCAACGATTTGAAACGAGCTCTTGCAATAGATGTAGCTCAAGGAATGTTGTATTTGCATTCAAGGGAAATAATCCATGGTAATTTGACATCTGCTGTCTGTCTTATAGATTCAAAATGGACGATTAAAATCAGTGACTGGGAATTTGTGAGTCTTCTTAATGTATACAAAGATACTATTTATCCTCTTAAAGAATTGAGAAAAATATCCATGTTGGGAAAAGATGATACAAGATATATAGAAGCAGTCCGAGATTTTTGGGTTGCTCCAGAAATTTTAAGACAAGAATTTTGCTGCAATCCGACAAAACAAAGTGATGTATATAGCTATGCAATTGTTATACAGGAAATATATACACGAGAGGAGCCATATGCGGAACACTCCGACATTTCAAATCCTAAGGATGTTATTGAGGCTGTAAAATTGAATAATTTGCGTCCGTCCACGTCCGAGGATATTCCGATAGTTATTAGACAAGTCATGGAAATAGCTTGGTGTGATAACCCATTAAACCGCGCTAATTTTGAGGAAATTTTAAAGATGATTAAACAAAGCGGTAAAGAAAGAAAGTCGGTTCTTGATAGTATGATGGAAGCTATGGAAGACTATACTGCTTATTTAGAGGATAAGGTCGGGGACAAATCGTCAGAAACTAGGGCACTGGCAACAAAATTAGAAAATATGTGTAAAGATATAGTACCGCCATGCATGATTACGTATATAATGCAGGGTGACAGCTTTTCATCTGATAATTATATTAATCTAGGAATTGTTGTTGTCAATTTTTCCGATATTGAATATTTAATGCATGTTCTTTCGCCGAGAAGGATGTTTACCAACATAAACCATCTTTATCAGGATTTAGCGTCAATCGGAAGGAAATTTAATGCATATAATCTATCAGCTGCAGGCAGTACGTTATTGTTTGCCGTTACGAGCAGTAAAAATGAATACAACGAACTTTTGATTTATGAATCAACAGCGAAATTCTGTCTAGCAATTACGAAATATATGTCGGTAGAAAACCACAAAGACTGTGAAAACGGTTTTATTGGTTTGCAAATTGGTGCTCACATTGGTACGGGATTGATCAGTATTTTAGGTCCTTCGTGTCCAAGATACACTGTATTCAGTTCTATTATTGAAGAAACAAGAAATATTGCACGTACATCGAAAAGGTCAAAAATTCACATATCACAAAATTTCAACGATGTTATTAAAGAGGATTTCATAACAAAGAAACGTAAACATAGGGTACCTTCTGTAAGTATTCAATTTGTATATTTAGGTATGATAGTTATATTAATTAAACTAACATATGTTAAATGATTACAACTAGAGATCGTGGTTACTGTAATTAGTGCTACCACTCCAAATACAGATTGAATGTAATAATTATTAGGTAAAGAATGACCACTACATACACATATTTACAATAAATTAATTCGGGGTGAATGTAACTAGGTTTTGATATTGTAAATTAAGTTATTTTAAGGATAATATTACTATAATAAGTAAATGTATTGAAGTTTGATGTCATAGTCCACATTTCATAAAGCACATGCAATAGACGATTATTTAGAAGGAACAATACAGATGTAAAACATAAAAGGTAAAGAAGCAGAAAATACTGTAAAAACAGCTATTTGATCAGGTGCTGCTGAATGATCCGATATGAGATTATGTCCATCACCCACCATACCGACTAATAAATAGTAAGAAACCGAGGTCTTTATTTTTGCATTATTATTGTATATTTAAAGCAAGTTCAAAACGACCAACAGGTAACTATAGATTTATTTTGTCACACTAAGTTTTTGGTGGGGTCCGTGTTGCTCATCTTTTTGTAGTTTTTGTATTCACCTATTATGTGTCTTTGCGTTCTGGGTTCCGTCCTGTAATGCCCGTTGTGATTTCCGCATAAAAACGATGTACGGTTCGTATTTACCTCCGGTTGCTTGTGGGAAGGCCCATGTCTTATTTACGTCATCTGTCTTTGTTTGCTTAAAGTGCTGTCCAACACATATTGTGTTGTGTTTTTCTTTGTTTTTCGTCGTCTTGTGTACCATTGCTGCCAGTTTCTCTGGATTTTCAATTTTTTTCTTGCCCTTTATGTATTCTCTAATGTTTATATTAAATGAAAATAGCAGGTTCATAAATTGTTTTGTGGTATCTGGCCACAGTTATAATCAATATTTGCCGCAATTTTTTTATAAATCGTTAATGTAACCAAATTCAAAGCAACAGTTACCCCAACTTATGAAATAACATCTCACCAGTCACTAGTATATGCAATAGAAGCACAGTTTGAAGTACATGTAGCAGAAACAGCTACATAAAACGTAAAATTTATAAATGATACGAGAGGGCGTTTTTGGAGAATATTTATTTTTGTCTTATTTCGGCTTAAATCTTTAAGAAAGGAAGTGTTTTATTTCTTTGTTGATTAAAAAAAAAGTTTGAGTTGCATGGATAAATCATAAGATTCAATGTGACTCAAGGAAAGAAACGCAACTCTTTAAATAACAAATAGATATTGATGTAAAATCCGAATTAGAGGTGTATAGAATGGAATTCTTTTATTGATAGTAATGATGGTTCAATTTATTAATGCGATTTGTTATGATATAATCTAGTAAAAAGTCTGAAGATACCAAGCGGCAAATCAGAAGACAGACAATGCATCGACCACAAGAAAAGGGACAAAATGAAATACAATTATGTATAAAACACCACGCAGATAATTAACAACATGAAGCCACCCTAAAACCATGTGGAGCAATCAGCTGCTTCGGAAGGGTAGCTAGTTTCTGCTACACTAGTGGCACCCGTCGTGTTACTCTGGTTACAAACACGGTGATAAGTCATGAATGAGGAAAGGACAAGCTTGTGATTTTACGACAAAAGGAACATGTCCGTGGTCATTTGTGACACAGATGGTCAATTTTCGTCAACTTCAAATGAAAGACGTTTAGAAAACAATCTGTACAATTAACTTTGACATTCGAAAACGAAAATAATTATTGTGGTATTAGAAATCAAGAAGAAATCATAGAAGCATGTTTGCAATCCAAATATTCCATTGACGTTTTGCGCGAGATTTTTTTCTCAATGAAAACATTAAGGTTGAGTAGAAAGAATGGTTGCTGGGAAGATCCCAAACACACGTTTTTCTTGTTGGTCTAGTCTGTAAATTACAAGAAGCATATGCCTTCTTAATTAGAAGATATCATATCAGTAAGCGATCTTAACTTGCTATTTTATCCCTTGAAATCTCTCAAATGTTATCTAAATTTTAGCTTGTGCTTACTATGTTATTTTAAATCACATTTTCCCGCTGTTGTGTTTGGACTTGGTGGAGAAGTGTGAATTATGATATATCTAGGAGAATCATATTTTTATTATTTTCAGATTGAAATGACAGAAACATATTGGCTCATTGATCAGAAAAGAAATTCAAAAACTTATTTATATGACGATAACCCCATGCTCAGAGAAGTACAGAATAATACGACAAATGAGGATGATAATGAAGATACAACACCTATCATATTATCACAAACATCTCTTCCAAGAAAACTGACGGAAAACGAAAATAACCCAACAAATACAATGAACAATGGAGTAGAAACTCCCTTATTTAAATGTCCCGACGAACTGAGTAACCAAGCAACAAACAATAATGAATATGATAACATGGGAGACAGTACCCGAAATATCTTAAAAACAGAGAATATATCTGCACTTGTTAACCTTGAAAAAAATTGTATAGAACCTAATGGAAAGGATGGATTGTGGGAAAAAATTAAATTCAAAGTTTTCGGTAGGAAGACAAAGGTTCAACCAAATACCATTCAAGAACCGCTTTGAACTGATGCGAACCATGATGGATCTGACATGTGAATGTTTATTTATTTACGATGAAATTGGTGTATTGTAGTGGAAGCCAATCCGCACAGACTTTTTATCGTTTGTACATTGTATATGTATTGTCGTTGCAGCTATCAAAGTGGGGAATTGGGATCCAATTAACTGGTTGAACCCCGCCACATTGTTTTGCCTGTGACAAACAAGAACTTGGATTTCTAACGTCATATGTCGTATGTCGTGGTTGTTTTTGTGTTAGTTGCAATTAGAGGAAATGTGAGGTGATTTTTCGTTTGATTAATATTTGTTAAATTGATGATCACCACTGTTGAAACTATCTTTTCCGACATACAATAGCCACAATGAAAAGGACAAAGGGACACACAATGATTTACAAAACTCTACGCATAAAACAAAAGACTGAGGAAAACAAACACAATAGAACAAATCCTGGGAGTGAACTACTGTGCTCTGGAAGAGAGTATTCAATGATTGCATCAGTAGTGGCTCCCATCGTGTTACTCTTGATATCAACCCGGTGATAAGTCATGCATGAGGAAAGGACACTATTGTGGTTATGATATACTGAAAATGTCTATGGTCATTTATGACACAGATATTTCGTAACTATTAAACAAGCCATGGTGTCGATGGTAAAAGGCAACTGAACATAATGGAAACTAAGTGTAAGGAAAAGAATAGATATTGAAGTTTAATAGTGAAGCTTAACATATTTTTTTTCTTGAGATTATAACATTATTTCTCTTTGTTAACTCACAAAACTTCCCCTGAGAATTTATATCATGGTCTGAAGTACCAATGTATTTATTAATATGTCATCATAAAGTTTTCTTCATTAGCGACTTCAGTGTTATTATAACAGTAGTAAGCGATTGTATCTTTGGCATCTTCAAACTTTTCTTCGAATACTAAGGTACAGACAATTGTTGCAAAATGAGAAAAAAAAACTGTCGTTAAATCGCTTTCAAAAAATTGAACTAACTAATAACAATAGTCGTAAGACAAAAGAAAAATAAAGTATAAAAGTGTCACAATACTGATAAGATTATCTGTTGTTTAACGTCAAGAAATGTTTGAAGATACCAAAGAAACATTCGGAAACCTTAATTCCCAGGACAGACCATGCAATGGCCAAGAAGAATTTGAAGATACCAAAGAGACATTCGGAAACCTTAAATTGAAGGACAAACCATACAATAACCAAAAAAGACAAATAAGCAAACAATGATCTGCAAAACACTAAGAAGACAACTAAAGATTAAGTAACACGAACTCCATTAAACCCGGGGATGACCTCATGTGCTTCGGAAGAGTACACAGTACCTGCACAACAAGTAAACAATTGTTTAACAATCCTGATAGACAAGACAACATCAGTGAACAAAAATTCAACCGAAAAAAGTACAATATTCCTATTAATTCCGGGATTTAAATAAAGTGATAAAACAGCGTAAATCACCCCTATCAATGCATGCTTTAATGACGACACAAAGTTTGCCTTTTACAGGAAGCATTAGTTGACTTGATCACAATACTTCAATGATAATTAACACACGTATTAATGTAAAGGTTCATATAAATTGCTTTCATAAAAAAGGGGGAAAATAGAATAACAACTGAGACAATGACAACCGCGTCGCTGGTGTAACGGTTAGTGTGTTCACCTCGAGTGGGTGATAGTGTGTTGGAGCCTCAACCGGGTCAAACCAAAGACTATAAAATTGTTTTTCTTGTTTCTCAGCTGAGCACGCAGTATTATTGAGAAAACGCTAAGACTGATTGACTCGGAATCAGGTTAATGTGTCTGAGTGGGGCGACGTGTCTATCCTCGGACTGTTGTTTCAGTGAGCTGGCACTATAAAAATCCAACTTTGCGTGTTGGTCTAGTACAAAGTGGACCTCATCGTCATCATCTCATTAAAAACTAAATTGTTCACGTCATGATATAGCTGAATTGAGTTGGCGTTAAACAACAATAACCCACTCACTCACTGAAACAGGGATACGCCGTAAAGGCTTGACGGA
This sequence comes from Gigantidas platifrons, assembly GCA_002080005.1. Lineage (NCBI taxonomy): Eukaryota > Metazoa > Mollusca > Bivalvia > Mytilida > Modiolidae > Gigantidas > Gigantidas platifrons. Next base: position 403,382 of record MJUT01064027.1, read on the forward strand.
AAGACCAATTAGTAGTCTAAAATGAAAATGAACGCGCCTAAGACTCTATTCTATATGCAATTTCCAACTCCCTCTTCTTATATGTTTTACTTTGATACACTAATAAGTGTAAACATGATAAAACACTCACCTCATTGTAATTAAAAACGGTTCACATATTAACAAGATACTTTATTTCCTGGAATATGTATCCACCCTATTGTTGGCGTGGTACCTGTTGTTGTTCTAGTTGTTGAACTTGTCCCTGAAGATATATATACATGCCATTATATAAGAAATAACTATGATGGGTACCACTAGTGGAGCAGGAACTGCTCACCCTTCCGGGGCACCTTAGTTCACCCCGGCTTTTAGTGGGATGCGTGTTACTCGATCTTTAGCTTTATGTTTATTTTTTATAGATCGTTGTTTGTCCCTTTGTCCTTTTTCTTTTAGCCATTGTGTTGCCTGTTCTTCTTCGATATACGGATTGTGATTGCCCCTTTAGTATTTTTTGAAACTCTTCATATAGTGTACATTATAAATTCACAACATATGATTAGAGAGAAATCAAATAAAAGCGCCGTACATCCACGTTGCCAAATTTGCACAATAGTGTCATATACAAAATAAAATTATTTTTTTTAATAGAATCCAACACATGTGGATATTAGGAGAAATGTTATTTTCTTACTTCTATTAAAATTATACCATATCATATGGATAGTCTTAAAAAATGATATTTTTATACAAAAAGAAAAGACAAGAATTACAGAAATTAAAGTCTCTAAACTCTGTTGGTGTACGGTCACTCCCCCGAGGGTATAATTAGCCTAGTAGTCAGTGTTTCAGATCATACATGGTCTATTATATATATTTATGCTTGCAGTTTACAGTTCCTCAATAATGTAATTATTATAAAAACTGGGTTCTCCACCCTCAAGAATAGGTGACCTAAGATTTATGATTCTCTCCTTAGGACCATGATATTTTTTTTTAACAAAATTATGAAAAGAAAGAACTGTTGTCCCTAATAGAACAAAATCAACCATTATACTATTTCAAATATGCTTATTAGTTTTTTCTAGAAAGTTCACAACAGTCTTACCATCACATTTATTGCAGTATTTACGGCAGTTTATCCTTGCCCATTCGGAATAGGTATGATCAGTACATAAATATCCATATGTACTACAGAACTTGTACCTGTCTTCGGAAGGCTGCGCTTGACCTTAAATGACAAATGTGATAAACGTTCGATCAAGTATTATTTTCTGAACATGCATTATCGTATATATTGGCGACGATACAAAGAGACCAACATTTCACTTCGAGTTACCCTGGAACACGATTTAGCTCCTGACTCATTCCGCCACTCATTTTTAGTTAGATTCGTGTTGCTCCATCTTTAGAGTTTTGTGTAGTCTTTTGTTCAACACTTTTCAAGTTAAGACGCAGCAATATATTCATTTTGTTCTTTTTCTTTTGGTAATCTTCTTGTCTGTCATAATATTCATGGCTTCTGATTACCCTTGAGTATGCTCAAGAATATCTGTTTTACTAGCAGAGTTCAAGATTGTGAGATTCGATAGCAAGTTATTACAAATGAAACATTGATATGTGTTTTGTTTAAATTACCTGGACAATATCCACATCTTAAAGCACAGTTTGTTTTGGCCCATTGTGCATTTCTTCCAACACACTGTTCAACACTGTAGTGAATACAAGGTTTTAATTTGTCCTGACATTCTCAAATACAAATGTAGGTTTATGCTATTGCGGATACCTCAATGTCAAGGGAGGGACCGTCGTCATGGTCGTGATAGTATGGTAGTTGGATTTACAATTATATGTGCAATCAATGCCTATTACCACTAAAGTTGTTAGTTCGAACCCCATTCATCCATGGCGAGGTGTACTCGATACAAAATTATGCGATAAAGTTTGTCAATGACTTGCGACAGGTCGGTGGTTTTCTCCACCAATAAAGCTGACAGCCACGATATAACTGGCATATTGTTGAAAGTGGCGTCAACACCTTAAACCAAACCAACCATCAATTTCGAAGGAATCTAGAAGGGCTTAAGAAGGGTATTGGTCAACATAGCATCAATCGACTTTAATTTTTCAGATAACATTCAACTAACTATAGGACCTTTCTCACTGAACCTTTATTATGCAGTCTATATTCATTCGTGTTGTCCCTAGCTATGTGAGCATATATTTTTTCTACTATTGGCAAAGGATATGCATATATTTGGTTATTTATCAAGACGACAAGGCTGAGATATAATAATCGGCGCAACATCTTTAACATTTTTGTACCTATAATGTTTGTGTGTACTGTATATAGTTGAAGAAGAGTTTGGATATATTAAAGGGGTAATCAGAATCCGTAAATCGAAGGACAGACAACACAATGACCAAAAGAAAAAAGGACAAATGTACAAACAACGGTCAACAAAACATACGAATAAAACTAAAGATCGAGCAACACGAACCCCACTAAAAACCGAGGGTAATGTCAGATGTTCTGGAAGGGTAGGCAATCCCTGCTCCACTAATGACACCCGTCGTGTTAATCTAGTTTACAAACCTGCTCACAGAATGTTAGGTAGTAATCGATCAGTCAGTTAATTAATCGCAACTGTACTTTGTATGTAAGATTCATGACGTACCTGGTACTATTGGCAATATATCTGTTGTATGTGTGTCCATGGAGTCAGATACGCCAATAAACGCAGCTTTTATTACAGTAATCCCACTAAAACAAACCACAAGACATGCCAATACATTTTTTCCACTTAGATATATTTTGACGAATCCCGTTTAGGTTTGAAGTCAGCAGCTGAAGCAAGCATACAGGGTAGATGTTGTTACTTTACTAGTGCCTTACATTTTATAGTCGATATTATTAGCTTGGATCATCTGGGAATAAATCAGGTCTTGAAAGGAGAAATATTTAAGGACACAAACAATATAACAAAGGACATCAGAAATATGGATTATAATATATTTATTGTGTATGATATTCGTATTGCTGGATGTAGGTTTTCTGTGTACATGTAGTGTTTTTAGACCTTTGTCTGTTCCTTTACCCTTAGTAATTGTCTTGTCTGTCCTTGTTCGATTTGTTATCTACAATCATCTCTAACATGCTAAATGAATTTTGTATGTATTCTATAATATCATATATAATTATTTTGTATATGTTCAGACAGTAAGTACATGTTACTATACAATCCAAATGTTTTAAAAGAATGTTACTGTATGTTGTAGTGTGTCATATCAGAACGCCATATTTTTCAACTATTTGTAAACCACAAGAAGATGACTTTTTAGACATTTTCTTTCTTTTTTTTTGTCAATATGTAGCGAAAGCTATGAATATTTCCTCTGCCAATATGGTAATGACATATATATTTTGAAAATGAACAAAAATAAATCATGAAAGTGCTTTAAATTGTTTTTCACTTTAACACATCACCACTTGTTTCATTCTGCAGTTTAGATGTTTGTAGTAATTCACGATATTTACTAGTTTGTTTGTTCATTTGTATGTGTGCTTTATACTTTTGTTTGTTTTTATTTGGTTTTGTTTTCTATCTTTTTTTTACTTTAGTATCTGTGTTGCTGGGGTTTTTTTTTTTTTTTGTATATCGCTTTGCTTTTATTTTTGTCATTTAAACTTCAAAATCATGAATTTCAAATAAAGTTTCGTTACCTGTCTATTGAAATATATATTTATTGTGTCAATCGTGAATTGTGTTTTTGCATATAACACTCTTTTGTCAATGTTTGTCAAAAACGACAAAAATATCGCTTTGGCGCTGAAAGGGTTAAGTAGTTAGAATTTTTATAATATAGTGTGAATTAATGCCGCACTCTATTGCTTTATTAGGAATTTGGAATTTAATAATAATGCAGTCTTTAGTAAATTATTGATATCAATCACCACATAATATTTTAATAGGAAAATAATATAGAATAAATAGTATAGAACTAATATTTGAGTATAAGTAAATGTTTTGTTGGAAGCAAATTCTAATATTAGACTTAGTAACAAATCTGAATTACCTCCCTTTCACTGCAAAAAGTGAATTTTCAATTTGAAATAATCACAATTTGTTCTAGCTTCGTTATGTGTAATGGCTAAGTAAGTATCTGAAGATAACTGTGTATATTTATAAGAAGGCTAATCTTTGCTTGTTTGTGTTTATGGCTAATTGACAGTTGCACGTTACCAGAGACATATCTATTTTATCTGGTGTATAAGAAAATTGTTGATATACCAAAAAGGGTTATCAGAAGACGTAAATCTCTAAATTTATACAATAAATCAAAGCTTGAGATACCTCTCATGATTTCCTTGATTTAAGCTTGCTACTTAAAAGAACACTACAGAACCAAACGGCCCTCATAGAAAAGCTGAAGTCATCACTTCGAAATGTATACGGTCTTATCCTATCTTGGTTAAAAACTAATTTTCATCTAAGCAATCTTAACCGATTTTAGCTATCTTGTTTAGGCCCTTTGGTTTATATACTCGCAAATATTTTGTGATGATTTGGTTTTCCCATCTTTTGACAGTGAACGTTTCGGATGAAGGTTAATCCAGAAACACGTTGTTCGCACCGACTGAACGCAAGCTATTGCGTTACTTTATGTAACGTCAGAAAAACGACGTTATCGACAATTTTCAACAATTTATTTTGTCTCTGCATACATCTATGGAGCCGAAGTTTCTCTTTGTTTCTGCATTTTATTTTCTGTGTCGTTCTTTTTTTTTTTGCCTGTTCTTGTTTTTTGTTAGTATTTAAGTTTTGTCGGATGCATTTTAAAGACTTTATGAATGTAACATTCATCTCTATAATACATCAGCAATGAATTCTGCTGAAGCCGGTTCTAAGGGTCGTCTTGAACTTACTATAAGGTATGAGCAATTGGTCATTGTTGAAGGCCTCATGATGAATTCAAGATGAAGAACAACAATAAAAGAAGTGCTTTGTTTACCATCTATTCATTGGGATTTTGTTTCATGTACATTTACGCCATATCTCTTCGTTTTTCAGAGATA
>MJUT01064027.1:413958-428199 GCA_002080005.1 Gigantidas platifrons
CCCCCCCACACACACACACATCACTCTTGTTAGTTGGATCTCCAACGGAAATAGATGTATAAAAACACGATTAAAAACCGCAAACGTTTACCACTCAAAAAGCATGTAAATGAATGACAACATGAACAATAGCAGGGTCAATGATTCCTCGTGGTTAACTGACTATTAGCTAGGAGGGTAGACTCTCTGTTTGTTAAAGACATTACTAATTAGACAAAGCACAGTAATTATAACTGAGACTTTTAACATATTTAATATCGATTTGTCATGAACATTCAACAATATTAGTAGTTTTTGTTTGAAACTAAAATAAATAGGTCATCAATTTGTTAACGAATGTTGAATTTAAAATAGTATTATAGATCTTTTGGTTTTATTGCTCCCAAAACTTTAAATTATTTAGCTTTCCAATCTTTCTATTTTGAGCGTACCTGATGAAGGTTATTCCAGAAACGTGTCGTGTGCACTAAATTTGATATCTACGTTTTATTGATATGAAATTAATTTTAGATGTCTACGTGTGGCATGTTGATTCAGTAAAATAGCACAAAATGTTTGAATATACCAAAGAGGTAATCAGAGTCATTAAATGGAAGATGGATAGACAATAGCCAAAAGAACAAACAATAATCTACACAATATTATACAGTAAGCAAAACATTAAGTACCACGAACCCTACTAAAAACCGGGGGTGAACCCATGTGCAACGGAAGGGTAAGCAGTCCCTGTTCCCATTCTTCTGGCAATGTTATAGAAGAACAAAATAGACATATAGCGTTAATAATTTCCACTTACTCTATGTTATATTCTATAACAGTGAATTGTGTTATTAGAACATTTACGGTAAGTTGATGTTTTTTAATGGAATACAATACTTCCTGATCCTGATCAATATACGTGCTTTATGTAAAATGATTAATATACAACGTGTTTTTATTGTTCAAATTATTAAATATTTTTATGACTGTGATGTTCAATGTATTAATATTTCAAAGTGTTCAGAGATAAAACAGGAGTATAATATTGACCGTTAGCTTTAAAACTTGGTACAGTTATCTTGATTCGTGTTTTACTTTAGAGAAGGATCGTGTGGTTATTAGGTGGTATATAAATTTAGGGATTTAATTACGTTCACAAATTATAAGTACGTAATAAGTTCCTTAAGGTGAAATTGATTAACAGTTAAAATGTACAATGTATATTGATCGAATCGATCGATTTGTGTCTGTATTAGAACATCTTGTGAAACGTGGTTGAAATTTAAATTTCCTTTTTCAAAGGATTAAACTTCGATCAGGGCGGATTAGGGAGAAATCAGTAAATTTTCATTTCAAAGTGCAGATATGGTGTAATTAATAACGATTTCATATTTTCGTTGTTAGACACAAACGTCGTACCATGAGTGTATATTGTTGACATATCATTCATTTCCTGGACTGAAATGAACATGCATTTTTAGAAAGTGAAATTTAAATTCCATCGTATCGATTCTCTGACATGTATAAACATTCATTTTGTTAAATCATAAATCTCCGAAAACTTCAATATTTGTATAACGAAATACATTTGAAAACAAATTAAACGATGACGATAGAATATACGTTTACTTAAGGAACGATATAGACCGTCAGTTTACATTTCTTCCGAATACATTTAATAGGTAATCTAATAAGTAGTTTATTGTAAAGCGCTTATAAGGTAGAAAAGTGAGTGTTTATATTCATATATAAGTAAATATTAAAATCTGAACCATGTGAATAATGTCTGTATCAGCGACCCCGCAGAACTGGCATAATAAAGACTTATTCTCTCCAATAGTGATAAGGACACCACAGAAACCAGTCGTCAAAAAACGACGAAGTTATTCACCATCTTGGATGAAGAAGACAGAAATGAAGCGTGAGCATTATATGTCTAAAGCTTATGACCCATTTTCGCCAAAGCCAAGTGATATAGTGGCTGGATTAACGGGACGAAATTCAAAATCGCCAAAACATATAAATTCCACCATTCGACATGAACTATTGGAACAACAGTATCAAGATCTAAGGAAGCTAATGGTTGAACGAAATGAACAAAGCAAACCAGGAAAAGGAGCCAGTAGACAACGACAAAGTGAACCATCATTGACCGTTTCTTCTGGAACTCTGAAAACAAACAAATCTGCCAAATCAACCATTTCAACACAGTCGGACTTTGTACAAAAAGAAAGTATTTCCGTTAGAGACTTTCTACAGAGTAACGAATACGGATCGGATCACTTCTCTAAACATTTATCATGTGTGAAAAAGTTAGCAAAACGATATCGACGTCATCGAATACCTCACAGATTCAAAGCCGTTATAGAAATAATTGAATAATGAATCCAATCAGATTGTGCTTTATTTTTCTATGTGATGTAGAAAAATTGTTATGTTTTATTTTTATTGTTTTCTCAAGACATGTTGGAATTTAATAGGAATAAATATATATGCTGGAAATGTGTTCATGAATAGTCAGAAATACGGTAGGAAAATGGGTACTTGTTTCCTTTAATTACTACCATTCTCTGTTAGAATATTCTATTTACAAATTATCTTATATTTTCCTTTTAGATTAGTTATATCAATGCTGCTATCATATTTTATTCGAAATCTGCAAAAGTAGTCTAACGTTGAAAAGCGCGACAATCTCCAAATACGACACCCTTTATGGTCTGTAGCCAGGTTTCCCACATTATTACTCTGCAAGATTATGGGCATATATGTAGGATGCGCCATCGAACATTCTCAGTAACCGGTCAATTTGTAAGTATATTTTGCTTAATGACACGAGACGCTTTATTATGCAGCGGAGCGGTGCTCCACTCAGTAAAGGAAAATGTCATTATTGGAGAAAAGATATTTTTATCATATCACAACCGTAGTCAAAAGGTGTGTTTGGGGTTCGTATGATCCCCATCCCCTTCTGAAAAACAAGAAGGACTTTTTATGCCGGGTTTTGAGTCTATTGACCCATTCCCTTTTTTCAATAATCCTGGTTGAGCTATTACTCATTCAAAATAAAAACGCATGTGATTGGCTACATCTGACCAGGTACACGTGTTGTGATAAGCTTATCTTCTTCCTACTATCACGGGGCCGGTGATCATATGGTAGTTGGATTTATAATTAACTGTGCAATCAGTGCCTACCACCACTAACGTTGTGAGTTCGAACCCAGTTCATGGCGAGGTGTACTCGATACAACATTATGTGATAAAGTTTGTCAGTGACTTGCGACTGGTCGGTGGTTTTCTCCGGGTCCTCTGGTTTTCTACACCAGTAAAACTGATCGTCACGATATAACTGAAATATTGTTGAAAGTGGTATTAAACACCATAAATCTAAAGCAAACATACTATCGCTATCGATATCGCTCTGATGTCCGTATAAGCATCGTAGACAGTGAAACAAATTTCTTTTTTATTTCAGTTATAATCAATTATTATTTTTATTTATTAATAGTGGGGGGGGGGGGGGTAATAAACTCCCATCTCTGGATAAGATATTACAAGTGTAGCATTTCAAAAACATATTTAACAAGGGCAACGCAAAGCGTGGCGTATCCCCTCGCCTAAAAATTTGACACGGTGATCTTGACTTTTGACCTATGACCTTGAAAATCAATAGGATTCCAGATTCTCATAAGGACTAAGTATGTAGCAAGTTTGGTCAAAATCCATTGAAGGATGTTGATTCTAGAGTTTTCACAAGGATGTTACATGGTAAAAATTTGACCTGGAGACCTTGACCTTTGACCTTGAAAATCAATATGGGTCCAAATTCTCTTAAGGACTAGGTATGTACCAAGTTTGGTCAAAATCCATTGAAGGATGTTGATTCTAGAGTGTTCACAAGGATGTTATGCGGTAAAATTTTGATCCGGTGACCATGACCTTTGACCTATGACCTTGAAAATCAATAGGGTTTCAGATTCTCTTAAGGACTAAGTATGTACCAAGATTGGTCGAAATCCATTGAATGATGTTGATTCTGAAGTGTTCACAAGGATGTTATGCACTAAAAAATTGACCTGGTGACCTTGACCTTTGACCTATGACCTTGAACATCAATAGGGTTCCATATTCTTTTAAGGATTAAGTATGTACCAAGTTTGGTCAAAATCCATTGAAGGATGTTGATTCTAGTGTGTCCACAAGGTAATTATTCGCTAAAAATTTGACCCGGTGACCTTGATCTTTGACCTATGACCTTGAAAATCAATAGGATTCCAGATTCTCTTAAGGACTAAGAATGTACCAAGTTTGGTCGAAATTCATTGAAGGATGTTGATTCTGAAGTGTTCACAAAGATGTTATGCAGTAAAAAATTGACCCGGTGACCTTGACCTTTGACCTATGATCTTAAAAATCAATAGGGCTCCATATTCCCTTAAGGACTAAGTATGTACCAAGTTTGGTCAAAATCCATTGAAGGATGTTGATTCTAGAGTGTTCACAAGGATGTTACGGAAGGACGGAAGGACGGAAGGACGGACGGTAGCGTTACTATATCCCATCGCAACTTCGTTGGCGAGGGGATAATAAAATGAAAACAACCAAACAAAATACCACACAGTCGGAACAGTTCCAAAACTCAATAGAAAAATTGTTGAAAGAGGCAAAATTGATATCACTAACACACAAGTGCATGACTGTTCAGTTTTCTGGCTCGGTACTGACACTTCAATAAAAATAGACAGGGTTAAGCTAGTTTTATGAGACAAACCTCTCCTCAAAGTGAAATGATACATATATTTAAAAAGGTTGATATAGATTGAGACTGTCGAACTCCCGTACTACATGACAGTATACTACACAACGAAAGGATTATGGTTCGCTTAAAACAAGGGACATTCACTTCCGGCAACGTTATGTCGTTACACTGTCGTAATGGCTGCTTATTGAATAAAAACAGAAATGTCATAGCAATAGTCAATTGTTAAAAATAAGATGGACCGAAATAAAAAAATATATATATTGCATCTAAAATCAACAATTTTGAGATTTATAAACGAGTAATTTATTACAAAACATTTGATTTATTAATGTGAAGCTTTAAACAAAATTGTGGGTTAAGTACACAGTCACTTGTCGATTAATGGGAATTTGTTTACTCAATACCGACTTTGTTTATTTATTGTGTATTGAATGTTTATATTTGTGGAAATATCACAATACATTGTTTGTACCTAATATTTATTTAAGTTACAACACATTTATTGTGTAGTGTCTGTCAATACCGTAAAGTTTATAAATAACAAGCACAAGATTGTGTGACATCTATCGTTGAGGTAGAGGCACTGTAGATAACTTAATTGCTTTTTAGAAGAAGAGTTTGAAGATAGCAAAGGATAATAAGAATTCATAAATCAAAGAAGGACAGACAACACAGTGGCAAAAAGAAAAATGACAAATTAAGAACCAACAACGATCTACAAAGCATACACATAAAACTAAAAATGGAGTAGCACAAACCCCACTAATAACCGGAATAACTCATGTGCACCGGAAGGATAAGCAGTTCCTGCTCCACTAGTGGCAACCATCTTGATGATCTAGTTGCAAAGTGTTTACGACAAGTGGAACATATCCATGGTCATTTGTGACACAGTTGTTCGGTAACGGTTTACCAAGTCGTGGTGGCGACCGTAAAACTTTCGAAGTGATGACTTCAACTTAACCAATAAGAACCCTTGGTTCAGTAGTATCCTTATTAGCAGCAACCTTAGCAGCAACCATCTATCAACAAAATCCTGATGGGAACCACAAGCTCTGGAATATCGGATCAACTGAGAGATATATACTCCATAGGCTGTCGCTGCTGTAATGTTGCTACATATAAATGGAAAGTCGACAATTTTCACAAGAACTAATTTACACCTTTAGAATGATGTGTTTATATTTCTATTTTGTTGATGACCTTAAGTTTATAATTTGTTCTACTTAGCAGTAAATACTTTCAAATAAGTATTACAAACTTATAGACTGTCTTGACTGTATGGTGTAATTTACTGCATGATCTCCAAAACTCCAAAACAGGTTGGTCATCAAACAATGATATCTTTATCGGATGTCACTAATGAGGAGAGGAACTGATTTCTCTTTCGGAACACACGATTTCAAACACCGCCACCCTCCACCTCCGATTTTGTGTGTTCTTGTTGCTCAATTTTAGGTTTTCTGTGTAGTATTTTGTGGACCATTTCTGTCTTCATTTGGTCTTCTGTTACCCATTGCCTTGTCCATACTTCTACGATGTACGACTTCTGATTAACCCCTTTTGACATCTTCAAACTTGACATACCAGGTCCAGAGCAAGATCAGGATAAGTGAATAACAAATAATGAAGGTTGTTACTTTTATTAGGTTCAGTATCAATAAATCATAATATCTAGTGATAGTCATCACTATCGATTGATTATAACAATATATAGTTTATAGATTGAAAGTTCCACTTGCCTAAGCTAGGCTAATTAAAGTCTAAGTGATAGACATATGTCAGGGAGGAAATAAATATGTAGATGGTCGTTAATATTTTCACTACAGTAGCAATTAGAGATTGTTCAGAATTCACTTTAAAGTATCTGTGCTGTTTGTGTTATCGATTTTCAAAGACATATTTTCATGCAGTGTCCTCCTTTTTGACTCTCACATGGAACCGGTACTGCCGGAGTCCTGAATGAAAAACAATGACACGATATTAAAAACTACCACATTCCTGTACATTCCTAATTATCAAATTACAAAAACAAGTACATGAACATGCAATACATGGACTTACAATATCGATTTTCAATTTCGGAACTAGAACGAGGGATTGACAAGACCTAATTTATGTCCTTCTTAGCCTTCACGAGCACATGGGTTCACCCCGGATGTTGTTGGAGGTCCGTGTTGCTCATCATTTTAGTTTTCTGTGTTGTGTTGTACTTTTTGTTTTGTTTGTCTTCTTCCTGTGTCTTGTGTCACCAATGTTGCCAATGTCTCTGTATTGTCCATTCTTGATTGCTCTGTCGGTTTTTCTAACGTTTATTTCAACACGAGGCAAAGTAATTCAAGTTTTAAAATTAAAGAACTTTATTACAGAAACATGTATTAGAAATCGACGTGTCGAATGTGTCTTAGTTTGGGAATTAAGATCTTTCGTTCGATTATTCTCATTAAATAACAGCTAATAAACATACGACGGTATGACATTAAAACAAGGAGCATGGGTGATATAAATGTCAATGGGGCTAATAATAAACATAGACGATTTCTCACACGAAAAGAGGTTAAACAGCCACCAACCAATCAATCAAATTTTGAGCGTTAATATATATTTACTGATCTAACGTATCTGAAATGCACTATTCATCTGTATTCCATCACTTAATGCGTATTGGCTGTACGGTTACTTATTATGAAATCCACACATTGTAAAATAAATAAACAAGAAAGGAAAGTACGCTGTAAGCAAGAAAGGAAAGTACACTGTGACTTCACAAAACATTAAGTTTTCATAGAAACAAACCAAATGAAAACACTTACTTTTCACAAATAGAATGGTATTGATTATAGCAAGGGTCGTCTGCCCATTTATATCCAGCTGACGATTTCCAGTATGTCAGACAATTAGAAGCGCGGCCATTGTTTGGTTGAAGACCATTACTGGACCAATAGGTAAAGCTCATTGGTGTTTCTGGATTATACCATTTCCAGTCGCCTTCTTGGTGGATGTCAGCTGCACCAAGCCAAACAAAACTCTTTTCTGAAAAATCAATAAACATACAATTTGAAAGGCGACTGAATACAACGGCCATAATTAAAGCTGCCAGATTTGGACTTGCTTGCCAAATGATAACAGTCCGTAAAACTGAATCGGTATACATCGATTTTGCTAATCAATGAATGTGTATCATTATCCCAGTAATCAGTAATGCAGCACTGACATGGTATATTAAATAAGGGTAAAAACAAAATTACCGAACACAGATATATTCACGTTTGAAATTGCAGTTCCTAAATAATGTCATTTATTAAAATCAAGATCATATAAAATATATGTGGCCTTAGCTAGGCCCTTCGATTTGCTTGCAGGGGCCCGGGTGGCTCAATGAGTTAGGTCGCTGGATCTAACAACTCATACAAGCCTATCACCAATACGGCGTGGGTTCGCGCCCGGCTTTGTAAATTACAAAAAAGGGTGCACTCGACTCGCAACCGCAAGTGATAAAGTTTACCAGTTGCTTGCCCATGGTCGGTGGTTTTCTCCGGGTACTCCGGCTTCCTCCACCACTAAAACTGGTCGCCATGATATAGCTGAAATATTGTTGAAAGTGGCGTTAAACACCAAAAATCAAATCAAATCAAATCGATTTCCTTGCTCCCAAAACATTTATAATAAATTTAGCTTTCTAATATTTTGACTATGAGCGTACCTGAGCAAAGTTATTCCAGAACGCATCTATCGTACTAAATTAGATATGGTCTAAGCTTAAATTACAAAGACCGTGCGCTGTTCCAATTTTGTCAAGGAGTCGAGGTTTTCATAGTTACGTGGGAACATTCCCGCCCGTATTTGAGACACTGATATCTCGTACTGGTTTAACTAAAACATTTTGCTTTGGGTATTTCGTGATATCCTTGATATCCCTGAAACAAAATAGTAATTTATTTAAGAAATAATTCATGGCAGGCATAGAGTTGTGCAAATTTACACATGGGCTGGTCCTTTATATTCTAATTTTACCCCGAGCGATACACATGGGCTGGTCCTTTATATTCTAATTTTACCCCGAGCGATAGCGAGGGGTAAAATTTAAGAATACAAAGGCCCAGCCCATGTGTAAATTTGCACAACTCTATGCCTGCTATGAATTATTTCGATTCTAATAGGACAAATACGCTAATTTTTAACCTTTCGTGGACTGTATACACACGGCATTTGGTGGCTGTTCCATTTACCTCCTTCGGAAATTTTGAATTATTTGTTTTTGAACGAGATATTTTAAAACAATAAAACAATATTTTAAAAAGCTTACCTTGAAAACTTATTTTAGTTAAATTGTATCAAACTTGAAGCATACACGAAGCCAAATAACGTCTAATATTTACGTTTCAATCTGGAAATCTTCATATGACGCCAATGACGTCATGTTGATTATGTTCCAAAGTCGTCAATAACATTTCGCGGATGTTTTTCAGTTTACAATTTTTGTATTGTATGAGGCTCTCCTTGGGTATTTCTTTAATAGTATTTAGCGTCGAAAACCAAACACGATGTCCAAGAATAAGAATTATAAGAATTAAACACTGTGTTTTTAGGAAATTATGTACAAAAATGTATGTACAAACTCCAGCAGCTCACTCACAAAATTTCACAGCGGGAGTCACATGGAACAGCCAGATTTGTTGTGTACCGCGCTTGCGCTAAATATAGAGATATTGAGTAATATCGTGTGTGCCGTTTTATAGACGTCATATTAGAATTACCATGTACAGCTTTCTGAAAGTGAATGTATATATATTGCATGTTCTACGATACTGTATCAACCACGAAATGTAAAAGACCCTGTTTGTACATGGTGATATTACTAAATGATCTACTTATAAATGGGACTAAAATCATCAAGTCTGTCATATATTTTGAGAAACATTTTCATGTATTAAGCTGACCTACCTGTCTTCGTTAACGTTACTGTATGCCTTTAATTTTAAGTTCACTGTGATATATATATATAACACATTATTAACCAACTTACTACAATATGAATAGAAATTACCATCCTTTACGAACCGGAAATTTCTATAGCCGGTTATTATGAACCGGACATTCCTACAGCCAGTCATTACCAAATCACAGCCAGTCATTACAAATTTTAAAAAGGGGCATTATGAACAAAATTGTGCCAAATTTTCACACGTTCACTTGAGTTTTGTTTTTTCCGTTTTTGACTGAAAAAATCGTCATTTTGTTTAAAAACAGAACATGTGATTTTGCGAAAATCGTGATGAGTAAAATAGACTAGATTTCGATACGCCATCGTGTGCAAAGGTCGATTGGGCAGATGACCAGGATGTGTTGTGTTAACCCTTTCAGCCTTTGACTGCGCTAGGGACATATGATTTGTCCCTCGAGAAAGAAACTTACGTTTATTTTCTTTATGAATAAGTTCCGCTAGGTTTGCACAATTTGAAATCAGATACATGTTTCACATAAAACTTCTTTAAAATTAGAAAACAACGGTAAGAAACGTCATTTTTGACATCATGAAATAAATGACGTCACACTGCTGAACTGGTCATAAAGGGGTCTCCAGAAAAATGAACAGTGACGACAAAATCGATAAGTCACAGTGCCAATCATGGTTCAATTATTGAAATATGTGGAGATAGTTTGGAACAGTCGGACGATGATGCTGTCCATCAAAATGTCCACTATAAATTTGTGGACGGTATTAAATCCTGAGGAATTTATTTTTCCAGATGCAGTTACCTAAGGGAGAAAAACACCCACCGCCTAAAGAAGCTGAACCCGCAGAATATTTTTCGCAATTGAGTGCTACAAATGAAGATTGTTTAATATTTTACTGGGCACAAATTCTGAAAATACGATTTTCGAGCACCGTGTGAGGCATGGTTTAAGTTGGTTAATAAAAGTACTAAGAAAAGGGTGTTTTCATAATGGCGGCTGTGTCCTAGGTCTGTAATAATGGCCCTCGAAGTCAGTGTATTGTCCCTCGGCCCAATACAGACTCCTTTGGCCATTATTACAGACCTTGGACACATAACAGGGCCATTATGAAAACACCCATTTATTAATACTATACTATTTTACGTCCAAACGTACAATTAATAATTGTCTTATTGTTGTTTAGGAGTAGTTGGATATATGTCACTTCATTAGTTCCGAGGGTAGCTTCATTCGTCCAGAGGGTTGGTCGATTAGTACCGCGGGTAACACACGCTCGGTGTTCATTGTTTCGACACTCTTGTTGTATAAGATATTTATTATTGAAGTTTACAGTTCCTTAATATTTTAATAATTATCAAAACATAAAATCCATTTCCCTCAGAATAAAATAATTTTAGCTAATTTTGGATATTTCATTTCAGCCTTTTCCCAAAAAATACTTTTAAATTATTTTGCTTTCCAATGGGGAACATTCACCCAAATTTACCCAGCAGGTGTCGCTCGAGTACTAACGGTGGTTAGCTGAGCGTTTTATTTTCGCACAGACGTTTGTAACCTATGAAAAGTGATCACGTTGAAATAAGACAAGGACAACGTTACAATCATATCTGGGTCATGGGCACCTGTCACTAACTGAATGCGAATATGAAATAAAATTACATTCTTATATTTATTTTCTTTTGTCCTCCATGAGCAAAAATCAATATTTTCAATAATTTTGTACTTAGGAAATACGCATAGTACACGTACAATAACTGTAGAATGAGGTAATTAGTTACTAGTACAATTACATACACATGTATACATATAGATAGATGTACGTTGTAAACAAAGTTTGATATTGGCTCACATTCTTTGTACTTCCCTTTATAAATGATTTTCGTGTTGGTTTCCTAGTTTTGTTGTATCGCGATTTTATATTTTCATGGTAAATAAACGTTTATCAATGGTTAGAATCTCAATCAATTAAAACAATGTATTCTTTGCGAATGTTATGTACACGGTGTCGGATTCCAATAACGGTGGCTTGTCTTTAAGATATAGAGCTTTATCATAGAAAATTATGTACATCTATATCAGTTTTTAGATATAAATATTAAAAAAAAATAATAATCGTGTTGGGACCTCATCTTCATGTTGAAAAGTAAATTGGTCTCTTCGTGATATAGCTGAAAAATTGCCGTATGCAACACATACCCACTGACTCCCAACACGATGTTAAAAACATATTCTGTCTGAAACATAAATATCTACATTTATTAATCTACTATTTAAGCGGATTTTTTTAAGGGTGTTAATTTTGCGATTCTTAACAATAAACTGTTTGCAAAAATTGAAAATACAAAATTAAACATTTTACGATTTCAGCTTTCTCTTAAGTCATTCAAATAAAGGCATCAAATTAAACATTCTGAAGATATGGAAAAAATTAAAACGTGAATACCTGGGTCGTATTATAGATAATGTTGATTTTTTTTTTCAAGAACAGTCATATTATGTGGATTTTATTTTTCATCAACAGTCACTTGATTATTATTAATTGGTAATAATAATAATCGTGTTGGGACCTCATCTTCATGTTGAAAAGTAAATTGGTCTCGTCGTGATATAGCTGAAAAATTGCCGTATGCAACACTTACTCCACTGACTCCCAACATGAAGTTAAAAACATACTAATGTGATTTCTTTTGTCAGTGACTTTCGGCAGGTCTGTGTGGTTTTTTTTCAGGGAACTCCGGTTTCCTCCAGCAAAAAAACTGACCGTCATGAAACAAGAAGTGTACAGTTTCATTTCAATGGTAATACAAGCTATTTACCAACCTCTACACTAAATACAAGATATATTTGGACGGTGTGTATTAAATTACACGATAGCGCTACATACGGTGATAGAAAAAATTATATGAATGGTTAAAGCACCAGGCATTAAAATGCAACTTTATCTCTTTGAAGGTTTACTTTGTAAGGAATCAATCTTATCGGGAGAAATCCGCGGATCAGAAGCAATAACTAAACTGTTGAACTTTCTTGCATAAGGTTTCTTGAAAACCGGACACTTATTATATAATACGGGGCCCGGGTGACTCAATGAGTTAGGTTGTTGGATCTAACAACTCATACAAGCCTATCACCAATATGGCGTGGGTTCGTGCTTGGCTTTGTAAATTACAAAAAAGGGTGCACTCGACTTACAGCCGCAAGTGATAAAGTTTACCAGTTGCTTGCCCATGGTCGGTGGTTCTCTCCTGGTACTCCGGCTTCTTCCACCACTAAAACTGGTCGCCATGATATAGCTGAAATATTGCTGAAAGTGACATTAAACACCAAAAATCAAATCTTATTATATAATAGGAAGTTGCAAGGACGCGGCCTAGACACAAATTCATGTCATTAAGAGGACGACCTTTTAACTTTTAGATGTTTTTTTCTTCTGAAAAAAAATATGTGGTGAAATTTTAAAGAAACAAAATAAATTGAATTGAAAGATATCCGGTCCTGCATTTCTCAAGGAGAAATTTATTATAAAAAGTTGAAGACAAATTACTGATTTTTTTTATGTCCAAAAATTAAAAATCTGATTTTTGTTTCCTGTGAAAAAATCTGACTGTGGGATAAAAGACAGTTTTATGTGTAGTGTTGTGTATAGCAATGATTGTCCTTTTTCGTTTGGTCACTGTATTGCATTTGCTTGCCCTTGCGCTTCAGTGGGGATCTTGAAACATTTGATGCAAAAGCGAGTATGCAATTTTACATGGTTAGACCATATACAGTGTGAAGAAAAAAAACATGCGTATAATTTTCAATCTGGTTCAATTAAGTCTGAAAAACATGTGTGCAAATTTACTTTAGACCCAAATGAAGTAAAAAAAAACAAAAAACAAAAAACACACGTGTGCAATTTTACATTGACATTGCCATTGGGTCCTATGATTGTTACCGGTCACTGTGAAATAAACTAGAAAAAGGGTATAGGAGATATCATATTAAAATCTTTTATGATCACTTCTGTCCTTTCTATATGCCGTGCACACCGTCATATTACGTAACGTTTTCAGATCAAGGACACCATGTAGGTAATGCTATTGCCATTTGATTACATTGGTTACAAGCGTTTATCTGAAAACAAATGTTTTCGTAACCACCGTTGGTACAGTGACGCCACCTGATGGGAAAAGGGGTGAATGTTCTCAATTCTTTGGCTTTGAGCGTACAGGTCTGTTGAAGGTTATTACAAAAAAGCGTCGACGGTAATAAAATATGTTTTGTCGATGGTTGTTTGTCCTTTTGTACTTTTTGTCCCCCGACGCTTCGTCGAAGGGGACTATAGAAATGGGTGTCGTCCGTCCGTCCGTCCGTGTGCTTGGTGCATGTAAGTGTATCCTATGAAGAACTAGGTCAAGTTCGATAATGATAATTTTTCGACTATTTTTACTAGAGATATGCCCCCTTTTACACCTCAAAATTGCTAAATATTTGGTTTCCAGATGATAACTTGGGAACAAATAATCAGATTGAAACTAGGTTTGGTATGTAAGTGTATCT
>MJUT01064027.1:438004-450581 GCA_002080005.1 Gigantidas platifrons
TGATTGATTGATTGATTGATTGATTGATTGATTGGTGTTTAACGTCAATAAATAATTGAAAATGACCGACAAATGAAATGTAGTATGCAGTTAGTGATTTAAGTGGGACAGGGCAAGTTACTTACAGAACAAATTAAATAAATTAGATGTGATGTGAAACTCTATATCTCTGTATATATTTACACAAACATGTATGCGATAATCCAGATTTATCAATTTGATTAAGAGTAACCTCCCTTTATTTAAGTACGAGTTGTCTCGCTTCAATGACACATATTCTGCCATATGCCTGAATATTACAGCAGTTGGACAATTTCAAATATCTAATAGTTTACTCTATATACTCAACAAAAATTATAAAGATCCTGTTTTTACAGATATATTAAATAAAAAGGTTCTAGTTTATTTTTGGAAGGTGTATTATTACCATTGTGGTACTCTATGTATCGATAGTAGGGGCGATACATGATTTTTTCAAAATAAGTAAAACCTTAAAAAATTATATGCATTTGAAAGCCTTTATCAAGACATTTTCAAATCTGCAATAAAACGTCAAATATCATGATTATTGACAGAGAAATCTAAATTTTAAGTTTTGGACATTTTCGGATTTCAATAAAATTTTGATCCAACTTTGTCCAAGCAGAAATAAAATAAAATACAATATTATCTACATGAAATATATATTTTTTTTAATTCCAAATTTCAAATTTATACATATGAAATGAGAAAAAAGTGTCTTACCCCAGAGATCTGTCCAAATATGGGATATAACATGTGTTTTAATCATACGAAAAGGGGGGTGTGTGCATGTAAATTAGGGCCATCATGCAAAATACAATTGTGTATTGGGCAGGTAACATGCATATTAATATATCAATTCAATGAGTCTTGCTTAGGAGTTTTATGGATGCATATATGGGAGTATTCGAGTATTATTTAATCTGAGTATCCTACATCTCCCTTTTTTTCCATTTAGAACAAAAATGATGGAGGGGGGAGGGTTGTAGGGCATGTAGGGTCAGAGGATACTAGGACTAAAAGTATTATTGGGATATGGAATATTTGAACTCTATTGTTGTATGGGAAATTTTTATCTTTAGCAGTTTGGGATACCAGATACCTTCAATATAATTTTTATGGATATTTGATGTGAATATGCCATTGCAGAATGGCCGATATCGGGTCTCTCTAAACAGGACTCAATAAGCACATTTGATTGTGAAAACAATTATATATTTGAAAGTAAATTAATCCTTAAACTTGACTCTTGAGAAAAAATAGAGTCCGTAGTGACATGGACGTCATGGTGCATGGGAGTTTCATGTGATGTTGCCCCCCCCCTCTTTTTCCCCCTATCTTTTACCGACTACAGCATTTAAATTGCTACTATATTTTTATTTCCCTTCAATTATAAATGGGTAATCACCTAATCAATGAAACACTTCAAACAGTAACTCAATAAACTGGATAAATTGAAAATTCTGATGTTGACAACTTTTCAAAGGATTGAAGAGTTCTACAAAGGGCAACAACTCTTCCTGGATCAGACACGGGGAGAATCGAAATGCGATTCTTAAGCACCGTCCCCTGGTGTCTCCTCCAGTTAAGCAATCACAGTCCTTCAGTGATCGCATACAATACCAATACCATAACCAATACCAATATTTTATTCCAATTAAGGTCCCTCAAGGGGCAATGACAAATATACATTTATAATTTAAATGCAGTTACAACAATACAACAATACAGAATGGAGACATATGTTCATAAGACAATTCTAACTATTTAAATGATAACATCTTATAGCAAGTGACATATAGCAAAATCAAGCCGATTTTGCTAATTTGCATACGACCGCCATATTGAATCAAATGGACGTCATCGTAGTACTTCAGCAATGAACGGCTGAAGAAGTAAAAGTGGCCGTGTTGATCTTTTATTAAACCTGGACTTACTTTCTGAGTTCTTTTTTCACCAAACACCGCTTAGGGTTGTTCAAGCAAATTTTTGATACCATACTCAATATATTGGAAGTTCCTGGAGTATTTCTTATTTTGATACAACTTTTCCTATCATTTCTTATAAAACCCTTAAAATATGGTTAAAAAATGATAAAACTGACGAAACCGCCATACCAACATAAGTTCTCTTCGTTCACATTAAAACTTCCGGTAAAAAAGTTCCACTTGATATTTGTTTTGAATGGAAGACTTATGATCTGTAGGTTCCTGGAGAAGATTAATTGTGATCATTTTTACAATTTTCAATACCCGATGCCATTTAAGAGGCAACGTAGGGATGTTGGGCGTGTGAAACGTACCATTATTCCCGAGGCATTTTCATACAATTCGTCTGTTCCATTTGCACCGCTTCTTCATAAACAAAGTATCACGTGATCAAATAATTATGTGAGGTGCGTTGAGGGGAAACATAACAATAAAATCTCAAGTCCGTTCTTTTTTATTCATTATTATCAAATAAATCATATATAGAACAAATATGATTTGTTTTAAAACACATAAAACAGCAGTAGTAATATATTATGCATCATTGTTAAGGGACCGACCATATAACTTGTGTGTGTGTGGGGAGGGGGGCGCTAGGCTATGGGTTTTCTCTCTTCTCTTTGAATTTTACCACGATATCAACAAATGTCACGTGGTTCCACGACGTCATGAATATTCATATCTCATGAATAAAATAATGAGCATGATTTTGCCATA
This sequence comes from Gigantidas platifrons, assembly GCA_002080005.1. Classification (NCBI taxonomy): domain Eukaryota; kingdom Metazoa; phylum Mollusca; class Bivalvia; order Mytilida; family Modiolidae; genus Gigantidas; species Gigantidas platifrons. The sequence continues at coordinate 440,731 of MJUT01064027.1, forward strand.
TGGGGCTGTGTTTGGCAGTGCGACCCGAGTAGAGGCAAGGATAATGTATAGTAACAGAGTACATCATGTATGGTTGAAGAATGGACTACTTGTATGCGATCACTTAGCTGGAGGAGACACCAGGGGACGGTGCTTAAGAATTGTTTGTTGATTCTCCCTGTGTCTGATCCAGCAAAGCAAGCGGCCCAAATAGTAAAACATCATGTGTTTGATGAAAAGAAGGACTGTGATTGCTTAACTGGAGGAGACACCAGGGGGCGGTGCTTAAGAATCGCATTTCGATTCTCCCCGTGTCTGATCCAGGAAAGCAAGCAGTAGTAGTCCATTCTTCAACCATATATGATGTACTCTGTTACTATACATTATCCTTGCCTCTACTCGGGTCGCGCTGCCAAACACACCCCACTTGCTATAACATGTTATCATTTAAATAGTTAGAATTGTCTTGTGTATATTGAACATATGTCTCCATTCTGTATTGTTGTAACTGCATTTAAATTATCAATGTATATTTGTCATTGCCCCTTGAGGGACCTTAATTGGAATAAAATATTGGTATTTGGTATTTGGTATATGAAAAAAGGGTGCATCATTTAAAAAAAAAATTAATATCACTATGAATACAATTATTTTCCCTCAATTTTATGGTTTTGGTTTCTAGTAAATACATAAATCTACATTAAATACACTAAGAATCGTGTATATGACCAATTTCATATGTTAATGTCTAATTTAATTTTCAAATCCCTTTTCAGAACCCCAAAACTTCGATGATTTTCTGGAAATGCAAATATACAGTCGTAGAAATGTCTAATGAATATTCATATCGAACATTCGGAAAAGTATCTTTTACCATTTTTATATAAAACCCCGTAAAACGATGCCATCCGAATTCGCGCTAAAATGGAAAAAAAAAATGTTAAATTCTGGAGTTATCTCCCATTGATGTATCGTCGCTATCGATAGTCAATGTTATGGAGTTCACCTTGTTTTTATTTTCACTGAAGACTTGACATTGGAGTCAAAACTGTACTGTTTTTAATTTTATGCAATTTCAAAAATGGTCTATGAAATGAGATTTTGCCAGACAGCTGTAGAGTAAATTTATTGCAGGGAAAATTTTCCATATAAAGTTACAAAATCAAGATTATTCGTATGAAGTGCATCGTATCAGTCAAGTTGTTGAATCTGGTAAACGGATATCTGCACAAAATATTGTTTTTGAAAGAAAAATACTAACCATATCGCCATTGTTGCAGGAACTGAAATTGTTTTGTTCAGTGTATATTTACAACATAGAGTAACACTACATCACTCTCTTCTTACTTACGAATCTGCACAGTGACAAAAACAACAAATGCTATGAATTTTACTGCAAATTCCATTTTTCTAGCCGGAAAACAGTATTACATGTACATGCAGGGGGTGTTTAGTAAGGCTGTCACGGTTATCCGTGTAACCGTCGGCGGTTAGATTTCAAATACTATCCGTTTAAAGAATTAGTAAACGGTTAACAGTAATGTATACGTGTATTAATACGAGATCAAGCGTAAAATACGGTCAAGTAAAAGTACAGTAACATCGGTAAAACAAAAAATCAATAACAATCTGAATGAGATTAAAACAACATTGAGACGGTTCCTTTTATTCATTACCCAATCAAATGTTTAACAAACATCAGGTCATCAGGTGAACAGTGTATCCCAATACACAACTTTGAAAATAAATATGTTCGTTGGGCCACAGTGGTTGGGCACTGACGTTGGGCGTTTAACACACTGTCGTTTTACGAGAAGAGCTCAGAGTTTGAGAGTACTTTTTATTTCATATACCTGACAAACCCATCACTGCAACTCGTAGATCACGTTTTACATGTCAATGGAAGTTAATTCAATAATGTTGGAGTTTACATCGGACACAAAATTGCTTCCATGTATATATATACACATGTATAAAGACAAGTGTAGCATACCAAAATTGTTCTTGTCATTTCATGGGTGTGATTTTAAGTCTTAAAGTTCGAGATCTTCCACAAAAATGCCAAAAACACAGACTTTTCAGTAAAACCGTTCTTTCACAATCACAATAGCTGCTTGCTTCACATGAGGCTTTTCAATTACCGTTTAAACGGGATCGGTTCGGTTAATGAAGATCGGTTAAACGGATAGTGATTTTGCTAACCGTGACAGCCTTAGCTAGTGTTTAGATGTTCAAATGAAATATATGTACGTATCAAGTAGAATGTGTATTTGTTACATATAATTTTAAACTTGATACTGTAATTATGTTATTTGATAGTGCAATGTTGGTAACGGATGCAAATGATGACTTTTCAGGAAAAACTGTTTCCCCCTTATTCGTCATTCTAATTTCCACATGTTTAATTATAAGTCTTCACAAATATATAACCATCACTGTCCATGTTCAATGTCAAATTGATAATTACTCTATACTGTTTTAATCCACATTCTGACTGCCTGTTATAACACTATCTTAAGAATACTGATCTTATGTCAACCTCGGAAACTTCTTCAGAACACTGTCTGATATATTTATTCTCAATATACACATAGCAATATTTAGAATACTGGGCCCCGTTTCACAAAAGGTCGTAAATCGTACGATTTCCGACTTACCGACTAAGTTTGCGAACGTTTCACAAAACTTGTCGGAATGTTTTTACGATTTCCGATTTACGACTTGTGGTTAATACATCTTCTCTGTGCGGAGGTACGAAAATCGATCAATTTACCCTATCAGATTCATATATTCGTTCAAACAAAATATTAAATATTAAATATAGTTATTTTATTGGTCTTTGTGGATACAAATCACGCGACACACTATTAAAGAAAGTAGAAGACGACACTGCTTTTTCAGGGAAAGCTCCGCGGTGGAATAAGGAGAAAATATCCACTTTGATAAGGTTATAACAGAGAAGTCAACAATAATAAAGAGAAAGTTCGCTCCATCCCTCATCAGCAATGATACAAATATTTCCCAATGACTGTCATTGGTGATTTTTACAAAATTCTAGTCCGCCCACTTTTTTTTAGCCATTTGCCCCACATCAGGCATCATATAATATATAAGATAAGATAATTTTATTGAACCAACCTTATAATATCATAACTTAGGTCAGATTTAGTTATGATTTATCTAAGAATGACATTTGATAACGGATTCAAATGAAACTTTTCAAATGTTTAAGTATACAAATGTACATGTACATTTCTACGGAAACATGTATTTAGCACCAGTTTATAATTTACATGACTCTTTGAATAAAATTGATTACAGGTTTTTAATATTTGGCAAAACGTTGACTTGAACTAAATAGCTAAAGATATAGCATATAGGCAATTTTGTTTTTATTTTCCTATATCAATAGGTTTCAAAAATTGAAATCACCATACTGGGTCAAAACGCAGAGCCAATTTTAATATCTAGTGAATACACGTAGTTATTGGCTTTGCGTAACTTCTAGCCGAGACGAATATACTTGACAGAGGTACTATTCCTATGCAGCAAGAACTGGGGGCAACCAAAACTTTTGAGATAACAAAAATACGTTGTTGTCCCCTATATTTGGAGGTAAAATATATGTTGTGCCCCCTCCCCAACTTTCAAAATACTCGTCTGTCCCGTACATGTACACCCGTGAGTAACCATGATACATTACAGTAAATTGTTTTCTGGTGGACATTTATTCACATTTCAGTATTTCCCATGAATATAACGTCTACAAATAGTTCCAACTTAAACTAATGGAACACCCCGTTAAAATTTGATGATATATCGACTTTCCGCTTTAAATTTGGAATTCTTGGACTTTTTGTAAATTTGATGTCAAATACTGTCAAGAAATTGAAAATTGAACATTGTAGCACGAATTCGGTGTGTTTTTTCTTTTTCTTTCTTGGTCAGTCTACATGCATTTAGTTGCATGCGTGCCAAAAAGTATCATGTCACTGAGATTTTTCCTTGTATAATATTTCATAATTACGTTTTATAAAGCGCACATTTCCACAGTTTTTATGCTTGTTTATTTAATGTTGTTTAAAACAATGTCAGTTATCTATCGTGGAGGTTCCGTTTTTTTTGTCTAGATAGATTTCCTTTCAATAAAGAGAAAAGGATGTAGATTGTTTAAGTAAAATTTTGTTGTTTATTTAGAAAGATTCTTATAACCAATAGTTTCTTTTTAGCAACGACATAAACACAAAAGAAAATGGGTATGATATTTACAAGTTGTTAACCTGTAAGTGATGGAATAACATGATTCCACCTTGTAATGATGTACATTCAACGTTTGTATTTAACGATTTACGATTTACGACTGCTCCGACCCAGTCGGCAATTTGCGACTAATAAATGTCGTATATCGGAAGTCGGCAAGTTTTGTGAAACGGTCGTAAATCGTAAAGACAGTCGTACGACCAAGTTTACGATTTACGACCTTTTGTGAAACGAGGCCCTGATCCTCATTCTAGCCCCAACTTATTTAAGGCATTGTTATATTGATCCTCATTTTTACTGTCGCCAAAACATCATATCTCGATCCGCATTCTACTCCCAAACATCTCAGTCAAAAAACACCATCTTGATCCTCATTCTATTCTTCTACAATACTTCTACAATATAAGAGGCCGCCTTCAACTAACTGAAGATTCCGCTCTAAAGAAATTACAAATTTACTTTAGAAAATGAAATTATTATTATTTTTTGTTTATTTACTTTTAAGATAAAACTATATACAAGAGATTTGATGACTAGTGATTAATGAGTGAGACAATCACTCTTCACAGTGCTCATGGGGAGACAGTTCCAGTTTCGTATAGTTCTCGGAAAGAATTATTGCTGCCTGAGCTGTAATCGTGTTGGTGGTATTTGGTATGAGAGTGAGTGCATGTTCCGGGAAAGTCTTAATGGTGGTATGAGTTTGTCAATTTTTGGGATAGCTACTGGTTCATGTGAGATCTTACATATCATGACTACTCGTGCATCTGTTCTTCGATCTGCTAGGCTTCGCTAATTTAGATGGTCTAGCCTGTTACTAACACTAGAGGTGTTATGGTAGCGGTTAGTAGCATATCTAGCTGCCCTGCGCTGTACCTGTTCAAGTTGGATTATGTTTTCTTTGGTGTATGGGTCCCATACAGAACAGGCATATTCGAGTGATGGTCGTACTAGAGATTTGTATGCTTGTTCTTTGACTGTGATGGAATTGATGTTAATGTTCCTACGAAGAAAACCAAGTGTCTTGTTTGCCTTTGTTGTTATACTGTTTATATGGCTATCCCATTTAAGGTCTGATTGTATAGTGACACCCAAATATTTGGCTTTATCTACATGTTCAAGTTGGTATCCATGTAGGGTGTATGAATATTTTATTGGTGTTTTATTTCGTGTGATGGATAGCACGTTACATTTGTAAGGGTGGAAGGACATTCTCCATTTTTGCATTGTCGTAATATTAAAACCTGATGGAACGGAACCGCATTTCTTGAAGTTTTGCTATATCTAGTGCACAGTGTGAACGGACAATTTTCGGCACAAAATACGATAAAATGTGATGTCCGATCAGCTTTGAACACCAGCACAGTTGAGACCCTGATCAGCTTAGTGGTGAAGGCTCCAGTGTTGAGGAATTTTATTCAAGTAACTCAATAGATGATTGGTTTAGCACTGATAGAAATATGGGGGACTACACACACTGCCCATCAGATTGCCGTGACTCGGGTGATAATGATGATGATAATTAATTAAATAATTATAAAAATACATTTGAACTAATTATTTTATTTTCCTAAAGATGTACATTGGTTTAGAGTGAAATACTGGAATAGTATCAAAGTGTCTCATACAGCACAAGATCTTGTACTACAAGACAAAATAAAGACATAGTTAAATCATATTTAAAACTCAAGCTGGAGCAATACAAACTCAATAAAACCAGAGAGATATCTGGCTGCTAGGCATTATAATCAGTGATTGTCTACATTTTTCACTCTGGTTATGGAACTGTTTACTGTTGCTTTGAGCTCTGGTGAAAATTTTCCCGAAAATCTTTCTTACATTTTTTTTGTGTGGAAAATTTTGAAAATACACCTTCATAAAACAATATTTTCAAGATGTCAAATTAGGTCTCTGGACATTGCCAGAATGCAGCTTTTGGCACCATTTACCCCATACCCATGGCCGTAGTAACCACTGTGCTCGCCTAATGGATAAACCCGCTTCGTCGGTTGAACGTCTTGTTGGCTCATACATTTTTTTATTGGCTCCTAATTTGTTTTCTGCTAGGAGCCAATTGGCACCTGGGTCAAAAATGCTACTTTGAGGCCTGTATATATTTATGATCAGGGTGACTAGGCAAATTAAATGCCTTATAGCTCAGGCCCTGGGGGTCATACCCCACCCCCTACCTTAAGTGAACTTTTTAATGGTTGAGATCCCCACCCCTAAGCCATATATATTTATGATCAGGGTGAATAGACAAATTAAATGCCAAGATTTTGACTTGCAACTTGGCTGTTGCATCTCGGATGCTTTCTCAATTTCATAAATATATGACATGGATAACATTACACTCACATTACACCTCTTTCTATTTCGGCGGGGGACACATGGCTACGTGTTGCAATCTTGTTTTATAAACAGTTTTACAATTTTCCCTGAAAGTACTAGTAATTTCCAATTTGTTTGTATAAATTAATTTTTTAAATACAATAAGATGTGTATTTTTTAAATTTCATTATCCATTGACCTGACTACATCTTAGTCTCCCTTTTCAGGATAGACGTGTAAGTATCTGTTTTGAAAGAAATGCAAACTGTCAATAACAAAGTATGAAGTCAGTGAAGATAATTTTAATTATCAATCCATGCAGTAACCAAAATTCTGTCACTTACTTTTTTATATGAAAATTGTATGCACATTCTCATCACCAGAGGCTCATATTGATAGAATGGGATTTTGTCCTAACTTAGGGTATATTTGTCTTGGATATGTAAACATCTTTATAGTATTTTTTTCAAAGAGGTGAATGATTCTAAGTTTAGAGAAGGTTAGCGATTTTCACATTACCCACCTTCAAGTCGAAACTATCTAAACCAATCTCGGTAAAAAATGTTAGTAATTTTCCAATGACCAACAGTTACCCACGTAATTGATTTCTTTGTAAAACATTTGAGATGTACGTAGTATGGTGCAATCATCATACTAAATGGAACCAGTCGTCCAAAATCTGCAACCTACAGGCTTTAATTTATCCAACTTTTTAAATGATTTGATGACTTGGTTGAATGTTCCCTTGATCATAATCATAATATGTTAGCACTAGATTACCATTAAGTAAACATGACATTTACTTATTATACACAGTGCAACTTCATTGTGTTAGCATGATGATTTGAATCATAAGTAAATGTATTTAATTTAAATTATTAAACTTTAAGACCAAGAACAAAGAGATAACAGGAGTAAGCAACATGTAAGAAGAGGTATTTGCTACTTTTTTCATTGGTTGAAAGTGGGCCCCAGATAACAACAAGTGATCTTCTGTATTGGTACTATCAGAACAAAAAGTAATTTTTCTGTAGTCATTTTTTGTTGGTTCTTTTGGAAACACTTCCTGAAACCATATATTTATTTTAATACTAAAGAGATTAGTGGCCGCTTCAATTTCAGCACATGTTGCCCATTCATTTCCATACAGCATAGTTTGTGTATATTTTTGTAGTGTCACAGTATTGTTGTGAGCATTTTAAATTTTTTCCTCCCATGTGGACCAATTTTGAATGATAAGTGAACATATCATCTCCCTGTAAATTGATGCCATTGCAAAATGTCCATTAATTAAATAGCTCAATGAATGGAAAAAACAATTTCCATCACTAGGAACAGAAAAAACATTGTATATTGTTCTATCAATGGATATTTTTGAAGATGATGGAAGAACTGAATTTTGAAGCTGAATGATTGCATGTTGTTTACTATTTTTTCTTGTAACTAGTGGGGAAGAACTTTTCACATCAAGTGACACTTTTTCAGTTATTGGTGCATGTACTGATGAAAGAGAATTTGAAGTTGTACAATCCAAATTTACAGGCCGAGTATTAGGATTACAACTTTTTGTTGTAGGAGTGTAGAATTGGTTGTTACTGTTTTTTGCCTTTTCTGTGAGTTGTTTGATGTGATTGTAATCTGACAAACGGATGACTGTTTTTCAGAATCAACAGTGTCAGTGATTAAGTTAGGTGAACAATGTGTTGTAACAATGGTTTTGGGTTGGATTTGCTGTTTTACTACATCAGCATAAGACAATGTACAATGATCTGAATCATTCAGTGAATGGGCATGATGACATTGATGTTGAAAGTCAGAAGCACCAGATCTTTCAGTTTTATTTTCAATGATTATTGGGTCAGTAGGTGAGTAGTGGGAATAGGTGTGATCTTTCTCAAAAATATTTATTTCTGGTTCATAAATTTCATTTTCTGCATACTCTAAATCTGTTTTGTAAAAGTAATCGTGATCATCAGCACCAAATTTAACAACATTTGCAATTCAATTCAATTCAATATTTTATTTAAGTCTCATCTCTCAATTACAAGTCATAATACACAAATAAAACAATCATACAACAATAAATTAGAGAGCCATTCTTTACAGAATTATAAGAGACTATAATTAAAACAGTATCTATAGCACAAATATATAAAACAATCTTATATCAATATATTACATACATATATATACAAAATCAACATTATCTACAATATAAAACATTTCTTCTTTCATTTAAAATTAAATTACAGGTTTTGGCGCATATCCTTATCATATTAAATTCTGAGAATAAAAACACTAGTTTCTGATTATCATTAAAAGACAAAAAATTTCCATTAAAAGTACAAGCAATATTAAATAAATGATCTAAAAGTACTATAAAGGGGACACCGTAATAAAACATGAGCTTCGTCCTCAACTTCACCCGAACACACACTACACATTCGCTCATTTAACCTTAAATTCTCATACCTCCCAGTCTCGGTTCTAAGGGGAGCTACTCCACATCGGAATTTAGCGAAAGCACTTCTGTGAGTAAAAGGGAGAGGGATTTTACAATAATTTTCCGTCTCAAATCTATCTTTAAATAATCTATATGTACGTAGTTTATTCCCACCCCTACCAGATCTAGAAATGTCAGCATTCAAACTGTCGCGCCACTTACTTACATGTACAAATAACATTTTAGTTAAAACGGTATTAACAACAAAACGTGTATCCAAAGAATCAACAATATCACCAAAATGACCAACATTAACCTCACAGAAGGTTTTCTTTATTTTAAAATTCCAATTTTGTACACACTTATTACTTATACTAATACAGTCAGCCCAAACAAAGACTTTTCTATTCAGTCGATCCGAACTCATATTGTTTAATCTACACCATAAATTAATTACAGCTTTCCACTGTTTGCATACGACCGACGATTCGAATATAGGAATGTTCGCCAATCTCATTAGTGATGTCATATTCACTAATTTGCATGTCATTAAACAAATATGACTTTTTTATTTCCAAACCAATATTGGTTCTGTTAATTGTTTTAGAGACTTAAGAACATTCATATTTGTTCTGTCAGTTTACATTTTTAGCTCACCTGGCCAAAGGCCAAGTGAGCTTTTGCCATCACTTGGCGTCCGTCGTCCGTCCGTCCGTCCGTCGTACGTCGTAAACTTTTTCAAAAATCTTCTCCTCTGAAACTACCAGACCAATTGGAACCAAACTTTGTCTGAATCGTCACTAGGGTGTCTAGTTTCAAAATTGTGTCCGGTGAAGCC
>MJUT01064027.1:465438-481234 GCA_002080005.1 Gigantidas platifrons
TGTCTCTTTTTAGAATCTTTGGCTGGTGGTGAGAACATTTTTCTTTTAAGAATGTTTGTTGGTGTGGAATTTTGATTGCCACTCTGAATTTTATGACATGTATTTTTTTTAACAGGAGTAAGCAAAATGTAAGAAGAGGTATTTGCTACTTTTTTCATTGGTTGAAAGTGGGCCCCAGATAACAACAAGTGAACTTCTGTATTGGTACTATCAGAACAAAAAGTAATTTTTCTGTAGCCATTTTTTGTTGGTTCTTTTGGAAACACTTCCTGAAGCCATATATTTATTTTAATACTAAAGAGATTAGTGGCCGCTTCAATTTCAACACATGTTGCCCATTCATTTCCATACAGCATAGTTTGTGTATATTTTGGTAGTGTCACAGTATTGTTGTGAGCATTTTGAATTTTTTCCTCCCATGTGGACCAATTTTGAATGATAAGTGAACATATCATCTCCCTGTAAATTGATGACATTGCTAAATTTCCATTAATTAAATAGCTCAATGAATGGAAAAAACAATTTCCATCACTAGGAACAGAAAAAAACATTGTATATTGTTCTATCAATGGATATTTTTGAAGATGATGGAGGAACTGAATTTTGAAGCTGAATGATTGCATGTTGTTTACTATTTTTTCTTGTAACTAGTGGGGAAGAACTTTTCACATCAAGTGACACTTTTTCAGTTATTGGTACATGTACTGATGAAAGAGAATTTGAAGTTGTACAATCCATATTTACAGGGCGAGTATTAGGATTACAACTTTATGTTGTAGGAGTGTAGAATTGGTTGTTACTGTTTTTTTTTGCCTTTTGTGGGAGTTGTTTGATGTGATTGTAATCTGACTGACGGATGACTGTTTTTCAGAATCAACAGTGTCAGTGATTAAGTTAGGTGAACAATGTGTTGTAACAATGCTTTTGGGTTGGATTTGCTGTTTTAATACGTCAGCATAAGACAATGTACAATGATCTGAATCATTCAGTGAATGGGCATGATGACATTGATGTTGAAAGTCAGAAGCACCAGATCTTTCAGTTTTATTTTCAATGATTATTGGGTCAGTAGGTGAGCAGTGGGAATAGCTGTGATCATTCTCAAAAATATTTATTTCTGGTTCATAAATTTCATTTTCTGCTTACTCTAAATCTGTTTTGTAAAAGTAATCGTGATCATCAACACCAAATTTAACAACATTTGCATACGATCGACGATTCGAATATTGACCATTTCCCTGTACCCTTTCCGTAATTGGACTATTTCACGGAACTTTACAATAATAAATATGGTCACTCATTGCGAAAAATTGGATTTTGAAAGCTACCTGAAGAAAATACAATGAAATACTTCTGTCAAAGCTGCTCAACTTGTCAGACGTTGTCAAAACAATGCAGACGACGTATATTGTGTCAAAGGTCACACCTTCGGTAACAATCGGCCATTCTCGACTCAAGTTGGAATCCAATTACTTTAGAATCTGCACACAAATACACACACAAAAATCTTTGGCTTTATTTATTTTTTTATTTTTAAATATTAGGTACTAGTAAATATTAACTGTAACTCGATATCAATGTTTTCGGTAAAAAAAAAAATCCCCGGGTACCAATCGTAACTACTCGGCCATTCTCGCTACGCCAACAATAACGGCCGAGTAGTTACGATTGCCCCGGGTACCCAGAATCCCATAGTCTCGCCGTTGATGAGATTTGGTGTTGAAGGTTCCAAGAGGAGATGACTGGGTTATTCTTAAAACCACCCATTTACCATAAAGAGTGAGCTCCGCTCGCTTATCAACTTAATTAGTGATTTTGATTTCATAATTTCAGTTTACATGTTGTATATATTGTGTGTTACTAGTAAATGTAAGTTCAGTCTATCCATCATGCTATGCCAATTCATCATTATTAATATTATAAATAATAATACATTTGTTTGCTTAAATATAAAGCCATAATTTGACTATTCCAAATTATATCATACCTATTAACAAGAGAAAAAAGAAGAAGAGAAGAACAAAAAACTTTTTCTTTTTGTAAGATTCTGCTATTAATATACATGTGTTTATGCTTGGTAATTAAGATGAATTGCATGTATACATGATGGGTAGATTGCTCTATGTCTTATGTAAATTGTTTTCTAATTGTTCCATCGTGTTGTTGGAGAGGATTTGCATAGGCATAGCCTGTTATCCAATCCTATTGATTTATGAATAAAATATTTGAAATGAAATTACCTATCAACGTGTTTTTGCGACCTGGGGGATGCCTGACAAGTCGCCCATTTAATACAAAAACTGAAAAGGGGAGGTGGAAATGAACTATAAAGCTCCCTTAAAATTGAATTTATGTCACTTCGGCACTTGGTCGTTTCGGCACTTAGTCAAATTGGCACCTAAGAAATTCAATTCGACCACTAGTTCAGTCGGCACCTATGTGTAATTAATGGAGGTTTTTTTTATTAATACATTTGAAAATCATCATTTTATTGATATTTTAGTGTTTAATATTTGAATGTATATGAATGAATGCTTGAGATAATCAAACATAATTAAGAAGAGCTTGGAGATACCAAAGCCAAGAGGTAATCAGAATGCGTAAAGAGAAAAAAGACTGAAAGCCAACTTCAACTAGTTTTAATCATCAGCCATGACACCCTTTCTTGGCTCTTTATAAGTTTCTGTTAAGTGGTCTCGAAACTGTCCAGTCAAAATCCAAAGGTCAGACCGCAGCCGGTACCTGGTCGAATCGCCCCACTGCAAAATCGCCCCCACATTTATCAAAATCGCCCCCACATTAATCAAAATCGCCCCAACATTTAAAAATAAATAAATAATAGTTATTATTATTATTAGTTTTGACAACGACATTCTGATAAGAAATAAATGAGATAATATAATAAGCAGGTACAGTATAGATAATAAAACTTACAGTACATTAATTGGAAACGTTATTGTTTAATGTTGTCGGTTAAGTGAGGGTAATTATTTGTGTCCATGAAATTATTTAAACCTGCTACCATCATGACTGGCATTAAGCACAATGGCCAGTGATTGCATAGAGTACAAGCAGGTTGTTAGACACAGGCAAGAAGCAATACAATGCGATGGTTGTGAGAAATGGCAACATCGAACATAAGACTGAATATTGAAACACATTTTGTAGAAATATTTGCTATTACAAATAACATCATTCATGGATAGACATGTCGACCCACACGGACATATTATCCTTTTCCTTAATACTACTGCTTGCTTAGCGGAGAAGCAACAAATAGCAATTTTATAGTCTTTGGTTTTATCCGATCGGGGCTCAAACCCACGATCTACCACACTCAGGTCAATTAAATTGTGGGACTGTTCCGACAGCGTGGTATTTTGTTTGAATTTGTACACTATACTGATTAAATGAGGAGATATTAACGGGTCTGAAGTATGAGTGGAGGAAGTGGTTACCGTTGTCAACTTCTCTGATCACCAGTATAGCACATAAGACAAGCTGTCGTGTCCCGACACCAAGTGTTTAGAATTCCAGACATCTACAAAAGAATGCACCAACCAGCTGTTACATTGTCGAAAGTGGCGGGTAATAAACTCCCATCTCTGGATAAGATATCACAAGTGTAGCATTTCAAAAACATATTTAATAAAATGAAAACAACCAAACAAAATACCACACAGTCGGGACAGTTCCAAAATTCAAAAGAAAAATTGTTGAGAGGCAAAATTGATATCACTAACACACAAGTGCATGACTGTTCAGTTTTCTGGCTCGGTACTGACACTTCAATAAAAATAGACAAGGTTAAGCTAGTTTTATGAGACAAACCTCTCCTCAAAGTGAAATGATACATATACTTAAAAAGTTTGATATAGATCGAGACTGCCTAGCTCCCGTACTACATGACAGTATACTACACAACGAAAGGATTATGGTTCGCTTAAAACAAGGGACATTCACTTCCGGCAACGTTATATCGTTACACTGTCGTAATGGCTGCTTATTGAATATAATCTGAAATGTCATAGCAATAGTCAATTTTTAAAAATAAGATGGACCGAAATTAAAAATAATATATTGCATCTAAAATCAACAATTTTGAGATTTACAAACGGGTAATTTATTACAAAACATTTGATTTATTAATGTGAAGCTTTAAACAAAATTGTGGGTTAAGTACACAAAACAGTCACTTGTCGATTAATGGGAATTTGTGTAATCAATACCGACTTTGTTTATTTATTGTGTATTGAATGTTTATATTTGTAGAAATATCACAATACATTGTTTGTACCTAATATTTTTTTAAGTTTTAACACATTTACTGTGTAGTGTCTGTCAATACCGTAAAGTTTATAAATAACAAGGACAAGATTGCGTGACATCTATCGTTGAGGTAGAGGCGATGTAGGTAACTTAACTGCCTTTTAGGAGAAGAGCTTGAAGATTCCAAAGTGGAAATCAGGATCCGTTTATGGAAGGACAGACAACACAATGGCCAAAAGAGGAAGAACAGACAACACAATGGCCAAAAGAGGAAGAACAGACAACGCAATGGCCAAAACAGGAAGAACAGACAACACAATGGCCAAAAGAAAAAAGACAAAAGGACAAACACAACAATATATGAAACATTTCACATAAAACTAAAGATCGAGTAACACGAACCCCACTAAAAACCGGTGGTGAACTCGTGTGCTCCGGAAGGGTAAGCATTTCCTTTTCCACTAGTGGCACCCATCGTATTACTCTAGTTACAAACCCGGTGATAAGTCATGAATGAGGAAAGGACTGTGAAGTGTTTACGACAAGTGGAACATATCCTTGGTCATTTTTGACACTGATATTCCATAAAAGCCAACCAAGTCATGGTGGCGACCATAAAACTTTCGAAGTGATGACTTCAACTTAACCAATAGGAACCCTTGGTTCAGTAACTTCCTTGCTAGTAGCAACCCTCTGTTAAGGAAATTCTGATTGTATTAACAAAGGTTATCAGAAATAAAGATATATATTGGAACCGCAAGCTTTGGAATATCGGATAAACTGAGATGTATATGTTATCTGGATGTGAATTGATTGATTCCGAAAATATCAGCCTGCCGAGCCAGAATATGAAGTTTGTTGGCGAGTGAGCGAAGCGAACGAGTCACAAACTTCATATTCTGTCGAGCAGGCTGATATTTTTCAGTATCAATTATATTCACATTCAGATGACATGTTTATCATCCTTAAATCAACCATAAACACGGATACATCTATATTTGTATTTTTCGCGGGAAAAATTACATGATTCAAAATATTCAAAATACCCTTCCCCAAAACCGTAGTTCTTAAGTAGTTTGCAAAATATACCATTCATTTTTACAGATTTATATAAATGTTAAGATTGTTGGATTTTCCCTTTAATGGGGATATTCATTTTTTTTTATTACAAACATCAAAGTCACCCATTTTCATTAAAGGTTTTGCTTACCAATGGCGTTCCGGTTTAGAAAACATGACGGTCACAACCTCCTTTATGACGTAAAAAATTATGACGTCTGAGGAGAGGTTATCAAGAATTGTGTAAAGTACATTTTTGTAGGACGATGTTTGTTGATATTTCTAACGCGACAGTTCTTAATTTGATATATGTTTTAAAAAATAATGTTAACTAACTAATGGTGTAGATGAATTTTATTTATTTTTGCCATCTTCACAGGAATTATCGTTTAAATGTTAGGAGAATTTGGTGATAACTCCTGCTGACTGTTGATAAGTCCTGCTCAGCTCACGCGGACTTTGATACGAGTTTTGTTTATGGAGCCAGCAGGTAGATATAGACGGAGGGAAGGATGATAAATATATATATATGTACTCTATATGTATGCGCTGCTGGAATGCTGCTACATATACACTGTAAATGGAAAGACAACAATTTTCACAAAAATTATAATTTACACCTTTAGAATAATGTGTTTATATTTCTATTTTATTTATGATCTTAAGTTTGTTATTTGTTCTGTTTAGCAGTAAATACTTTAAAATGGGTATTATTAAAATAAGACTGTCCTGATTGTATGGTGTAATTTACTGCACGATCTCCATAGCTCTGACACACATTTGCTACCAAACAATAATATTTATAACCTATAACGTATGTCACTAGTGGGGCAAGGAACTGATTTTCCTGTCGGAACACACGATGTCAGCCCACCCACCTCCGATTTTGTGTAGGTTCATGTTGCCTAATTTGAAGTTTTCTGTGTAGTGTTACGTAGATATACGACTTCTGATTACCCCCCTTTGGCATCTTCAAACTTGTCTTAACTGTCCAGAACAAGATCAGAATAAGTGAATAACAAATAAAAAAGGTTGTTACTTTTATTAGGTTCAGTATAAATAAATTACGGTATAATATATAGTAATAGTCATAACCCTGGATTGATTAGAAAAATAGTTTATAGATTGAAAGTTCCACTTGCCTAAGGCTAATTAAAATCTAAGTGATAGACATTTGTCAGGGAAGAAAATAAAACTGTAGATGTTCGTTAATATTTTCACTACAGTAGCAATTAGAGATTGGTCAGAATTCACTTTAAAGTCTCTGTGCTGTTCGTTATCGATTTTCAAAGACATATTTTCATGCAGTGTCCTCCTTTTTGACTCTCACATGGAACCGGTACGTCTTTCGGTGCTGCCGGAGTCCTGAATGAAAAACAATGACATGATATTAAAAACTACCGCATTCCTGTACATTTCTAATTATCAAATTACAAAAACAAGTACATGAACATGCAATACATGGACTTACAATATCTATTTTCAATTTCGGAACTAGAACGAGGGATTGACAGGACCTAATTTATGTCCTTCTTAGCCTTCGCGAGCACATGGGTTCACCTCGGCTTTTGTTGGAGGTCCGTGTTGCTCATCGTTTTAGTTTTCTGTGTTGTGTTGTACTTTTTGTTTTGTTTGTCTTCTTCCTGTGTCTTGTGTCACCAATGTTGCCGGTGTCTCTGTATTGTCCATTCTTGATTGCTCTGTCGGTTTTTCTAACGTTTATTTCAACACGAGGCAAAGTAATTCAAGTTTTAAAATTAAAGAACTTTATTACAAAAACATGCATTAGAAATCGACGTGTCGAATGTGTCTTAGTTTGGGAATTAAGATCTTTCGTTCGATTATTCTCATTAAATAACAGCTAATAAACATACGACGGTATGACATTAAAACAAGGAGCATGGGTGATTTAAATGTCAATGGGGCTAATAATAAACATAGACGATTTCTCACAGGAAAAGAGGTTAAACAGTCACCAACGAATCAATCAAATTTTGAGCGTTAATATATATTTACTGATCTAACGTATCTGAAATGCACTGTACATCTGTATTCCATCACTTAATGCGTCTTGGCTGTACGGTTACTTATTATGAAATCCACGCATTGTAAAATAAATAAGTAAGAAAGGAAAGTACACTGTGACTTCACATTTAACATTAAGTTGTCATAGAAACAAACCAAATGAAAACACTTACTTTTCACAAATAAAATGGTATTGCCTATAGCAAGGTTCGTCTGCCCATTTATATCCAGCTGACGATTTCCAGTATGTCAGACAATTAGAAGCGCGGCCATTGTTTGGTTGAGGACCATTACTGGACCAATAGGTAAAGCTCATTGGTGTTTCTGGATTATACCATTTCCAGTCGCCTTCTTGGTGGATGTCAGCTGCACCAAGCCAAACCAAATTCTTTTCTGAAAAATCAATAAACATACAATTTGAAAGGCGACTGAATACAACGGCCATAATTAAAGCTGCCAGATTTGGACTTGCTTGCCAAATGATAACAGTCCGTAAAACTGAATCGGTATACATCGATTTTGCTAATGAATGAATGTGTATCATTATCCCAGTAATCAGTAATGCAGCATTGACATGGTATATTAAATATATTCACGTTTGAAATTGCAGTTCCTAAATAATGTCATTTAATAAAATCAAGATCATATAAAATATATGTGGCCTTAGCTAGGCCCTTCGATTTCCTTGCTCCCAAAACATTTATAATAAATTTAGCTTTCTAATATTTTGACTATGAGCGTACCTGAGCAAAGTTATTCCAGAACGCATCTATCGTACTAAATTAGATAGGGTCTAAGTTTAAATTACAAAGACTGTGCGCAGTCCCAATTTTGTCAAGGAGTCGAGGTTTTCATAGTTACGTGGGAACATTCCCGCCCGTATTTGAGACATTGATATCTCGTACTGGTTTAACTAAAACATTTTGCTTTGGGTATTTCTTGATATCCTTGATATCCCTGAAAACAAAATAGTAATTTATTTAAGAAATAATTCATGGCAGGCATAGAGTTGTGCAAATTTACACATGGGCTGGGCCTTTGTATTCTTAGATGGGGTAAAATTAGAATACAAAGGCCCAGCCCATGTGTAAATTTGCACAACTCTATGCCTGCTATGAATTATTTCGATTCTAATAGGACAAATACGCTAATTTTCAACCTTTCGTGGACTGTATACACACGGCATTTGGTGGCTGTTCCATTTACCTCCTTCGGAAATTTTGAATTATTTGTTTTTGAACGAGATATTTTAAAACAATAAAACAATATTTTAAAAAGCTTACCTTGAAAACTTATTTTAGTTAAATTGTATCAAACTTGAAGCATACATGAAGCCAAATAACGTCTGATATTTACGTTTCAATCTGGAAATCTTCATATGACGCCAATGACGTCATGTTGATTATGTTCCAAAGTCGTCAATAACATTTCGCGGATGTTTTTCAGTTTACAATTTTTGTATTGTATGAGGCTCTCCTTGGGTATTTCTTTAATAGTATTTAGCGTCGAAAACAAACACGATGTCCAAAAATAAGAATTATAAGGATTAAACACTGTGTTTTTAGGAAATTATGTACAAAAATGTATGTACAAACTCCGGCAGCTCACTCACAAAATTTCACAGCGGGAGTCACATGGAACAGCCATATTTGTTGTGTACCGCGCTTGCGCTAAATATAGAGATATTGAGTAATATCGTGTGTGCCGTTTTATAGATGTCATATTAGAATTACCATGTACAGCTTTCTGAAAGTGATTGTATATATATTGCATGTTCTACGATACTGTATCAACCACGAAATGTAAAAGACCCTGTTTGTGGGGGTACACGGTGATATTACTAAATGATCTACTTATAAATGGGACTAAAATCATCAAGTCTGTCATATATTTTGAGAAACATTTTCATGTATTAAGCTGACCTACCTGTCTTCGTTAACGTTACTGTATGCCTTTAATTTTAAGTTCACTGTGATATATATATATATAACACATTATTAACCAACTTACTACAATATGAATAGAAATGACCATCCTTTACGAACCGGAAATTTCTATAGCCGGTTATTATGAACCGGACATTCCTACAGCCGGTCATTACCAAATCACAGCCAGTCATTACAAATTTTAAAAAGGGGCATTATGAACAAAATTGCGCCAAATTTTCACACGTTCACTTGAGTTTTGTTTCTTTCGTTTTTGACTGAAAAAATCGTCATTTTGTTTAAAAACAGAACATGTGATTTTGCGAAAATCGTGATGAGTAAAATAGACTAGATTTCGATACGCCATCGTGTGCAAAGGTCGATTGGGCAGATGACCAGGATGTGTTGTGTTAACCCTTTCAGCCTTTGACTGCGCTAGGGACATATGATTTGTCCCCGGCTCGAGAAAGAAACTTACGTTTATTTTCTTTATGAATAAGTTCCGCTAGGTTTGCACAATTTGAAATCAGATACATGTTTCACATAGAACTTCTTTAAAATTAGAAAACAACGGTAAGAAACGTCATTTTTGACATCATGAAATAAATGACGTCACACTGCTGAACGGGTCATAAAGGGGTCTCCAGAAAAATGAACAGTGACGACAAAATCGATAAGTTACAGTGCCAATCATGGTTCAATTATTGAAATATGTGGAGATAGTTCGGAACAGTCGGACGATGATGCTGTCCATCAAAATGTCCACTATAAATTTGTGGACGGTATTAAATCCTGAGGAATTTATTTTTCCGGATGCAGTTACCTAAGGGAGAAAAACACCCACTGCCTAAAGAAGCTGAACCCGCAGAATATTTTTCGCAATTGAGTGCTACAAATGAAGATTGTTTAATATTTTACTGGAGACAAATTCTGAAAATACGATTTTCGAGCACCTGGTGAGGCATGGTTTAAGTTGGTTAATAAAAGTACTAAGAAAAGGGTGTTTTCATAATGGCGGCTGTGTCCTAGGTCTGTAATAATGGCCCTCGAAGTCAGTGTATTGTCCCTCGGCCCAATACAGACTCCTTGGGCCATTATTACAGACCTTGGACACATAAAAGGGCCATTATGAAAACACCCATTTATTAATACTATACTATTTTACGTCCAAACGTACAATTAATAATTGTCGTATTGTTGTTTAGGAGTAGTTGGATATATGTCACTTCATTAGTTCCGAGGGTAGCTTCATTCGTCCAGAGGGTTGCTCCATTAGTACCGCGGGTAATATACGCTCGGTGTTCATTGTTTCGACACTCTTATGGTATAAGATATTTATTATTGAAGTTTACAGTTCCTTAATATTTTAATAATTATCAAAACATAAAATCATTTCCCTCAGAATAAAATAATTTTAGCTAATTTTGGATATTCTATTTCAGCCTTTTCCCAAAAAATACTTTTAAATTATTTTGCTTTCCAATTCTTTGGCTTTGAGCGTACAGGTCTGTTGAAGGTTATTACAAAAAAGCGTCGACGGTAATAAAATATGTTTTGTCGATGGTTGTTTGTCCTTTTGTACTTTTTGTCCCCCGACGCTTCGTCGAAGGGGACTATAGAAATGGGTGTCGTCCGTCCGTCCGTGTGCTTGGTTTCCAGATGATAACTTGTGAATGAAAAGTCAGATTGAAGCTAGGTGTGGCATGTAAGTGTATCTTATGAAGAACTAGGTCAAGTTCGATAATGACAATTTTTCGACTATTTTTACTAGAGTTGTCCCTTTTTACACCTCAAAATTGCTAAATATTTGGTTTCCTGATGATAACTTGGGAACAAATAATCAGATTGAAACTAGGCTTGGTATGTAAGTGTATCTAATGAATATCTAGGTCAAGTTCGATAGCGATCGTTTTTCGACAAATCTTACCAGAGTTACATCCCTTTTTATACTTCGTTCGTGTGTCCCGAATTGGTTTTCAGATGATAACTTGTGAATAATAAATCAGATTGAAGTTAGGTGTGGCATGTAAGTGTATCTTATGAATATCTAGGTCAAGTTCGATAATGACAATTTTTCAACAATTTTTACTAGAGTTATGCCCCTTTTTATACCTCAAAATTGCCAAATATTTGGTTTCCAGATGATAACTTGGGAACAAATAGTCAGATTGAAACTAGGTTTGGTATGTAAGTGTATCTCATGAATATCTAGGTCAAGTTTGATAGCGATCATTTTTCGACAAATCTTACCAGAGTTACATCCCTTTTTATTCTTCAAAATTGCTAATTTTTTGGTTTCCAAATTATAACTTGTGAACAAAAAGTCAGATTGAAACTAGGTTTGGTATGTAAATGTAACTCATGAATATCTAGGTCAAGTTCGATAATGATGATTTTTCAACAAATCTAACCAGTGTTACTCCCCTTTTTTTACTTCAAAATGGTCCTTGGGTGGTCCCCTTTCGGAATTATTTAAGTCAGGTGAGTGATACAAGCTCACCTGAATCTCTAGTTTACAGTAGTTTCAAAATTTAATCTTACCATATAACCTTGGCATCGGGGGACCAGTGGCCAACGGCCTTTTATTCTTTTGGCCATTGTGTTGGTCTGTTCTCCTTCGATATACGGTTTTTGATTGCTCCTTTGGTATCTTCACACTCTTCTTAGATATCAAGGTCATATTTATTTAAGGCAATGCTTGATTATTATTTTTAGGGTTTCGTGTCGTTGATTGATGTATAGTTGTGTACAATGTAATAATGTCATCTTTTAGGCTTATGTCTACATTACGAACTGTTTAGTTTCAGACAGACACTATTATAGGCATCATATTGTTGGGGAAAATATTATTCGCAATTTAGCAATAACTTGCAAATAATATACAAGAAAATTTTGAAGATAGCAAAGGCGCAGCAATCGATGAGAAGCCACACTAATGATGAATGACATACTATACAATGATCAAACGAAAAAGGACAAATAGACAAACTATGGTCCTCAAAGGGCTACACAGAAAAGAAAAGATCGAACAGCATGAGCCCTCTTAAATACAAGGGTTACTCTAATACTATAAAACGCTAATACTACCCTTCCAATACACTACAACGGATGAAATATATTATTTGGATTGGTATTTTCGAGACAAAACAAGTTCTAACAGTTATTAAACAATCTACATAAACATGGTGTACAAACTTACCAGACAAACAAATTATATTTACCACCTGCTCTCTATATGATCTACATGTATATCAACATTTCATTGAAGTTCTCAAGTTTTAAGCTTACAGAACAGTATAAAAATATAAATCTAGTTAGAACTTACTGTCCGTCATAGAAATTAAGAATTGATTCTCCGCATCGCTGTTGACATGAGCGAGTCTCCCGCCTAGTGACTGACAGACCGTCTGTGCCTCAAACCACTTTAGTTTGTCTGCAACATATGTGAACTCCTTTTCACCATATTTCTGCCAGTATATGCTAGAGCCAACCTCTGATAATAAATAAGATATTGCATTTTAATGATTTTATTACTAGAGTATCTGTTTTTAAAATTCACTCACTCTCTCACTACAGCGTCGGCGCTTTCTCCGGGTACTACGGTTTCAACCAATAAAACTGACCACCACGATATAACTGAAGCATTGTTAAACGTGGCGTTAAACACCATTACCCTAACCATATGGCAGAATTTGTCTCATCAAGCACTGCGCATGCGCCATATTATCGAAGATATCATACTGTTCTTGCTATAAAGAAATATATAGTGACAAATATTTAGAACTAAAATTTCTATAAATGATATAAGATATTTATTTTAATCCGAGATATATTTAAAAAATACAAAGTAACTGCTTTGAATAGATATATTTTAAATTAATATACATAAAGATTTAAGACAGTCACTTTGCAAATGAAAAAACTCCATAAACTTAATATAGAAACTTAAATAGCTGTCTACATATAGTGAATTTTGTAGGATTTATTATTTTTTAAGCGCATTTCTAAACATGATATTTTTTTATCCTTGATATCATAAAAAAGCTCATACATCGTAGTTTTCAAAAATTCATTTTATAAAAAAATCACTTTTAATTTAGTTGGGTGTTTTTCTTTAAGTTAAAATGGATCTTTTTTTTCCCAACAGTCTCTATATATCTTCTGTAAACAACTAGTTATTGTATATAAATAAAAAGAGATCATAAACTGCCTCATAAAATATAATATCTGTATGTTTGATTTTTAAAATATTTTTAATTTTTTTAATTTAATTATTTGTTTTCCTATTATATTCACACAATTACGGTTAGATGTATATGCAACTGTTCACTATATAAATATCAAATATCATTTTTATTGGAATTCAATGAAAATGTTGGATCTTTAGCCACTGTCATAAATATAAATTGTCATAATTATTAAATTGCCATTTCCTCAAATACCTTAAAATAGGAAGTATCAGGTAGTGATTACTGCGATTTATAGTCTGCTCAGAATTTGAGAGGCTTAAATGACATGTGTGACAATAAACAAGACTATTCTTGATTAAATATTAGTATATCTGGCATGAATTTATAATTATATAATCTTTTGCAATTTAAAACACAACGCCTTAAAAGAGCAAGTTCAATCCATTAAAATTCAGTCTTGCAATTATTTCAATGACGAGTACATACAATTTTCGTAACCGTGTTCAAAAGGATTGGAAAAAACTGTGCTTTGGAGAGCCACTGCCACGTTTGAAGAAGGAACCAAGATTCTCCAGAATTGTTTTAGAAGAGACATTCAAAGTTGAAAGACTTATTGTGAAGAAATTTACACCAAAAGAGGTAAGGCATTAATTCAAATTTCTAGTTTCAAAGAAATGCGAAACCTTTATATTAGCTGTTAATTCATGAACTCGCATATAATAAATGAAATTTAGAAAATGTTCAAGGTTTTAAAATTATATTTAACCTCTGTTTTAACCCTGTATTAAAATGCTTATTATTTATTTTCTTCTTCGGTTTTTATTTATACTAACATTTTATTTCTTTCAACATTTTAGCAATTACAAATTACACAGAAAGATTTAATTTGTGAATGCAAAAATATCACGATTTTTTTATTTGAAAGCAATAATGAAAAAAAGCTTCATACTACTATTAGATTAATTTTCATGTGATTTGTTTGTCTAATCACTAAAAATGATTACCTAAGTCTTATTATTATCTTTATTTACCACACTATCACTAGAACTCAAGTACAATGTACATGTAGTGATGTACAGATGGAACTGATTAACAATATTTGCTCACCAGTGTCACTGATAGCAAACAAAATAAGAACAAGACAAACATCATCAATATCCCGCTTTAATTTCTAAAAGAAGGAAAAAAAAGGGGGGGGAGGACATAATTGCATTGGCGAATTAAACAGTAAAAATAATAAAAATAAAAAGTTCCATTCCTATTTTATATATATAGCGGTGGTCAAGTCGACAGACGTCCGACATCCAGTTTCCATACTAATATGAAAAAAATGATCTTGTGTTTTTGTGCAAAATCAAGATGAAATGTATAATAAAAAATCTTACTATCTAGGGATGGTTCCGGGTCCGTTCGCCCTAATTCCCGTTCACCCTATTATCTGTTCGCCCTAAAAGTGGGACCCTGATAATTATAATTATGTAGGATATTGAAAATAATAGAAAAATAAGTGATATTTGATTGCTTATAGATATTAAATTAAGAAATTTTTAACATGCGGCATGCTAAAGTTAAACATTTCAGTCCTTGGAATAAGTGAATCCAGACTCAGAGTCTGTAGAAAATGTAGGATATCAAAAATAATTGAATTATAAATGATATTTGATGGTGTAATTAATTTATAGATAATAAATTGAGAAATTTTAAATATGTGGTATGTTAAAGTGTATGTTTCGATAATGTCAAGACTACTAGTGCATAATTACAGAACCAAAGCCATCAATGAATGAAAATAAAGAGATCAAAGATAAACAATAATCCCCAATCAATAATTGTAAGTAAGTAAGTAAGTAAGTAAAACTTTATTTCAATTCGGCATGTAATATAAACAATCAAAAACATAAGCTCTTGAGAGCTTTTTACCGAATATAAAAACAAATACATTAATATTAAAACAATGCAATCAGCATGCAATTACAATATTAAAACATATCATGCAGGCAAAAAGCAGAAAGGGGGCTGTAAAAATATCCTGAACAGAGGTCCATGTGGCAAGTGCCTCGCTGTCACCCTGTTCAGGATTACCATAGTCACTCCATTTCAACATAAAAGCAGTACAAAACAAGCCAAGCATGAAACTAAAAACAAGCAAAAAGCAACTAAAAAACAGAAATTTAGACATTTAGTAATTTACATAAAAATTTAAAAAGAAAGACATAGCATTACTAATAATTAAGAGATCTAAAAAATATATATATAGGAAAAAAAACATTGATCGTGAATCGGAAGCGAATTCTTTCGAAACAAATACTTTCAAACAAAGACTGTCAG
>MJUT01064027.1:512614-525744 GCA_002080005.1 Gigantidas platifrons
CCCCTGACTGTTTAGTACCAAAGTCCTTCCTGTTTAGGCCCCTGACTGTGTTTAGTACCCAAGTCCTTCCTGTTTAGGCCCCTGACTGTGTTTAGTACCCAAGTCCTTCCTGTTTAGGCCCCTGATTGTGTTTAGTACCCAAGTCCTTCCTGTTTAGGCCCCTGATTGTGTTTAGTACCAAAGTCCTTCCTGTTTAAGCCCCTGACTGTGCTTAGTACCAAAGTCCTTCCTGTTTAGGCCCCTGACTGTGCTTAGTACTAAAGTCCTTCCTGTTTAGGCCCCTGACTGTGTTTAGTACCCAAGTCCTTCCTGTTTAGGCCCCTGACTGTGTTTAGTACCAAAGTCCTTCCTGTTTACGCCCCTGACTGTGTTTAGTACCAAAGTCCTTTCTGTTTAGGCCCCTGACTGTGTTTAGTACCAAACTCCTTCCTGTTTAGGCCCCTGACTGTTTAGTACTAAAGTCCTTCCTGTTTAGACCCCTGACTGTTTAGTACCAAAGTCCTTCCTGTTTAGGCCCCTGACTATTTAGTACTAAAGTCCTTCCTGTTTAGGCCCCTGGCTGTTTAGTACCAAATTCCTTCCCGTTTAGGCCTTTGACTGTTTAGTACCAAACTCCTTCCTATTTAGGCCCCTTACTGTTTAGTACTAAAGTCCTTCCTGTTTAGACACCTGACTGTTTAGTACTAAAGTCCTTCCTGTTTAGGCCCTGACTGTGTTTAGTACCAAACTACTTCCTGTTTAGGCCCCTGACTGCTTAGTACCAAATTCCTTCCCGTTTAGGCCCCTGACTGTTTAGTACTAAAGTTCTTCCTGTTTAGTCCCCTGACTGTTTAGTACCAAAGTCCTTCCTGTTTAGGCCCCTGACTGTTTAGTGCCAAAGTCCTTCCTGTTTAGTACTAAAGTCCTTCCTGTTTAGTCCCCTGACTGTTTAGTACCAAAGTCCTTCCTGTTTAGGCCCCTGACTGTTTAGTGCCAAAGTCCTTCCTGTTTAGGCCCCTGACTGTGTTTAGTACCAAACTCCTTGTTTAGGCCCCTGACTATTTAGTACTAAAGTCTTTCCTGTTTAGGCCCCTGGCTGTTTAGTACCAAATTCCTTCCCGTTTAGGCCCCTGACTGTGTTTAGTACCAAACTCCTTCCTGTTTAGGCCCCTGACTGCTTAGTACCAAAGTCCTTCCTGTTTAGGCCCCTGACTGTTTAGTACCAAAGTCCTTCCTGTTTAGGCCCCTGACTGTGTTTAGTACCAAAGTCCTTCCTGTTTAGGCCCTGTGTTTGTACCAAAGTCCTTCCTGTTTAGGCCCCTGACTGTGTTTTGTACCAAACTCCTTCCTGTACTGACCCCTAACTGTGTTTAGTACCAAACTCCTTCCTGTTTAGGTCCCTGACTGTTTAGTACCAAACTCCTTCCTGTTTATGTCCCTGACTGTTTAGTACTAAAGTCCTTCCTGTTTAGTCCCCTGACTGTTTAGTACCAAAGTCCTTCCTGTTTAGGCCCCTGACTGTTTAGTGCCAAAGTCCTTCCTGTTTAGGCCCCTGACTGTTTAGTACCAAACTCCTTCCTGTTTAGGTGCCTGACTGTTTAGGCCCTGACTGTTTAGTACTAAAGTCCTTCCTGTTTAGTCCCCTGACTGTTTAGTACCAAAGTCCTTCCTGTTTAGGCCCCTGACTGTTTAGTGCCAAATTCCTTCCTGTTTAGGCCCATGACTGTGTTTAGTACCAAACTCCTTGTTTAGGCCCCTGACTGTTTAGTACTAAAGTCCTTGTTTAGGCCTCTGACTGTTTAGTACCAAAGTCCTTCCTCTTTAGGCCCCTGACTGTTTAGTACCAAACTCCTTCCTGTTTAGGTGCCTGACTGTTTAGTACCAAAGTCCTTCCTGTTTAGGCCCCTGAATGTGCTTAGTACCAAAGTCCTTCCTGTTTAGGCCCCTGTGTTTTGTCCCAAAGTCCTTCCTGTTTAGGCCCCTGACTGTGTTTTGTACCAAACTCCTTCCTGCTTAGGCCCCTGACTGTTTAGTACCAAACTCCTTCCTGTTTAGGTCCCTGACTGTTTAGTACTAAAGTCCTTCCTGTTTAGGCCCCTGACTGTTTAGTACCAAAGTCCTTCCTGTTTAGGCCCCTGACTGTTTAGTGCCAAAGTCCTTCTTGTTTAGGCCCCTGACTGTGTTTAGTACCAAACTCCTTGTTTAGGCCCCTGGCTGTTTAGTACTAAAGTCCTTCTTGTTTAGGCCCCTGACTGTGTTTAGTACCAAACTTCTTCCTGTTTAGGCGCCTGACTGTTTAGTACCAACTTCCTTCCTGTTTAGGCCACTGACTGTGTTTAATACCAAACTCCTTCCTGTTTAGGCCCCTGACTGTGCATAGTACCAAAGTCCTTCCTGTTTAGGCCTCTGACTGTTTAGTACCAAAGTCCTTCCTGTTTAGGCCCCTGACTGTGTTTAGTACCAAACTCCTTCCTGTTTAGGCCCCTGACTGTGTTTTGTTCCAAAGTCCTTCCTGTTTAGGCCCCTGACTGTTTAGTACCAAACTCCTTCCTGTTTAGGCCCCTGACTGTGTTTAGTACCAAACTCCTTCCTGTACTGACCCTGACTGTGTTTAGTACCAAACTCCTTCCTGTTTAGGCCCCTGACTGCTTAGTACCAAACTCCTTCCTGTTTAGGCCCCTGACTGTTTAGTACCAAACTTCTTCCTGTTTAGGCCCCTGACTATGCTTAGTACCAAGCTCCTTCCTGTTTAGGCCCCTGACTGTGTTTAGTACCAAAGGCTAGTAAATTATTTAGCTTTCCAGTCTTTAGACATTGAAGCGCAATTGATGCTGGTTATTTCTGAAATATGCCTTGCGCATGTCTTATTTATATTTGTTTGCGTATAGCACATATTGTCGTGTGTTTTTGTTTTGTTTTTCTTCGTCTTGTGTGCCTTATGTTGCTAGTTTCTCTGGATTGTCCATTATTGATTACCCTTTCGGTATTTTCTAACGTTTATTTATAGATATCTACATTTTTATTCTATTCAATTTAATTCAATATTTTAATGGAAATAGCACAGTATATTGGCGTGATCCAATTAACATTAGAAGTACATCACAAGATAAAAGACATTTAGTTATAACATAATTGTTAAAGTATTCATACATTTTATATAAAAACGGAGACATGTACACACCTTTGATAATTATAATATTTATTAGATCATAACATTTTAGCAAGCAAAAACTGTTCAAAATATTAAACCAAGGTGTACATGAATGATTAATGATTGTTTACTTAGAAAGTTGTGTTTATCAGAAATTCAACACTGCATATTGAACTCTACGGGGAAAGTCTTCTCAGAAATAACAGAAATAATTAAACCCCAAATGTATAGGAATGGTCATTAAGAATGTCAAATCGTCCGATTCTTTTAAATCGATCGAAAATCTGAGATTTCTGTCAATCCAGTATGTTATCTTTGAGTTAAAAAAAACATATCGTTTTCTCAGCAAATAACCCATAGGGAAATACTACAATTTTAAGACACTACTGACTTAATTGAATCCATCCTATATAAGAATAAGTTTTTGATGATCATTATTTTTGGGGTTGATTAGGAATCGGATATTGTTGTTAGCGTTTAATATATTTGAAAAAGGAGTCTGAGAGAATATAAACCAATTATATATTAAAAACCACTGAACTGTACTCTTATTATTGGATGTCTCTTACACATATGTCTTTCATATCCATTAGATGACAAACATAATTATGTGGACATAGACTAACGGTGGTATCTATGTGGAACGGGTTCATTTTCCTGATACAGATTATCAGATCTTTGGATATTATATGGCAAAACTGTTGACGAGTATGCAAATTGAGTATATTTTAGCCAGTACATGATTTTAGACAACCTTGCTTACAGGATTTTACATAAATATGTAATCCAGTGTTGGCTGAATATAAAAAATAATATCAAAATCACATAGCGATTCCATTATAGAAAATTTTAGAAAAATCGATACCCTAATACACATATACACTGTAAAAGATCGTTCACTTTCATGGCTTGATATTGGAACTTCAATAAAACTGTTGAGGTAAAACTGGTTTTATAGGCCCATACACCCTCTTAATGAAATGATACGATCGTCTATATCAATGTGAAGTAGAAAGATAATATCAGATTTCCTAAACTATCGCCATAAATATGACAGAAAATTGTTGTCTGAAATATCAAGGAATAAATTCTTCCATATCCTGTTCCTTTAAATCAAATAATATGCATTGTAAAAATGGCAAAGTGCAATTAGCTCAATTAGTATAATAAGAGACATCATATTGCAAGAAAACGTGCCAAATGTTCTAGGAACATCAAACATATTACAGTAAAGTTATCGTGTAAAGTTGATATCCTGTCTATAGAT
This sequence comes from Gigantidas platifrons, assembly GCA_002080005.1. Taxonomy (NCBI): domain Eukaryota; kingdom Metazoa; phylum Mollusca; class Bivalvia; order Mytilida; family Modiolidae; genus Gigantidas; species Gigantidas platifrons. The sequence continues at coordinate 517,012 of MJUT01064027.1, forward strand.
TATGTAATAACTTCTGTCTCTATTGATTGAAACTAACACAAATTTACTTCGCTATTGTTTTATCTTAGCTGTTAATGGTGAGATATTTTTCGTATATTGGTTATATAATAAAATACCATTTGCTGGCCTTGTACATACTATGGAAACCGAAAGTGGCCATTTCGACTTTCGTATCGACATGCTTTTGTGGAAAAGCGAAAAGCCATTGATTGTACTGTCTGTCCTTCGATTTACGGCTTATGATTGCACATTTAGTATCTTCAAACTTTTCTTAAATACCAAACACAGACTAGCAGAAACAATCAGCATACCCAAATATAGACATAAACCCAGCTAAAGTTATCTATGTTTGAGGGAATAAACATTAGTTTTTCAATAAAATGTCAAATTTAATTTTCTGAAATAGCTTCGTTTAAATGTTATATCATTGCCAAGGTCTTGATAGACTACATCACAATACTATTCAAACCCAGTGTTAATTATAGGTGTCATATATACATATATTTACTGAGTGCACTGGGTGGGTATTTACTTTCTGCAGTGTGGCTCGATTACAAACGACTGAAAGCCCAAATTTAAATATCAAAGTGTTAAAATAAACAAAACAAAATTTTATGTGGTCACGAGTTGTTAGTCGTACATGGATAAATATGTTCACTGTAAAATCTGGACTAAATTTAAACACATCGAAAACATTATACTAAACCAACATTCAACGAACCTTGTATTATATTATTTTAACCATTTTAACAGGTGTTTGGAATAATCCGGATGAATTTACTAAACTTTTTTTTTTATTATTGAAGCAAATGTATTGTATATATGCAGGTGTATCGATTTCACTACGTTATTTTCGTAAGATTTTATGTTGTTTTATTTAAAATAAAAACTAATAGCAAAAATATAAAAAAAAAGATTTGTTGTATCTGAGTGGTTCCATATAGCAAATTAACATGTATATCTCTGGGGGAAACACAGACGCAGTACTTGCTGCTGTGAAGTTAAGATCACCAGTAATCTACAGTATTACGACCGTCTCCCGTTAGCTTTGTGGTTGATTGAAGAAGAGTTTTAAGATACCAAAGGGGTAATCAGAATCCTTAAAGCGAAGAAGAACAGACAACACAATTGCAAAAAGTAAAAGTACGAAAGTACAAACAACGATCAACAAAATATACACACTAAATTAAAGATCTAGTAACACGAATCCCACTAAAAACTGGGGTGACTCAGGTGCTCCGGAAGGGTAGCAGTTCCTGAAGACTTAGCGGTGACTACGAGACGAAGAACAACAAAAGTAGCACTGGTCGTTAACTTTTGACATTTCATCTGAATTTCGAATGTTCACTTTCATTTGGATTCTATATCAATAAAATTAAGTTATATGGCTGTGGATACTTAGCACTTACTTTACAAACTTGTATCGCAATACCATAAATACTGATTCTAACAATTAGATTTAGGTTTATGGTATTTAGCGCCACTTTCTAAAATATTTTTAAGTTATATCGTGGCTGTTCTTTTCTGTCGTGTCTTAATAATTGTGATTGTTTTTGTTGTTGTGGTAAAATAGATGCATTTCACAAATTTTTAATATGCATTTGCCAGATAAATTATTAATAGTTGATTAACATAAAACCGTAGATATCTGCCCTTCATCTGGTACGCTCGGAATAGCTAAATAATTGGAAAGCTAAAATATTAGTATTTGTAGGGGCAAGTAAACCAAACGCCTAACCAATAAAAGGATATCTAAAAACTTAATCCACAGCTCAGTAAATTATTAAAAGGCGTTGCTATTACATTGGATTGATCATGAAGTTAATGTGTAACTATGTTAAACCGGAAGTGAATAAGAAAATATAATGGCTATGTTTCCTGTCTTCATTGTTTTCATTCATTTTGTCAGTCTTAATGCGGACAAATGAACTATGAATGTGCGAGGTGTGGAATTGTATTCTTCTTCTTTTTATGAGTGTCACTATACTTTCTGCTACTTATTTCAGAATAGTTAAGTTTCACTAAGGTCTGTTTAAGTTTATCCATCTGTCCATCTGTTCCCTGGTGGAGGATTACTGGGTATATTGATATCGTCTTTTGATTCTGATGGACAGTGCATAGCATATACACACACGATACTATTCATATCATCTGATCACCCGTCCGTACACATATTTTTATATCTAACAAACGTGGGTCAATTGTATTGTCCAGATATATGCAAAAGGTATACACATGTATGTAGTAAAACACATAATTTGTTATGTACTATTCGTCTGTAATCCAAGCATTATAATTAAATGTTTGGTTTTTTTTCATTTTTATATAAAGTGTATATTTTGATTCAGTAATTCAGTAAGGATAACAACTGAAATATATTGTACATTTGCATAATAATAATAAATGTCTTGTAATAAGAGTTTGACGATACCAAAGGGGGGTAATCAGAAGTCGTAAAGCGAAGAATAACAGACAACACAATGACTAACGGTAAAAGGCTAAAACGACAAACAACGATCTACAAAACATTACACAATACAACTAAAGATAGAATAACACGAACATTTCTTTAATATGACTAAGTTGAACATTAAAGTGTAGTATACCTGTCTACAATAGTTGTCCTTCTAGACATAGAATGAATTACCTGTAGTTATGCATAGTTTTTTTCTTTCTTTTTTTTTCTCTTTTTTTTCACATTACAGTGATAATTGAAAATTACAGTTCCTGTATAATGTTATCAATACTGACACTAATGTTCAGCTCCCTCAGTCATAGGTAATCTTGGACGATTTTTGGTATCTTGTTTAGTCCATTTTGATTTTCTTGCTCTCAAAGACTTTAATTATTTGGCTTTCCATTCTTTTGACTCTGAGCGTACCTTATGAAGGTCATAATAGAAGCGCGTCGTGTGCATTACATTAGATATTTACGGGTCTTTCATTCATTTTCACATAGTCCTTAGTGTTAAAAATGTATCCATTAAAATCAGACTGTTTTCCCTTTGTTGCGGACATAAATAACTAAATACCCCATTGATAACTTGTTAAAATTGGTGATTGTTCAGTAAACTTCCATACTTCCCTACCAAATCATTTTGTTCTTTCGTTTCTTATTAATCATTGTGTTCGTATTGTTTATGGTTTTATATCCGTGTCCGGATAGTACCTTTACCTACTTCTCTTTTGACTTATTTACCCAATATTCGTCTTATGTCCGCTTAAAGGATATGTGTCTTGTACTATTAAGTACAGATTAATACATGGGCATTTCCATATTGGCCTGGTTATCATCCCGAGACCCCCATATTGGCCCGAGACGCAGTCGAGGGCCAATATGGGTCGAGGGATGATAACCAGGCCAATATGGAATTGCCCATGTATTAAACTATTTATTACATACTTCCGACATCTAGAAAAGAGACACTCATATTGGCCTGAGACGAAGTCGAGGCCCATATTGGCCCGGGCCAATATGGGCCTCGATATGGAAATGATCTTGTAGTAATCCAATAACCGGTTATTTTCCCGGGGTGTGAAAATATGGACAGTTTACTTCCGGTCATATTGGTCATACAAAAATGCCTTTATTTTAACTAAGTATGTAATAAATATTACTAATGTGATGATAAACGGAACTTCTACATTGGCATAGTTTATCAAATATATCTGGGTTTTTTTTAAAACAATTACTGTTCCTAAATATTGTAATTCATTAAAATATGGGCCACCGTGGTCGTGATCGTATGGTAGTTGGATTTACAACTACCTATGCAATCAGTGCCTATCACTAATAAATTTGCCAGTTAGAATTCCGCTCATGGCGAGGTGTACTCGATACAACATTATAATATATTATGATAAAGTTTGTCAGTGACTTGCGCAAGTCGGTGGTTTTCTCCGGGTATTCCGGTTTCTTCCACCAATAAAACTGACCGTCGCAATATAGTGTTGAAAGTGTTGAAAGTGTCATTAAACACCATAACCCTAACCCTATAACCTTAATTGATTTTGGCTTTTTTGTTTAGACCCTTCAGTTTGGTTGGTCTAAAAGATTAAACAAGTATTGGACTTTGTAATCTTTTTTATTTTGGGTGTTCCCGATGAAGAGGAATTTGAAGATATTAAAGGGTAATCATCTCTCGTGTAAATCGAACGACAGAAAACACAATGGTCAAAAACAAAGTTATTCAAGAATGGGATCGTGCGCATAGAATTATATATCTATATTTTTATTACATCAGAATTTAATAATACAGTGTTACTTAACAAGTTATTACTCTCATTGTGTATACACTGTATCATATCTTATACTAAATCAGCCTATCAAATGTCTATAATAGTCACTAATATTCACATTAAACGTGGTGAATACTTTTATTGTGTTTAAAGGGCTGAGAATTAATACCTTCGACATGTTAAATGTAATTACATAGTCATTACCAAAACAAAGGTTCTCCACCCTGTATATTTGACCTCAGCTGATTATGGCTATCCTGTGTATGCCCTTTGTTTTTCTTGCTCCACGAGACTTTTGAATAAATTCGACTTTCCAATCATTTAACCATAATTATACCTGATCAAAGGTATTCCCGAAACCGCACTAAATTAGATTTCAACGTTTTTACTATTATAGTTTTGTGTATTATAATTTGCTGTGGTTAGAACGTGATAATAACCACATGTTAAGATGATGCTACGCAACGTTTGGTTTTTGACGACCATGATGACGATCTATATTTATATTTAAAAGGAATGTTTGGATTTAAATTTGTAATGATTTTTTTGTCAGAAGCACATAGTGCGCGTGTTCTCAGTAAAATTAAGGTGAATTAGAAATTGTTGAATAGATTATATTCAAGCATATGGTAATATTTAAAAAAATTGATAATCTATTTACGTCACTTGAAAATTCTGAAACTACTTAACTGTTGTTATAATATTTTGAAATTTATTATTTTAATAAGTAAAGTGCAAAGTGCAGAGGTGTATGTTATCTACTCCTACTTTGACATTTCAGAAATGTTGGGCTTGTACACATTACACAACTTGCTTGTTTGCTTGGAAGAGAGTGTTTTCAAAACACCGTTTACATATTCAGTAAAAGCTGTATTTAAAGGCCACCCAGAGGAACCTGAAAATGTGGCCTTTATGAGCTGTTGCCTTTTATATACAGGTTATGATTGTATACACTATTCATTAATAGGGAAAATGAAACTGCCCTTTATAGACAGTGATTTGATATATAGAGGTGTGCTCTTTAAGGCGGGTTTGTCTGCAGAGGCATTTCAAGTGTATGTTTAGCAGAATTCTAAAAGTGATAATGGTATTTTACTCTACGAAGTAATAATGCCTCCCTTATTACATCATGTATAACAATATTTTCTTGTTGGAATAAATATGGAACATATACCATTATGTAAACCAATTTGTTTGGATGAAGTTTCTTTAATGTAGTAGGTTCATAAACCGAACGAAATCACATGAAAATATCAAAAAGTGCATGTTATTGTTAGTTCCCGTATATTAACTAACAATAAAACCCACATTAATTTATATGAAGATATCCTGGCGCAATATCCTGAATGATTTTACCAAACGCTTGGAATAAATTGTCGAATAATTCTCAGATAAAGATGAAAAAAATGTTTAGCAAAAGCAAAAAGTGTATTTTTCTTAGCATACATTCAACTAATACATAAAATAAATTACATTGTAATTTCACTTCATTTGAGGATAAACTTGAACATTATAGTTCTTTGTTATACTATTTTTGTGGTATTGTCTTTATTCAGTTTAGTTCTTTAGTTTTATGTGTAGATCGTTGTTTGTTCTTTTGTACTTTTTTTTGTCATGTTCTCTGTCCTTCGATTTACGGATTCTGATTAACCCTTTGGTCTCTTCAATCTCTTCATATTCTAAATGTATATTCTGTTTTACTTTCGTTCATATACACAATGTTCTTGCCAATTTTTACCTCACTAATCAAATTCATTGGCACATGTTGTTTATGTGAAGGAGATTTAATTCTCCTTTAATTATAATAATTATTAAATACAATTGTACTCTTCTGTTCATGCATACCATATTGGTATTCTGATTGACCTCTTGACCAATACTGCCATGATTTAATTGATATAGTGTTGGAAATGGCGGTTAGCACCATAACCCTTCCCTCTTGACCAAGTCATTATGTATCTATTCCTTACATTGCCAAGAATTGTTTTCTCTCTTCATACATTTATAGATGTCCAATTTAATGCACAAGAAGCGTTTCTGGAAGTTATTTTACCAGGCACGCTCATAGTCAAAAGATTTGAAGACCAACAAGTTTTTGGGAGCAAGTAAGCATAAGATAATATAGAGGATGACCATATTACCTTAGTAACGATCTTTACTTCATAACAACCCAATCTTCATGTTAACTAAGATTAACCCTATTGAACGTTTTTGAAGTATGTCACATAGATTGAGAGCTTTTTGTGTATTCAATCCATACTAACACTGTGGGATCGACAATGAGACTTGTTTACCGTCCTGGGCCAGAATTTTGTTTTCAAACAAACATCAGATTATTTCTTTTTTGGACATGAAATCAGGTAATTTTTCACCCCCTATTGGTCGTTCCTTAATGTTTGGAACCCAACTCCTACCAGAGGCGGAATATACTCCATATAAAAGTGTTACGTTTATCCGCGATCTATGGTGAGTTTATCGAGTTAATTTGGCGTCTTGTATCAATACAACTGACCACCATAATATAACTGAAACAAGTTCTTTTTAGCGTTTACTCTCTTTTAATTAACCGTTACTTTAGTTGTGCATACTATTTTTATTTGATTGATCACTTCAAGATTATTTAATAAATTATTATATTTATGTTTTCACCTGAGCGAATTGTTATAAAACAAAATAAAAACAACTATTATCTATATAAATATATACCAGAATTTTTCTCTATCTGAGATGCATTTACAATGGTTTTACCGGTAATTACAATTTGTACTTTAAAATATTTTCTTTCAATTTAAACCTTAAATTTTCACAGTATTAAACGAGAAAATCAATCTAATACTTTTATCTGATTTAGTTTACCTTGCACAAAAGAATTGTATATTTTGTTATCTCATCTTAACAAAATTTATCATTTGTTCAATCTCGCCGACATTAAAATGCAAACATTACATATGGATTGAAATGTCAATTGTCAATGACTTTGAAAGTATGCCAATGTTTTTACAAGTTTCATATTTTACTTGATACTGAACTTAACTAGAGTGATAAATTATATTATTTAGATTGTAACTACCGTTTTATCAAATGCCATTTTTACAACAATTATAATGTATGCCGCTGGTTGTAGTGTACATATGATACAAGTCGGTGTATCTGTTCTTTTTTTAATTGTTTACCTAATGTACCTAAATATTGTTGCATTAAAGTACTTGTACGTCTATACACCCCTGTTGTAGTGTACATGTGATACAAGCCGGTGTGTTTGTTCTTTTAAACATGTTTTCTTAATGTGTTTAACTATTGTTGCATTAAAGTACTTGTACGTCTATACACCCCTGTTGTAGTGTACATGTGATACAAGCCGGTGTGTTTGTTCTTTTAAAAATGTTTTCTTAATGTTTAACTATTGTTGCATTAAAGTACTTGCGCGTCTATAATATGCTATTGTTATCTCCCTTTGACATAGGTAATATTGGTAGATTTTTACTATCGTGTCCATACTTTTGGTTTCTTGCGTCTATAATATGCTACTGTTATCTCCCTCTGACATAGGTAATAGTGGTAGATTTTTACTATCGTGTCCAGACTTTTGTTTCTTGCGTCTATAATAGGTTATTGTTATCTCCCTCTGACATAGGTAATAGTGGTAGATTTTTACTATCGTGTCCATACTTTTGGTTTCTTGAGTCTATAATATGCTACTGTTATCTCCCTCTGACATAGGTAATAGTGGTAGATTTTTACTATCGTGTCCAGACTTTTGGTTTCTTGCATCTATAATATGCTATTGTTATCTCCCTCTGACATAGGTAATATTGGTAGATTTTTACTATCGTGTCCAGACTTTTGGTTTCTTGCGTCTATAATAGGTTATTGTTATCTCCCTCAAACATAGGTAATAGTGGTAGATTTTTACTATCGTGTCCAGACTTTTGTTTCTTGCGTCTATAATATGCTATTGTTATCTCCTTCAAACATAGGTAATATTGGTAGATTTTTACTATCGTGTCCAGACTTTTGGTTTCTTCCGTCTATAATATGCTACTGTTATCTCCCTCTGACATAGGTAATAGTGGTAGATTTTTACTATCGTGTCCAGACTTTTGGTTTCTTGCATCTATAATATGCTACTGTTATCTCCCTCGGACATAGGTAATTATGGTAGATTTTTACTATCGTGTCCAGACTTTTGTTTCTTGCGTCTATAATATGCTACTGTTATCTCCCTCAAACATAGGTAATATTGGTAGATTTTTACTATCGTGTCCATACTTTTGTTTCTTGCGTCTATAATATGCTATTGTTATCTCCCTCTGACATAGGTAATAGTGGTAGATTTTTACTATCGTGTCCAGACTTTTGTTTCTTGCGTGTATAATATGCTATTGTTATCTCCCTCTGACATAGGTAATAGTGGTAGATTTTTACTATCGTGTCCAGACTTTTGTTTCTTGTGTCTATAATATGCTATTGTTATCTCCCTCTGACATAGGTAATA
>MJUT01064027.1:526050-540023 GCA_002080005.1 Gigantidas platifrons
TGTTATCTCCCTCTGACATAGGTAATATTGGTAGATTTTTACTATCGTGTCCAGACTTTTGTTTCTTGCGTCTATAATATGCTATTGTTATCTCCTTCAAACATGGGTAATATTGGTAGATTTTTACTATCGTGTCCAGACTTTTGGTTTCTTGCATCTATAATATGCTACTGTTATCTCCCTCGGACATAGGTAATATTGGTAGATTTTTACTATCGTGTCCAGACTTTTGGTTTCTTGCATCTATAATATGCTACTGTTATCTCCCTCAAACATAGGTAATAGTGATAAATTTTTACTTTAGTGTCTAGACTATTGGTTTCTTGCGTCTATAATATGCTACTGTTATCTCCCTCAAACATAGGTAATAGTGGTAGATTTTTACTATCGTGTCCAGACTTTTGGTTCCTTGCATCTATAATATGCTACTGTTATCTCCCTCAAACATAGGTAATAGTGGTAGATTTTTACTATAGTGTCCAGACTTTTGGTTTCTTGCGTCTATAATATGCTACTGTTATCTCCCTCAAACATAGGTAATAGTGGTAGATTTTTACTATCGTGTCCAGACTTCTGGTTTCTTGCGTCTATAATTTGCTACTGTTATCTCCCTCAGACATAATTTATATTGGTAGATTTTCACTATCGTGTCCAGACTTTTTATTGTTATCTCCCTCGGACATAGGTAATATTGGTAGATTTCACTATCGTGTCCAGACTTTTGGTTTCTTGCGTCTATAATATGCTATTGTTATCTCCCTCAGACATAGGTTATATTGGTAGATTTTCACTATCGTGTCCAGACGTTTGGTTTCTTGCGTCTATAATATGCTATTGTTATCTCCCTCAGACATAGGTTATATTGGTAGATTTTCACTATCGTGTCCAGACTTTTTTATTGTTATCTCCCTCGGAAATAGGTAATATTGGTAGATTTTCACTATCGTGTCCAGACTTTTTATTGTTATCTCCCTCGGACATAGGTAATATTGGTAGATTTCACTATCGTGTCCAGACTTTTGGTTTCTTGCTCATAAAGGCTTTTAAATTATTTGCACAAAGCAACACAATTATGAGGTCTATCATGTGTTTAAGCATCGAATTCCTGTTTTAGTTAGCTTCGTTCTGCTCAATCGTTAGCTTTCTATGTAGTGTAAATCATTTGTTGTTCCTTTGCCCCTTTTCTTTTCATCATTGTATTTTCTGTCCTTCTTCTATTTATGGCTTTTGGTTACCCTTTTGGTATCTTTAAATTTTCTTTTTTACACATTGTTGCATATCGTCAATTTTTCTTCAGGATGTCTTGTTGAAATACCTGTGTTTGCTTCATTGTTGTTATTAATATTGAGTTGTGATATAAGGCATATTGATGACAGTATTTGTAGATTATCATCGAAATCACAGCGGTAGTTTCGGAAACGAAATACATTATTAGTACGTATTAAAGGTAAATAACCATGCAACTACTATATGACAGCGACCATGATGACCCCAAATGTATATTGTTAAAGAACATGCTGATCTATTGTCCGAATGCACTGAATTTTCTTTTTACTTTTAATATCAGAATCTTCACAAATAACGCAAGTAGAACGAGCAGAATGTATAATAAAGTTGTCAGTTCTGAACATAATTTGGTAATACCACGCTCAGTACGGAGATCCTCTAATATTGTATACTTAACTTTTTTCCCATGTGGTTTTTCAAGGTTTAAGGATTAAGACACATTTTTGTCAGTGTATTTTTCTGGGTTATGTCAAGATGTTATCGTTAATGCGAAAATATTGTGAATAGGATTTTAATTTATTATTTTCATTAATTCATTGAGTTTCATAACACATACAACTAACTGCATGTACATTTAAATTTGTTCATAAGAATATTGATTTTATAAACATCATCGCTTTATCGCTCATGCGTTACACCGAGAGTTAAATTACATGTAAAACAGGTGATACTTCTTCACCTGAAATTTTTACATATACACCAGTTCATTTGCATGCCCGACAAAGTAAAAATGTACTTCACAAAGTTTTAATACAACGGGAAGATTGACAACTCCTACTAGCTTTAGTGTATATAGGTCTATAAAACCGCGAGACGTAATCAATATCTGGCTTCGATTGAATGATCCGGTATGTATTATATACGTGTATGTAAGAATAACGTTTTCTTTGTAAGCAAATTCAGATAAAGTGAAAGTCATGACGAAAGTTACTGAGATGGATAAATTACATTGAAGGTCAAACCATGTAAACAATATTTAATGTGTGTATTAGGTAATATTGACTTATAGTGTTGTCAAAACGGCAACATGGCGGATACCGGCAGTTTCCTAAAATTGTTTGATGTCAATGTGAACGGAATACCGGTTCAAGAACGTAACAACAACGAAGTTAAGGAATATGAACATTCCGTGGAAGTTTCACAAGTGCCGGATACGTTTCCATGTGGACATATTTTGTGTCATAACTGTGTAAGAAAGTATATTTCACCGCTGAAAGAGCCTTCTTGGAGTTGTCCGGTTTGTGAGAAACCCTTTCCACGTTTGGCAGTGCACTCGAAAACGGATAATGCAACATACGGAAGTGATGATCTAAATGAAGTGGATTTATTGTCTAATTTTGACAAACTTGTAAGTAGATTCAGTGAAACAAGGTACAATCTTTCGCGATTGAAGAATGAAAATATTAAGGCAAGGAGTGTTGGGATGACCTATGCAAGATGTTGCTGTGATATGTGTGATGAGAACCATGGAACTTTAAAAGTGGTTCAAGATTATAGTGAATTAGGTGTTCAGCAAGTCAGACCTTCAGCTACACATAGATTCTTTTATTCTTGGATTAACTCTGAAATAATCACAACATACAATAGTACTGTCAATTCGGCGTGTGTTTGTATTCCATGCACAACGAGAGAAATTCATGAAAATTACCAAAAGATTTCTGGAATTAATGGCAATTTAGCTTTGGAAGTACCTAAAACATACGAAAAAGCCGTATCTCAAATTGGTAAACTGTTGACAAGTACACAAATACCTATTACATCACTTTTAGGCAAAAACGTCATTGAAATTGACCATCAGATATCTGTCAGAGAACGATCACGTGATTACAACTTTCCTGAAACTGTCAAATCAATTCAAAACATGGTCAAAACACAAGAGAAAAACTTGATAAGTTATGCAAGAAAACAAATAGAGGATACAGGTAAAATTTATCATATCAAAGAGAGTAGTTCCACCGAGTGTTGCAAGGGAGAAACCATTGTTTAAATTGTATGTTTGTTGTAAAAAATACATTAATGTTCTACACATACTGTACAATAGTGTTTTGATGCATGGTGGTTCATCTATGTAGAACACAGGTTGTTATAAAATGTTCTATAATCTGTGTTGCCACTTTAAGAATTTGGATGCAAATATCTATAAAATGGTGCTGGTTGTTCTGGTTTTAGGGTACGAATAAATTAAACGAACACTTATGTTGTTACAGTGGCTGTCAGGTATGGGAGATACGTGAAAATGAAATAAACAACATTATTGTGGCAACAGTGAATTACATGCATGAGAGATGCATGAAAAGGAATTAAGCCAATATTATAATTGTTACAGTGAATATCGGGTATGAAAAATGCGTGTAGGCATAACTTATTGCATTCATCTAACAATGCATACCCCCACGATATTTTGTTATATCTTCAAGTGTTCTGTTTTGATATTTTTATACCACTATAATTGTTAAAGGCGTTATGGATTAATGCAAATTACTTTTTTTGTTGTTTCATTTCATTTCTGACCTTTTCAGTAGAAAATGGTTCAAAGTTAGATGTCAGCATTTTATATTATAACGCAAGAGATGTTTATGTATCCATTTTACCCCTAAAGTCTTAAGCATCTAGCATTTGTTTTCAGAAAAAGTGGTGAACCATAGTTAATTTATTTTACTGTAGCTTTGTCATTGTATAAACGCCTGGCAACCATGCAATAAGTTTTATAGACGTGCTATGCCCCCGCTTTAGCTCTCATATGATATAAACATTTTTATTTGATTTGGCCGAGTACTTTTTATGGAAATCTTTTGTGATTACTCTCGTGTGGAAAGTTTATAAACTAATCTAATTTAAAATTCAAATACAATTGATCGCCACTTACAATCTTATAATATGAAATAAAACCCTAATTATTTTATTAATGAGAATTGCTACGGTTCTTTTCAGGTGAAGAAGAAAATGTTGGCCATACATATTTTATGAAATTTTTTAAATAGCGATTGTCAACAATATTACCAATATCAATAAAAGAAAAGAAAGTTTAAACAGTAATTGGTCAACAATTATATTACCAATATTAACACAACGAACATCCACTTCTCGCCATAAATCACTGAACATGGAAACAAATCACGACATATGGCGTTTGGAAATCGAGGTTCTGGCTTTTGACAGGCACACAAACGTGGCTGGCTTACACCGGTAGATGAAACCTCAATCTTCTCGTCTTGATAAAATTATATCTGGATCTTCAACGATAATGCAGTTATAAGCAAACAATTATAGGCCTTTAGAGATTGGCTTCCACTCAAAAGAACTAATATTATCATACAAATGAATGATAACATAAACATGAACAGTATAAAAGCAGGGTCAGTGAATGGTCTTAGCTAAATGACTTCTGGCTAAGAAACTAGAATATCTTGACCATTACTCTTAGGACCAAACCAATCATAACTGATACATCTAATAGATTTGATATCAATTAGTCTGAATTTCTAAAAACATTGATCGTCTGGTATGTTTTTGTTTTATTTTGAATCTAATAAAGTGAAATATAAAAATTACCACGCTGTCGGAACAGTAACAAACTCTAAAAATCGTGGAAACAGGGGCCAAATCCAAACCCATAATACCCATACTGTATATATGACCGTTCACTTTCCTGGCTTGGTATAGGCAATTTATTATTATAGATATAACATAACCCACAAAACCTTTGTAATTCTTATTTTATATATACAGCTTTATATATAAATCTGGACCGATATCATGTAAATATTTACAATACAAATAAATGATGTTTTTGTTGAGCTTAGGCCACAACCAAAATATGATGATGAATATTTGAAGGTGTTAACACTTAACAGTAAACTTTAGTCTAATTATACATGCAAAGAGTTTCTTCTTATAATGTATTACCAAGATAAAATGTCAAATGTAGATATAAATTTAACCAATCTGCAAAAAGGTTCTGAACAAATTTCTCCAGCCTGTTAGAATAACTAGTATTGACAAAAATGTAAAATATTGGAGTTTTTTCTGAGCTTCCATCTTTTAATATTTTGGTTTTCCTGTTGTTTATCGCCGAGCACCACTGGTGACTTTAATACCAAACTGTGCACCTGGTGCACTAGATTAATATAGAAAATAATAATGTTTATTAAGTGGTTAATTCGATCTTGAGAACATGTGAAATTTAGAAATTTCAATTAACTAGTGCATTGATATCAACAGTGGTGGCCTTAACTATTGAACCATGCATTCATTCGTGAATTAAATCATATAAGAGGCTAAATTATATGTTATTTTAGATTTCTTTATCCGGAATATTATAAGAATTTTAATTAAATATACACTAGACTTATATGGTGATCGGTGCTAAGCATGCCCATCGGTCTTAGTTTGATTTGATGGATATATAGCAGGTTCTAACGATATTGTGTTACAAGCTAGATGAAACCAAAGTAGAATGTCTGTTCATGAGTATTTATTAATCGGAATACCTATATATCGTTTAATAATTAAACATCAGAAATCAGAAAACACCCTATCCTTGTAATGGCAGATACACTGTCCAAAACGTATTATCAAGAGGTATTTTAGTGTGCCACGCACTATTACGTATTCTTAAGACCACATTTCATTAGGGCCAATATTCCGTTGTTGTTCCAAAAAATGGGTTATGGTATACATTCTTATTTGTCAAACTACTGATATTTAATAGCATGATTCTAAATTTGTAGGAACCTGATATTAAAACTTGAATATTGCATTAACAGTCCGTGTTAATTGCAGTAAGATAATTAAAGCTATAAACATTTAAAATGGTCGTGACATTACCATTCTGTGTAATGTTCCAAGCGTCAATGTATTAATAATCTTAGACGATATGCAATCAACAGATCTTAGTTATTATCTTGTCCTGTTTTCTTCTCGAAAACAACTTTCAGATTTTGCTTTTAAGAGCGTGCTATTCCTTAAAACAAAGTTAGAAAGAAGTGCCTATGCTAAGTCAGGAAAGTGAGCGGTCATGTATTTGTGTGTTAATGGTATCGTCTTTGCTTATTTCTATGGTTACGATGTTTGACTGTGGAATTGTTCCGACAATGTGGGTTTTTTGTTTTTCAATTTATTATTGCAACAATGGTATGTCACCCCTGCTACATTGTTTTGCTCTAAATCAGAACATTTGTATGTACATACATGTATACGTCATTGTAATGTCACATACCGTTCTATTGACAGACCAGCTGGTGTAAACTTTCATTATTTGTGTGTTTACAATGTAAGGTTTATATTATTGTTGTTATTTACAAATTATATTCCAACGATATAATATACAAAAGTCACGTGTTAACTTTTTTAAATTGATCTCATGTTTCTATGTACATTTATTAAAATGTTGGTATTTAGTTTTTTTTCTCGCGTTATTTTAATACAATGAAAGCTGTCTAAACCGAACCTACATAGGGTCACTTTTTGTGTTCGAAATAGACAGGTGTTCGGTCTATACAAGTTAAATCAACAAACATTTCCTGTATTGGGACTTTATTTAAAGTTCGATTTATACAGAATTCCAATTATTTGTTCAGGGTTCGGTTTAGAGAAGTTTCACTGTATGGCTTTCAGAATGTCTCTTTTTATAATTTAGACATAACTATACGAGTTAATAGAATATTCATAAATATATACCGTTACAGTGATGTTTTTTCGCGTGTAATAAGATAAAATTGTGTTCATTTAAGTATATCCCGTTTGTGTAATATAATTTTTTTTCGACAGCTTTAAGTTTTAAAGTATAATCTATATATACAAAAGTGTATGCATCTACTGGTTATATTTTGTGTAGGTGTTTATCAAACGGTGAAGAACCGGCTTTTTACATTTTAACATGTATATGGAAATAGTTTGACAGGTTCAAATCTTATGTAATATCTTGACAAAATAATGATCTTGTTCTATATTATATCACACATTGTATACACTGATGGTTCACTATAATAGATGATTTTGCTTCATATAATATTCATGAATCATGTGGCTTTTTTCTTTATAGTAACGTGACATGTATGAAGACAAATTATTCAACACTTTTTGTCGGTATCTGATTTATTATTTTGTGCAATTCAAGCATGTACTGTTAGACCTATGAGTAGTAAGTTGTGTTAATCAGTAATGTTTGTTTGCAGAAGCTCGACATTTAATTTTAACGAATGACATTCTTGAAAGTTATGAAGTATGCGACAAGCAACTGTATAAAGCGAAAGGCAAGTCACCAAGCGCACCAATTCACAAATCTCACTTATATAACGAGAAAATAAAGACAAAAATAACTTATATCATAAATCGGAATGCAGGCTACCAGTCACAATAGTATTGATATATCATATACACAAAATTGTTGTTTTAATATACGTTTTACAAACTATTTAAGATACAACATATACATTCCAATTGTTTTACTTGGACGAAATATGCATCGAAATTAATTTTCTTTTCATATCTCACCGCTATTTTATCAGAGTTTAAGAATATTTGTGGTTGCCTTCTGTACCAGGATATGTAGCACCATACACTTTGCTGTAGAATATCAAACTGTGTCGGATTACATTGCTGCTCCCAATTATGTACACTTTATGTAAGATTAAGTCTATGGATTTGTTTCAAACTTATTTTCCTAAAAATAAAAGTATTTTATACCATTTGAGTAGAAATTCGCGCATAAATATATTTCAATATTTTTTCAATTGTTTTCCTTTAAAATATGGAAACTCGGTAGATGTTTTCCCTAATAATGACACCAGTAGTTCATCTTTATAAAAAATATCTTTCAAAATTACATAAGACTAAATGGTAATAGCCATGTCTATATATATTTATTTGTTGTCTTTTCATAGAAATCCATTATAATTTGCATACATTTTTTGTATTGTTTATTATTGAGAAAGAGAAGATCAAAAACGATTGTTGTTTTTATTTTCATGTTTGTATTGTCTCAGATTAAAACTTGTTATTTTTATACTTTTTCGCATTTTTGCGGCCACTGTCTCTTACACTATAATTATTCAAGCTATGTTATAATGGCCATGTTTATTATAATAATGAGGCGTTGCTTAATCAAAATGTTATACATGTACGTGATCAGCCATACCATGGTATAAATCATACTAACTAATAGGCCTCTTACCTATGTAACATTACAACATAAGTAAAGATTATATATTGAAACGTATTCTGACCTTACTTTATAAATACAGATTAACAAGGTGCTAGATTATATTCAGTATTTTTGGGGTTGTTATATTGTCTCTGCTTATATAATTGTCGACTTGCTACAAATTTGTATCATGTTTTATGTAGACAAAACCGTTGTTTAATGTTACATCAAGGTTAAATCTAGCATTAGATGTACATAATGTACATGTAGTGCAAGAATTGTTTTTATTGTTGATTTTGTATAAATATCAATACGAAAAGTATTTGTAAATATTTTGTTAACACTGTCTGTACGATAATGCTGTAATATGGTGCAAAGCTGATATTTGTGTAGCTGCAGGCTTAATCCTATCTATGATACTACGTTACTTTTCTGTTTTTATACTTGTATAGTCTTCATCGTAATTCAAAAAATAACTGTACTTTCATGTAACGCTGTAATTAAAATTATTCCTGTCGTAATTGCTTTCAAATTAAAACCATGATAAAAATAGGTATAACTATGCAATAATTTGTATATTCCAATTTCAACTGCAGAGGTACTAAGGATACTACCATTGTGTACAATATCTTTGATAAGAATAAATATTCCAGGTTTAATGTGTTGCTTGCCATGTATTTTATATTGTTTCGTTATCATCGAGAGAACAGTAAATTGGTATTAAATTAATGTGATCAATAATTTATTCATCTGCCTTTGTTCTCATCTATTTATTATTATCGATGATTTATGGATTATCCTTTTGTTCTCAACCGAGGGATTATCACCATCTCTTTTTTAATGGATAATTTATACATTTTCCTTTTGTTTTCACCGAGGGATTATCGATCAGTGTCACGTAAATAACATTAAAACCAATAACGTCCGTCTTGGAGTTCTCCACATACATTATCACTAGTATTGTAGCTCGTCCTTTCGGCCTCGCTTCTCGTTGTCATACTAACGATAATGTCTGTCTCGACAATCATAACTGTCGTTATTCCATATTTATAAGTTTGGCATACAATTATGTTGTAAACTTCTCTTTACTAGTAAATCTCTTCGGACGTGGTACTCTAGTACCCAGAGTGTTTTAATATGTTACTATTTTCAAATCTCAACCGTTTCTCCTTATGTTCTATTTCTACCCTTACCACACACCATATATCTTATCTTAGTGCAATGATTTGAATCATGAAAAAGAAATTAAATTAATAAAATTTAATCTGAAAGATGATGACATGTGTTTTTAAATGTCATAAATCTGTTAATTTTCATGATTTATTAATTTATATTCAGAACACGTTTTCACAAGGCCGCGGGTATGAGATAGCGTCAGTTATTGCAAAGTTTTGTGAATACGTTAGTTGTTTATTATTATAGAAATCAAAGGTTTGTTGATAATAAAAATACATTGAGTCTACTGTGTAATGTGTTTTATTTCATAAGGCTCCTTTTATGAGGACACACATAATAATGTGTTGATTGTGTTTGTAATATCATATTGTAATGGAAGACTGAACAACAGATCTTTGAAGATAATACATCACAAGATGGGGGAAGGCCGATTGATGCCCAAAGAAAAGTTTGAAGATACTAAAAGAGTAATCAAAAGGCGTAGTCGTAAATCAAAGGACAGACGATGTACTTGTAAAGTGAAAGAGGACAAAAAGATAAAGTCGAAAAAAAATGCACAG
Source organism: Gigantidas platifrons (assembly GCA_002080005.1). Classification (NCBI taxonomy): domain Eukaryota; kingdom Metazoa; phylum Mollusca; class Bivalvia; order Mytilida; family Modiolidae; genus Gigantidas; species Gigantidas platifrons. Next base: position 536,218 of record MJUT01064027.1, read on the forward strand.
AAAACTAAAGATTGAGATTAACTCCCACTTAAAAACGGGATGAACTTGATTGGTCCGAAAATGTAATCAGTTCCTGCACCAGTAGTTGCATCTGTCGTGATACTCGCATTAGAAATCTGGTGATATGTCATGAACAAGGAAAGGACGGCATTGTGACTACAACAAACGGAATATATCCGCGGTCATCTGTGACAAAGCTTAAATGAAAGGTTTGAAGATACTAAGATGGCAATCCGAAGTCTTAAATCGAAGGACAGATCTACGATATCATTAACATAAGGAAAAGTGCAAACAATGATCCTAAAAAAAACTACACAGAGCAACAGAAACACCACTAAAACTAGGGTGAACTCTTGTGCTCCGGAAGGGTTTGCAGTTCCTGTTCCGCTAGTGACATTCGTCGTGTTACTGCTAAACGACAGGAACATAATCTGATACGGAAATCGTGTTGGACACCACCATTCATAAATAAATACAATTAACATGGATAAAACATGTACACCCTACTAAACAAATGTACGTAAGGACGAACCGAACATACAATCTCGCTACTGAAATAAAAAAAAAATAACAGTCTGTTTTGTCGACAATGGCATTTATAAGTCTGTCATCTTGTTCATCGTTAATACTGGGAACACACAGAGAGGATAGAGACATTGACAATACACGATAAAAATAAAAGTAGTGGTATCCACATTAAAGAAAGCTTTGCTGTAATAAATGATGGGTATAAATTGAATATGTGCAATGTTTTATCTAGATTTCAACAAACAACGCATCATTTACATTTCAAGAAATAATCATATAAAATAACTAATCGTGTGGGATCAACTTGTATCCAAGCAAGGAGGTCTCTTCACACATATCTCCCACATATTTATTTGGGTATTCTTGTTTGTGTTATTTTTTTCTGGACGTCATTCGTGTAATAGGCGACACTGCTATCACCTATTGGAGCAAATGATCTCATTGTGGGGAACATTTTGTGTTGACTTTTGTTTTATTTTACCAATGATCATTATCTTCTTCTTCTTCTTTCAATTTCCACACACCGTCATCTTATTGACGATTATGTGCCGTGCATGCGTGGGGTAAAAACAATTTTGATAACGTTCAAATAAATGTGATAATTATATACAGTGGTGCAGTGTGGTTAAAACTATGTACAGTTGACTGATAATTAGATGTGTTGTTGGAGAACAGATAGTGGTATCTGTTCTTTGAAGCTGTCAAGTGTGGGACATTGCACAGCAGCAGCTGGGAGCAGGTTCCACTGTACAATGGTTTTCGGATAGAAGGAGTATTTATATGAGTCTAATCTTGTATGGGTATGTCTATATGAGTGGCTGTGTGTGTATTGTCGTGTTCTGTTGTCAGATGGTACTAGTACGTTGGTTTGATATATAGCAACTAGATGATGTACAATTTTGTAGAAGAATATGAGGCGTGTTCTTGTTCTTCTCAGTTGTAATTGTGGCCATTTGAGTTCTGTGAGCATGTTTGTGACGGAACTGGTGTTATGGAATCTATTTCAGGTGTATCTGGCCGCTCTGCGTTGGACCATTTCGAGTGTACTGATGTTAGATTTGGTATGAGGGTCCCAGACACAGCTACTATATTCTAATTTTGGTCGTATCAAAGATGTATATGCTTTCTCTTTCACTGACTAGAATTTACTTTTAGATTACGTTTAATAAAGTTAAGATGTTTGCTTGCTGTTGAACTGATGTTATCTATGTGTTTATTCCATTTAAGATCTGATGAATTGTGATGCCTAGGTATTTTGTTGAAGATTCAGTTTGGAGAGTATGTTGATGGAGTATTTATTTGTGATGTATATGGTTTCTTCTTAGTTGTTATGTGCATGACTGAGCATTTGTCAGGATGGAATTGCATAAGCCAGTCATTTTTCCATTTTGCTGCTGCGTCAAGATCTTCTTGTAGTTTGCGTTTGTCAGTTTCATCTTTAATTGTCTTGTAGAGTATGCTGTCATCCGCAAATAGTCTTAAGGTGTTGTGTTTGATATATTCATGGAAATCATTTATCCATATCAATAAGAGGATAGGGCTTAGTACAGTGCCTTGTGGAACGCCAGAAGTTATATGTATTTTTTTCAGATTTTTCACCGTCCAATATGACTGTTTGTGTTCTGAGTGTAAGGAAGTCTTCTATCCAGTTCAGAGTATTGGTGTCTGCGTCATAGTATTTCAGTTTGTAAAGTAGTCGTTTGTGAGGGACTTTGTCAAATGCCTTGGCAAAGTCCATCACAATGACATCAGTTTGTATTTTATCGTTGTTGTTTTTAGCTAGTTCTTGTATAAATGATATCAGTTGTGTTCCGCATGATCTTGAGGAGCGGAAACCATGTTGCAGGTCATAAAGGATGTTGTTGCTTTTAAGATGTTTCATGAGATTACTAGATATGATGTGCTCCATGATTTTACAGAGTATACAGATTAATGATATTGGTATGTAGTTGATTGCATTGTGTTTGTCTCCCTTTTTAAATACTGGACAGATGTTTGCGTGTTTCCAGTCGTAGGGTATTTTTCCTGTTTCGAGTGTTTTTTGGAAAATGAGTGTTAGTGGTCTAGAGATGGTATTGCTTAATTCTTTCAGCACTCTGCCACATATTTCGTCTGTACCTGTTGCTTTGTGTGGGTTTATATTTTGAAGAAGTTTGGTTACCCCTGATTCACTAATTGAGATGTTATTCATTAGAAGATAAGAAGATTTGTCTTAGTCTGGTATTTGTTCACTAGAGGTTTCTATCGAAAATGCTTTTTTGAAATGTTCATTTAGTATATCTGATTTATCTTTGGTGTTATCAGTTAGGATGCCATCTTTTCTAAGAGCGGCAATTCCTGTATTGTCATTTTTCATACTCTTGATGTAGCTGAAGAGGTTTTTTGGTTGTTTCTTTCTGCATTCATCTGGTTCTTGATCGGGGATGTTAAAGATCATTTTTTCTATGAATTCCCAATATGCTTTTCTCATGTCTTGTTGGATAGTTTTCTTAATACATTTATATTTTTTCATCTGAGCTTCACTGTTCTTTCTTTTCCTGTGTAGGCGTTTAGCTATATTAAGTTTTAGTCTTAGTTGATCATCAACCCATGTGAGCTTTTTCTTTCCTGTTGTTAGTTTGGGTGGTATGTTAGTTTCCATGGAATTAAGAAGCTGTTCTTTGAATATTTTCCAGAGATTGTCAGATGTAGCTGTTTCATATTGTGATGTTATGTTTTCTGTGATTTTAATAATATCATTTTTCATGTTGACCCAGTTTGCTTTATTATATTTATAGACTTTTCTAGTTGGTTTCTTATTTCATTTTAATGTTAATGAACATTCGGCATAGACAAAGTCATTGTCTGCATTTCCAATAGGTGGCATAGTTTCAACCTTGTTGACATTACTAGGAGAGTTTGTAAATATTAGATCAAGTGTTCGGTCACCTCTAGTAGGTTTGGTTACCATTTGTTCTAAGGAATGATCATTCATTATGTCTAGAAGTTGTTCATGTGATTTAATATCTGGTTTTCCAGGAGTAGTGGATGGTATACTCCAGTTTATGTGGCCAAGGTTGAAGTCACCAGCTAGGATGACGGTAGATTTTGAGTTTTTGTTAATTCTATCTAGTGATGTATTTAGTTGGTCAAGTGCATATGCAGTGTCATTTGGTGGTCTGTAATAGCTAACCACTATAATTTTACGTGCATTTGTCATATTGATCTCAACCCAGACTATTTCAGAGTCTGACTGAAGTTCTTTGACCTCTTCAGATAGTAAGTTTGTGGAGACTGCT
>MJUT01064027.1:560075-570799 GCA_002080005.1 Gigantidas platifrons
ATTTTTTAATGAAAACAACATTTCATATTTCAAATCAGATACATTTTGATAAGATCAAAATTAAATATTTAATATTCCATTTGAATTGTTTCTGTAATATCTATTTTATGTATGTAATAACTAAAAGTGTGTGGTTAATAAATATTAAAACATTAAAGTTTAATGTGATTTGTTGAACTAAGTCTAGAAGTCCCAATATTATTTTAGAAATCAAGAACCAGGATCAATTGTTCAAATATTATATTATTTCCAGGCTTTACATAGGGTCAATATGAATACTCTGGTTTTTCCCTAACATTTATGACAAAGACGTTATGTACATGTATGTGATCCAAAAAAAGTACAAGCTTATAACACATTTGTTTTGGTTTCATATTCGATTCTGAACGCATGTTTTCTATGACTAGCAAAATTCTTCTAGTAGTAATTTTAACCACTAATGAAATAAAGGCAAATCAAAATTTTAGCTAGCAATTTGCCTGCTTGCTAGTGTTAATTGCGAGCCCTGCAAAGTGAGCAATCAGAGAAACTGAAATTCCAATCAATGTAGAAATCAGATTGATGAACACCTGAAACACCATAGACCTACTTAGGTTATAATGTAGACATCCAGTCTTTGAAAATCAGAATGCTGCAACTCTGCATAGACTTTAGGTTGTCATTGACAGATACAATTTCCCATAGACCTTGTCTCTTAGCCTACTTCTAATTTCCTATAGACCTTGTCTCTTAGCCTACTTCTAATTTCCTATAAACCTTGTCTCTTAGCCTACCTTTAATTTCACGTACTGTTCTTAATAAAATGTAATCAGTAATGTAATTGATTACATTTCAAAAATAATTGTAATTTAATCAATTACATTTGAAAATTGATACTTGTACATTGTAATTGTAATGTAATATTTTAATCATGAAAATTGAAAAGTAATTGTAATGTAATCAACACTAAGACTGGTTATATGGAAAAGCACATTAAATCAATGTGTGCTCAAAATGGGTAATAATAAACCAAATAAAAAAGATGAAAACAATATTTGTTTCCACTAACTCACTACCATCTCTAATTTTGAGTGCCTACCCTAAAAGTTTTATCATGTTTGTTAAAGCCAGATCCTGGTCCTGTATAACCTAAGTAATAAACCATTAAAAGAAAAAAGTTTGGCCTACATTGATTTGTACCTACCCTATTTTTTCAAGAATGGTAGAGGGGCTGTTGTGGTCCTGATCGTATGGTAGTTGGATTTACAACTACCTGTGCAATCAATGCCTATTACCACTTGTTGTGAGTTCGAACCCTGTTCATGGCGAGGTGTACTCGATACAACAGTATGTGATAATATTTGTTAGTGACTTGCGACACGGACAGGTCGATGGTTTTCTCTGGGTACTCTGGTTTCCTCCACTAATAAAATTTACTGCCACGATATATCTGAAATATTTTTTGAAAGTGGCATTAAACACCATAAACTAATCCAAACCATTAAGAATGATAGCAGAAACACTATTATTTTTGCATGAAAACATTTTTCCTCTGTAAGTATACTTTCAGACCTTGATGTTATGCCAAGACCTTGTAGTCAGCATATTGTTAAATATTAAATTAATTTGTCTTTGTTTATAAACATTCCAGTGAATATATTAACAGTACAGAAGTAGTTACAAATGTAGTAAAACACCAGCCAGGATGCCAAGTAACAACACTGTTACTGATGGAGAAATCTATGGTGGGTCTGCATTGATATTAGATCTCTCAAAACAGAGTCAGGAAATGACAGCTCAAGAAAATAATTCATCAGGTAAATAAATGTGTACATATGAAATGCAAAATCATAAGATTTTTAACATTTATATATCTGCAGTTATAACTCACAGATACAACTTCTATAGATAGTATGTAAAACATTAAATGTGAAAAGATGTATCTTAATAATATACATTTGTATTTAGCATTCAGAGACATCTTTTCTATCAAATATTCTAACATGACCTCCTTCTTTCGCTTTGTTAACAAACGAGCGAGTTATCCATTCGGTATAATCTCATTAGCACATGTGCTGGTGAATGCGACTGACTTTTCCATTGGCAGCATAAATTGTAACCCGAATAATGCCGATAGAGGGCGCAGTATTATTTGAGTTACATAAATTGTGTGCGGCATTTTCTGCAAGCGTAAATATAAATTACCGTCTTCCAATCAAAGTATACTACCGTATTTGTACTCTTAGACATGTCAGAATCGAAATAAATCATGGAAGCCAGAATGTGTTTTGAGTTTTAACATGGATTGGCGGATATTAGTAAATTTGATCCGTCGCTTCTGGCTCTGGATAAAATACATATACTAATATCCGCCAATCCATGACATGCTAAAACTCGCAACATATTCTGGCTTCCATGATTTATTTCTTAAATAGCTAATTTATACTTAACATCTTCTGTGTAATATTTATATCATGGTTTTCCGAGTTAAACGGTTAAACAATCGAACGTGAAACCATGGTATACTATAAATGGTGTGTAGCATGAAGTTATGCAATATCACATCTAGGTCATTGCTTATTGCACTGCTCTCTGAGAGTAAGAAAACTACAGTCCAGATTTAAAGTGTGCAGTATGTTGTATATGCATGTATTATATGATAGTTCTTAGCTGTAGCTTCTTACATTCTGGTATATAAATAATAAAATAGCTGTAGCTTCTTACATCCTGGTATATAAATAATAAAATGACTGTAGCTTCTTACATCCTGGTATATAAATAATAAAATGATGAAAGGAAAAGAATGCATTCATGTTACAAATTCATATATTGCACTGCATTTGGTTTTATAGACCTGATAAATCATTGTTCAATTCTTTTGTTAAAATTTCACAAGAAACCTGCATGTACTATCACTGGGGCATTACTATTAGTCCCAGAGGGTATTTCACAAGAAACCTGCATGTACTATCACCTGGGGCATTACTATTAGTCCCAGAGGGTATTTCACAAAGTAGTTAGTGCTTGAGCACCAACAAGGTTTATTAGGGAGATGTGAATTTGTCTTCCTTTGGTGGTACTTGATATAAACTTATGTTCATCTCCAGCTACTCCACAGTTTCTTTCACACATAAAACTGACAACAATGGTGGGAGATCAAATATATCTGTGTTCAAAATATTAATAATATAAACATGATAAACATTTGAATAAAAATCTTATTACAGCTTTTAATAGACATAGAGCTATTACAGCAAAAAACCTGTCTAAACCGAACCCCTGTGGGACTGAAGACTTTGTTAAGTTTAGACAGGTGTTTGGTTTACACAGATTAAAATTACATAGACAATTATTAGATGGAACTGTTTTACACAGGTTCAAATTACATAGACATTTATTAGATGGGACTGTAAAGTCTGTCTAGTTTACACAGGTTCAAATTACATAGACATTTATTAGATGGGACTGTAAAGTCTGTCTGGTTTACACAGGTTCAAATTACATAGACAATTATTAGATGGGACTGTAAAGTCTGTCTAGTTTACACAGGTTCAAATTACATAGACATTTATTAGATGGGACTGTAAAGTCTGTCTAGTTTACACAGGTTCAAATTACATAGACATTTATTAGATGGGACTGTTTTACACAGGTTAAAATTACATAGACAATTATTAGATGGGACTGTTTTACACAGGTTCAAATTACATAGACATTTATTAGATGGGACTGTTTTACACAGGTTCAAATTACATAGACATTTATTAGATGGGACCGTAAAGTCTGTCTGGTTTAGACAGGTTTCACTGTATTTTTACTCGAGAAATTTCAATACCATTCCATGAAAATAAGAAGTGGACTATAATGAAAGTGACATTAAACACCCATTCTAACATGACCTCACTCTTTCTCTTTGTTAAAAAAACCAGAATTATTTCTTCGTATTATCTCATTAGCACATGCGCCGATGAATGTGACTGACGTTTCCATTGGCAGCATAAATTGTGACCCGAATAATGCCGATAGAGGGTGCAGTATTATTCGAGTTACATAAATTGTGTGCGACATTTTCCGCAAGCATATGTATAAATTACCGTCTTCCAATCAAAGTATGCTACCGTATTTGTACTCTTAGACATATCAGAATCGAAATAAATCATGGAAGCCAGAATGTGTTTTGAGTTTTAACATGGATTGGCGGATATTAGTAAATTTTATCCCTCGCTTCTGGCTCGGGATAAAATACTAAGATCCGCCAATCCATGTTAAAACTCCCAACACATTCTGGCTTCCATGATTTATTTCTTAATTATGCCGATCTTAAAATGATTTTGTTTTCTTGTTTATTTTGTTTTTCAGAAGATGTTGAATCACAGATTGTAGACAACATAAAGAAGGGCAATCAAATGTCTGATGAAGAAACTTATAACTGTTTAAAAAGACCAAGTGATCTCTCACAAAATACCTGTTTAAATTCTCAAGATAAGACCAAGACTGATTTTGTAGGAACTGCTGTCAAAGAGAAGAAGATAGGTTCTAAACTGTTCGTGAAAATACAGAAAAAGACATTTCCTCGTGATCAAAATATGACATTAGATGAAACACACATATCCTTAACCGATAGTGATACTGATCTTCAATTAGATGATTCTGATGTAGACGAATCTAGTGATGAAGAAAACGATGATATCATCAGTTCAGGTACTGATGATTATATGGTAGATGAAGATAGCTATTCATCATCTTCATATGTGAAGGAAATATCATCTGACTTAAACTGTTCAAATACAGGAGGTACACTACACAAAGAAAATCTGCCTGTCAGTTCTTTAGACATGGCAAAATCAGAAATTCATTTGTTTGCAAGAAAAGCTGTCGATAAGATAATGGGAGAGGATCTTCAAAACAGGATTGAGAAGCTCGTTAGATCTGACATTTGGACGTGTGAAATATGTGGGAAAATATTTGACTGTAAATTAAAACATAAATTTCACACTGAAAATCACAGGAAAAAGAAAAATCATTTGTGTCAAATATGTGGTCGTGGTTTTTTAGATAAAAAGAGATTAATGTGTCACATGAGTTCTCACACAGGAGATAAATTATTTTCTTGTAAGGTTTGTGGAAAAAAATTGTCACAGATGAGTGGGATGACACGACACATGCGTATTCACACTGGTGAAAAACCATTTACATGCGGCGTGTGTAAAAAAAGTTTCACAACAAAAGGCTCATTAAAAGTTCACATGCGTCTTCATACAGGAGAGAAACCTTATAAGTGTAACATTTGTGGAAACTCTTTCACTGCGCGAAGCACACTTTGGAGTCATGAAAAAATTCATACAGGCGAAAAGGATCTTGAATGCAAGGTGTGTGGAAAGCATTTCACATTAAACAGTACATTGAAAAAACATTTGTTAATTCACGATGAAACCTACAATGAGAGATTTGACTGTGATATCTGTGGTAAACAATACATGGCCAGGAATTCTATGCAGCGGCATAGAAAAACACATTCTATGACAGAAGAGAAGCCATATACTTGTGAAATCTGTGGTAATAAATATGCTATGGTGTCTTCCTTAAGAAGACATAACGAGATTCATTTCCGTGGCGAATTGACAAGAGATTTTCAGTGTGAATATTGTCCAAAATCATTCGCTTACAAAAGTTCTGTTGTACTGCACATGAAAAGAAGACATAAGATAAAAGCTGATGGTACTCCTCTTGATTGTGATTCAACAGGAATGTTTATAGTGCCGGCTGATTCTATGAAAGAAAACGTGTTAATAGATGTTGATGAAGGGGATGAAAGTGACAATGAGGAATGTATTGAAGAGAACATACCTAGTCAGGAAGAAGGTCGTTCACAAACTTCACATCTTAAAGATGAAAAAATAAATAATAAAAGTGAGACGTTTTTATATGCACTCGATCTTGTCAAAAAGTTTGGAACATATGAACAACGTGGTGAACATTTGAAGGAAGACATTACACCACAGACAGGTTAATGATGATTAATTAAACTGCCATGAATTATATTCTCTTTACAGACTGGCCTGTAGCCATTATTATTCAACAGGGGGATTGAGTGGGGTTATGGGGTTCAGTGAACTTGTGAGGCGACATGATCTTATAATAACTAGAACTAAAAATTCAAACTTTAACACGCATAATATTAATACTAGTCATAATTCAACCAAAATGTTGATTTTTCAGTACTCTTTGTTTTTCAAAGAAGGGGAGGGGTGTTAATATCAATTCCCTAAAATCCCCATGTCTACTGGTGTGGTAAAAACATGGTTAAAACTGACAATATACAAGACATGTTGACTACCTCAATCTGAATTTTCATAGTAGATGAAATATTTTACTCTGCATGCTCAGTGGCAAAATGTCATGTGTGAATGTAAATGGCAAATTTTGTTTTAGAAACTAACTCAAACTGAGCATTAAATTAAGAAAACAAAAGGTTGATCATTCATTAATATTCAAATGAGTTGATATTCAAGTATTGAAATAATTGACAATGTCATAATTAACTGACAATGTCACTATTAACTAACAATGTCACAAATAACCAACAATGTCACAATTAACTGGCAATGCCACAATTAACTGGCAATGTCACAATTAACTGACCATGTCACAGTTAACTGGCAATGTCACAATTAACCAGCAATGTCACAATTAACTGACAATGTCACAGTTAACTGAAAATGTCAGAATCAAGTGGCAATGTCATAATTAAGTGGCAATGTCACAATTAACTGACAATGTCACAATTAACTGATCACAATGGCACAATTAACTGATAATGTCACAAACAATTGGCAATTAACTATTACAAATGTAATTATAGTCTCTCCACTGTAGTGATTTTGCCCTTTTAAATAGGGTGTCAACTGGATGTTCAGGGAAATAAAATATATGACTTGTTCATAGGACAAGAGTTAAATAAATGTTCTGTGTTTGAGGAATGCCACACCTCTTTATTACTGATATAACACAACTTTCAGCTGCTCCTAATTACCATGAGTAATCATTGATGGTCTGCTAGTAACTGTTACAAGGCAAATATTTCAGACTTTATCCACAGAGATACATGTACTCATAGCAATTTACTTTGATGAGTCTAGAAGCCATTTCTGAAGATTTGGCAAGTTGAGTCCCACCATTGTAAGAATTCAAAATTTGGAATTTTTGTTGAGTACCAACTGAAAATGTTCAGTCCATGAGTCATCTAGAAGACTTACAAGGATCTCTGATCCATTACATGTATTTCCAAATTTACTGGTGCCAAATAAAACATTCGTTCATAGGTCCATCCAATAACTAAGTGATAGTCATAGTCGCGAATATGCATGCAGCTGAAAATTTTATGCTGATCACATGATGTTAAATGATTGATTGATTCTTGTTTGAAGTGAATTTGCCATCAAATCATGTGAGCAGTACTTGTGTTTAGGGGTGAAAATTAATATTCCATAATCCCAGTTCAGTAAAAAAAAAAATATGAATTTAAAGGAAAACTCCATGGTCTTAACAAGTTAGCGTGAAAATTTAAATGACAGTAAATAAAAGACATTTGTGTTAATGAATGTTAAAAATAGTATACCGTAAGGTAGAATTTGGTTATTGAAGTTGCCTGTTGCACCAAACAATGGGGATCACCATTTTTCAGAACTCTGCAATATGAGGAGACAAGGGACATAATCCATTCTCGGATTATACCTGCAATTAAAATAAAAGCTTTTCCAAAAGAGCCGTGACGTCACGGTGTCGGTATCGTCTATTATATCAGCATTGATCAGTTGCAATTTTATCATTAAAAATTACGTAAATCGTAAAATAACGTCGTATATATTTATCTTTTGATATTAGAACGATATGCGATTATAGACATTGTATAGCAGTTGATCTGATATTAAAATATAACCAAACAGGCACGATGTTGGGAAGAGTCAGATACATGTTATTTATTCAACTAACATGATCTGTCTCCGTGACGTCGCATGAAGAGGTGTCATGGCCGCTTACGCTACGACAGGAAATTCCAAATATTCATATTTCTAATTGGATATATTAATGTTAATAAAGGTGATTTTTTTTAAATAATAAGTTATTTACGAATAAAAAGTTATAGAATATAGTGAATTGAATTAAAACAACTTTTCAACTGACTGGAGTATTCCTTTAACTTTTGATTGAAGAATTGGAAGAATGGAATCCAATTGGAGATCAAGAGTATTACTCTTTGTTCATGTTGATGTAGTTTTGCAGCAATTAGAAAACTAGAATTTATTGCATAAAGAGGAGTAACTCTAGCATGTCTAGCAAAATTTCTTCTTTGGCTGAAGTTTTTTCTATTTAAATAAAAGTTTTTTTCAGATTTAAATGATCAGTATTTATTCATATGAATAATGACTACTGTAATATATGTAACTATGGTTACAAAACTGTAAAATACAATATATTCTTATTTTCCTCTTCAAATATATGTTAAGCGAAGCAAAAATGGGCATTATGCAATTTTCTGGCCTTACTGTTGGAAAACTTATGAGTATGATGTTGTACTCATAATGGAAAAAAATTCAGCCAATCAGAGCACTGTATCAAATAAATACATGTACTTTATTCTGATTGGACAATTTTGTAGTAAAAGTACAAAAATTGTGCTCAAAAGTTTGATGACCATAAGTCTAAATAAGGCATGAACTAAATGGTATTTTGAATAAAACCATCTGGAATAGATCGCCATTACCATATAATGGTGGGATATGACCTTAATGTTTTCAAACTTTGTGCATACAAAAATGTACATGTACATGTATATGTGTAATTCTATTGTTTTTTGTTTTTTTTGTTAAGGATTATTGGTACAGTAACATGACTTAACATTAAAATATTTGTGCTACGTCCAACTTTAAATAGCATGCAAGTGTCTGGATAGATATTAATAAAAAAAAAATACCTTACTATATGACTACCAGATATCAGGACTGAATAACCAAAGAAATCAAGACCAAAGACATACAAATTTTAAAATACATTTTGTATATTACACATGTGTTTACTGTTATGCATGTTTGTACATTTTATATTACTTATACAATGTGTATAAAATTTTATTACTTCACAAAATTTATACAGATGGTTTATGGTGTTTAATGCCACTTTTAACATTATTTCAGTAACATTTATACACTTTTACATGTTATACAATATGTTATTTAGGAATCGTAGCATCATTTTATATTTTCAGTATTTAGGTTGTTAAATATATACATACAGTAGTTGTAGATTTGATATATATAGAGATCTGATTTTGTTTTGAGCATTCTATCTGGTAATACAGTACTAGCAAGATGTTTCTGTTGAGAATCACACTAGCTGGTGAATTTTGCTGTTCATTGTTCAATGTCACTTGTACAGCGGACCACTGTTAACTTTGGTGAAACACCAACCATTTACATCCTATGTATTGGATCATAAACAATGGTAGATGTAGGTGTCATGCCAAAAAAACATCAGCAATCTGTGATTCACAGGTCTGACCACAGTGTTTTCTAACAAAGACCTCTTGTTAGTACTGTAAATATACATGATTTATATACTTGTGCAATATTAATCTTATTAAAATGTTAGTTATGATGTTGATTCTAAGTCATTTTCTTATTATGTTTACAATAGTCGGTACTGTACAGGCAGAGAAACGTGCATACAATGATACATCACTGAGATAGACATGTCACTCACTTTGAACAGTGACACATACATGGATAAATCACTGTACATGTATTAGACATATCACTCTCTTTAGTGACAACAATATAACTTTTCATCTGTTTGACATACATTTTTGTATCTACCTACTTTCTTCTGTATTTGCAGTGTTTACTTGCTATCAAAGGGAAAAATAAGAAAAAAGAACAGTATTCTTCGGTATTCTGTAACCTTTATTTATTTAAACAAATATCCTGTGTTTTTCTAGATAATATGTCATATTGTTGTTTATAATTATCTATTGATGGGATATGGTTGTTTAACGCCACATTCATCAACATTTCAGATGTATATCCAGCCGCTCATTTTTTCCCTGGAGAATACTGAAGTATCCGCAGAGTAACACAAACCTACCACAAGTCGCAGACAAATGTTATCACATAATTTGTGTATCTAGTAAATCTTGTCATAGTCCATGTCGATGGGAAATGAACTCACAACTTTACTGGTGATAGGCACTGATTGATAGATTGATTCAATTCAGAAGATCATATGATTACTACAACTTGAGCTATTGCCATTATTTGGTGTCCGTCGTTGTCAATCCTTATGTATGTGTATCCATCCAGCATGAATCAAAAAAAATTTGAAGCTACTGAACCAATTTCCACAAAAGGTAGCTTGAATAGGACCATTAGTCTGTTGTTGATAGGACCATTAGTCTGTTGTTGATATGACCATTAGTCTGTTGTTGATAGGACCATTAGTCTGTTGTTGATAGGACCATTAGTCTTGTTGATAGGACCATTAGTCTGTTATTGATAGAACCATTAGTCTGTTGTTGATAGGACCATTAGTCTGTTGTTGATAGGACCATTAGTGTGTCATTGATATGACCATTAGTGTGTCATTGATAGGACCATTAGTCTGTTGTTGATAGGACCATTAGTCGGTTGTTGATATAACCATTAGTCTGTTGTTGATAGGACCATTAGTCTGTTGTTGATAGGACCATTAGT
>MJUT01064027.1:582570-594026 GCA_002080005.1 Gigantidas platifrons
GTCGATAACCTTGCCAATGGACTGTTAATACGTGATGATAACACCAACTCCTACAGTCGATAACCTTGCCAGTGGACTGTTAATACGTGATGATAACACCAACTCCTACAGTCGATAACCTTGCCAATGGACTGTTAATACCTGATGATGACACCAACTCCTACAGTCGATAACCTTGCCAGTGGACTGTTAATACGTGATGATAACACCAACTCCTACAGTCGATAACCTTCCCAGTGGACTGTTAATACGTGATGATAACACCAAATCCTACAGTCGATAACCTTGCCAGTGGACTGTTAATACGTGATGATAATACCAACTCCTACAGTCGATAACCTTGCCAATGGACTGTTAATACGTGATGATGACACCAACTCCTACAGTCGATAACCTTGCCAGTGGACTGCTAATACGTGCTGATAACACCAACTCCTACAGCAATCAAAAGAACTGCAGTTTGCCGATATCAAAGGGCTAACCAGTAGTGAGAAATAGAAGGACAAACAATGCAATGACCAAACGTAAACGGAAACAAAAAAGATCAACAATGATCCACAAACAATAACACAAAAAATTAAAGATTGAGCAACAAGAAACCCATTATAGCGAGGTACTATTTCAGAAACATTCATACATTGAAACTGGTAAATTAAGGAATATGTCCATCATGTATATAAAGTAGGCGTGAATATGAACATTTGTTTTTCATTTTTAGATATGTATTTATATATGTTATATATATATATAGCTTGTTCCAATGCAAATGTATATATATATATTGGAACAAGTTGAAATTGAAATTTATATTGATATCGAAAAATATTTAACAAATCCGACAGAGAGCCGCCTCGTTTACAATTTTCCTTAAGTAAGCGAGTGTCTTATTGTCGTTTAGTGACTATTGAGCAAATTATAATGCTACCGAATTCTGCTTAGTATTACACACGGAGCTGTCGTTTACTTATGCTTTTTTTACTCAAAGAAACATTCCACCAGTAGACTTGTCGTTTCACACGAACGTATTATCCTAAACTAGAATCTAGTAGTCTTTGTTTTTATTCTTTAATGGTGTGTGCTTAGCGGGGATACAACAATGTTAATTGTATATTATCTTATTTCACCTGTCAGGAATCAAATTAATAATCTACCACGCACGAAGTACCACATACTGACCGCTTTCGACATGTTGGAGATTTTGTCGGAGGTGGATTTTACAGGTTTCATAAATTAATAATTGAACGAGGAGTCATCAGTCTTGAATGCTTCAACAAGCGACTCGTAATCATGGGTTGTGACAGCCGGCTCTAGAAAGATGTCGTGACAGGAAGAGAAACGTTTCCTGACTTTGTTGAGTCTTACAAGGAGAGATAATACAAATCCAAGGAATGCAGGTATAGAATTGTCTTAAGGATATTTTAATTCTGTACTTGAATTTAGCAATACCAAGATACCATTTAGCAATAGCACCACCACAGCCGTCAATTAATATTACTGTAAAACTGCTAGTATTGCTATATATTATACTTTACGTTTTTATTTTCCCTATTTGTCTTTGTTAGCGCAGCCGGTCAATATTTTCGTATATGGACCGGGCCCGATCAATATAATGTTTTCTTCCGGATTTTGTCAGAACTCGTTTTTTGTCTTAGATATACATGTACAATAACAAAAACATGTCGTCTGACAGATTTACATGTATTGAGTATAATATAACAAATAGTTCATGGCACTTCGGGCCAAATGGCAGTATATGGACCGGTCTGTCACCCACAAAATAGTATATGGACCTCAGCTTCCCTTCGGTCCATATAATATTTTGTGGATGACATCCCGGTCCATAAACTGCCATATGGCCCTTAGTGCCATGAACTATTTGTTAAATATTATTTCTATGTTCTTCCCATGCATAATGCACACATAATAACTATAATGGGGCTATTTAAATCCAAAACCATTTCATTTTCAAATATTTTTCGCAAGCTCATGAGTTGAAATATGGGCTAATTTGTAAGATTATACAACATAGATTATATAGGAGAATAAATATTAAATCAAATTTCTGGTAGTTTCCAATTAAGTTATATCCATCTAGTATATGACGATAAATTTAAACATTAAATATTCCTGAATAATTTCGTTAACTTCAAAATAAGTGATTTGCAATTTGGTTCAATTTCCACTTAGAAAGATGTTCAATATTTCATATCTAGCCTGTTATAAAATATTACAAAACGGTTTATTTTGAATGTTTTTATCCTCATAACATTTTCGTTTGTATAGTTATTTGTATATCGCTCATATAGCAAGATTGTCATGTTCACGATGTTCAAGAATATGATAATATGCATATTTTAAAATGATGTTTTGGTGGTTCTTTTTTAATTTAAAATGCACGATATTTTAGTAGTCTTGGAGGAGTATAAAGTTGAGCAAAGGACCGCAGTAGTATCGACAGGAAAATGAATCCTGGGGATTCACTGCCATGATTATGTAAACTAAACTTTCTATAAATATATCTTAATAACATGATAAGAAAACACAGAAGTTATCGTTTTTTAAATGTTGGTTTTGCCGAACCGAAATTCCATGTAAATCTTTCGCATGTCAAAATCTATATTGCCCCGGAATAGTAAGCTCTTATTGCCCCATTTGTGGCACCCGTCATGTAAACTAAGGTCAATCCCCGCAGATGACCTTAGGTGATATTGGCTATCCTGTTTAAATCCTTGGGCTTAAATTCCCCCAAAGACTTCTAAATTACTTGAATTTTCTATATTTTTACTATTAACGTACCTGATGATAGTTACAAAAAAAAATGTATTCTGGAAACACGTCATGTGCACTAAATACGTCGGTTCCGGGATACTGGTATTCAGATAATACCGTCATGTGACTTCCATCACCACGTGACTAAAATCTAGGCATCTGTAGTTCAAAATGGCCTGTGGTCTTTCAATTTTGTCGGAAATGGGATAAATGTTACATATTTTTCCAGATTGGATTTCTTCCTGCTGTCAGATGTACACCCCAGAACCACGCACCAATATTTACTGGATGACTTTTGAGATCGTTTTCCTCGATCCATTTCTACCTGCAGTGTCTACTGCTAAAAATGCCTAGATTTTTTATGAAGTCACGTGATCGGTGGTACGAATTCTTCCTCCAAGTCAGGA
The DNA here is from genome assembly GCA_002080005.1 of Gigantidas platifrons. Lineage (NCBI taxonomy): Eukaryota > Metazoa > Mollusca > Bivalvia > Mytilida > Modiolidae > Gigantidas > Gigantidas platifrons. The sequence continues at coordinate 585,747 of MJUT01064027.1, forward strand.
GAACGTCTTATCGCGGAATATGTTTTTTTTTTTTTTTTTTTGTATTTACGTTTTATTGTTACTGTTACCTATGACAAATATATATCTATAAATATAATATTTGGTTATAGACATTTATCATACTAGTACAGAGGGGGCGGACAGCAAAAAGGGAGATGGGAGAAAGGGACCCCACTTCCTCCAAAAAAATGTGAATAAATAACTTAAGAGATTTAATTTTCCTTGTCAGGAGGAAGGGGAAAGTGACAAATGATGAAAATGGCCATTTAAGAAACTAAGAAACGAGAATTTAAGAAAGTCGATCATAGATAATAGTTGATTCTGGTGTCAAGACAATACGTATTATTACAAGTACAGCTCCTTTGATGAAATATTTGCAAAATTTGAAAAATCTATTTAAAGCATTTTATGTTCATGAAGCTACATTAGGAGATGGTCACAGCGATGATAAAAGCACTGAATATCCACTTTGAAAGAAGTTGAATTTTTTTTCAAGGCAAAAACGCATCTAAATTTAAACATTACAGATTTACAAGGACCACATGGAGTACCAACATCAAAGACAGTAAAATCAATAAAAATTCTAAATGGAATGCTAGTAGAACTGCTTGAAACTGTAAACATAATAAATCCAAATTTTGTTTCTAAAATGGTCATCAGGAGTGTACTTACGCCTGTAAATGAAAATTTACACAGTATTTTGAGACTTAGAGTAGACACACCATCAGTTGTAAATTGTGCTCGTGATTTTGTAAGAGGGGTGTTGGAACTTGTAAAGAAGACAGCATTGTGTGGATTTCATTACTTTACATAAAAACAATCTTCAGGTTATATGAAGCTCCAAAAGGAATGCTATTGTTTCAAAATTTATTAAAAATAACACCAGAAAAGCCAATCAAGCTCTGCAGGGAAGATGTAAAATTGCTTTTGCAATTTAAGGAAAAGTATGGAAAAGGTGTACGTCAAAGAAGTGTGAGATCAGACACTACTAAATACAGACCTGGGATCGATTTCACAAAATGTCGTAAGTCTAAGATTAATCGTAAGTGTTATCGTAAGTGTGATTTCCAAGCTTTTGATTGGTTGAAATTCACACTTACGACTGATCTTAGACTTACGACTTTTTGTGAAATCGACCCCTGGTACTTTGTCACTGAATCTATATAATAACAACCCATTGCCAAGTTGTTCTAATATAGATTTTCCCATCCAAACGAACAGGATCTAGCCACAGCAAGTATACCACAAAACAACACACATTTGTATGAAATGGATGACTACTTGGCAGTGATGTGGAATGGAAATATATGTGTTGCAAAAGTAAAACAACATGTAAACAACAGTTAAAATATTTGTTTTAGTTTAAACATATTTTATTTGCCAATTAAACAGACAAAATGGATTAGACACAAGTAAAACATACTTGTGAAGTCTTCTCCAAATTACAATGTGTTACAGTAAAGAAGTACATAAAAGGCATGTATTATTATATGTAGCACTAATAACGAATCAATGATGATATTCACATTAACAAAAACAATTAGTAAAAAAAAAAATTAAGATGGATTCATGATGTGCATGTTCAACCTATTCAATTCCAGTTATACGATAAGGAATCTCTTTGAACATTTAATATAATCAAAAACATATTTAAATATAATACAATTTTGTTCATAAGTTAAATTATCATTGCCACATGTCAGAAATTCAATGTCTAGATTGTAGCAAGTTGTAATTCTATTGATATTACCTATCAATGTAGTTCTGGCTTGTATGTATATAGGACATTCAAAAAGGAAATGTTTTAAATTTTCAAGGGCAGCTCCACATCGACAAGATGGGTCAGATACGATTCCAACTCGAAATAAATCAAAATTCAAAAACGAAGCTGAATTTCTTAGCTGAGTTAAAATAATATTTAATTTCCGAGGACCACAGAAAAAATGTTTGGGGACAGAATGATTTTCAGTTTGATCGAGTTTCTTTAATTCTGATTTGTTGTGTATATTTATATGCAGAAGATAATTGTTTGGTCTTCAGTACACCCATCGAGAAGGATGTGCCAATATTGACAACATCATACAAGTGCTGCCGAAAACATCACTCTCTTGCAAGGATGATGAAATTACGCTTAACGAAGATATATACAGCAATCTTAAACATAGATTTGAAAAAGAACGCACAACAATAGAAGAAGAAACATTATAAGATAACTGAAAGTGACTTAAATGAAACAACACATGTAAATAGGCGTGGACGAGCTGTCAGACAGCCGAACTATCTAAGTGACTACGTTTAAGAAAAATAATTGAGATTTTCAACAAAAAAGGAGGAAAATTTCGGAAGAAAGTGGGAGGTGGGAGAGAGTACCCCCCCCCCCCCTGTCCACCCCCTCAGTATACTATTTTAGACCGAGACCTTTGATGTGAACGATAAGTGTTATGTTTCATCATGTTTGGTTAGTTGCTAAGTTTCTCCCCAAAATCGGAAATCACCAGCCCCGAGTTGTGTGAAGAATTTACGTAAACATTCAGTATGTAACTTCATACTTTTGTGTTGCCATGACAATTAGATTCAATGTCGAAAAACCACTAAGTAATCTCTTACTTTTATTATAGTTATTGGTTTATTTTACTAAAGATTATATTTGCTTCCACTCATTTCGTGAAATATGAGTTGAATTTAAGTGCATGACCAGGATTAAGTTGTAATGTGTTCGTTTCAACCGATAAAGAGAGAATGATTAGCTGTAAAGTCAGGAAATATACAACAAAGTGGTCTTTTAGTTTCTATTTGTGTACATGTCTTATCAAGATAAAGATGCTGCTTTCTATTATTGCCTCTTCAAATGTATTCTTAAACAACATTGGTCTTGAAGTATTTTTAAATCTTAAATCGGGTTGTATCAGTGATAAAGGGGTTAGGATTATGGTGATTAACGCCACATTCAACTATAATTCAGCTATATCGGTGCTGTCAGTTTTATTGGTGGAGGAAACCGGCGTACTCGGAGACAACCACCGACCTGCCGCAAGTCACTAACAAATGTTGTCACAAATTGTTGTATCGAGTATATTCATTTATAATGTGATATATCAAATCTAAGATAAATCTCAGTCATGAATATGCAACCTTAACAGATATTAGCTATCCTATTTAGCACAAGTTCCTAGGGAGTAAAAATCTACATCTTATTTTGGATAACAGAGGTATGCTTGTGGCAAGAGACACAGAACTAAGCATCTAACTCAATTACTATGAAAATAGACACTAATGAGTACCCTTTCAGTGGAGAACACAATGTTGAGGAAATGTTGGAAATATGTTTTACACAAAGCCACAAAGGAGATATTTGGCCATTTTGTTGTCTGTCCCTCTTCGATTTACTGGTTCTGATTACCCCTTTGGTATCTTCAAACTCTTCTTTTTGACTTTTTGCTAAGTCAAAACGATTTTGTATGGACTTTTTGTTATTATTATACTAACTCTACTGACATCCTGTACCATGTCATCGGTCATATTCTTAACTGACTAATCATCGACGAGCCTACCAAATCGTAAGGGTTTTAATATCCAAGATGTCGGTGCGCATGTAAATGCACCCTTGTATTACAATGTATATGTATCGGTTTGTTTATTTAAAAATGTCGTTGGCTCCGTACAATGATAGCAAAAGAACTAATTATTGCGTATGCGGTATCAGTTTCTATTACGTGTGTACGTCACTACTATAAGTGTTAAACACACTGTGTGGACTGTTGTTTGATTAATTAATATATGTTTACTATCTTGCGTATGGTTAAAAGGTGAAGGGAGAACAAAGAGCTACCCAATATGAATGTTATTAGATGTTAATGTATCTCCAAACAGAAACCAAATCTATGTTTAATTGGATTGGCTACCTTTAATAGATAACAATTTAAACGTGTTTAGTAGAACAAATTATTTTGCACGTTTGGATTTACATTGAGTTATCCTGAGAAAACCTTAGAATAAGCACAAATAGTATACAAGATTATAGGCAGTTACTGGCCACAGCTTTAATTCAATTGTACATATAAATAGATAGATAAATACATAAGTAAATAAATAGATAAATAGATAGTAGTACCTTTTGTATATTATATATATATATATATATATATAGATAGTTAGATTAAATGAAGTGAACTAGTTTCGTACTTTCAAATGTTCAACGGTTGCCGAATTTTGTAAATGACAACAACTAGATAGATAAATAGATAATATCCATATGGAAATTTCAGGAAAATCACAAGTCGCCCTGGGAAACAGAGGTAACTAATGTCATCCGTTTGAAAACCAAGACAGCCTGGGAACAGAGACGCTTGCTATTGACTTAAGTTCGATATAACGCAGCGAATTATGCTAATGTCATCACTAAAGTAGCATAAATCTCGGAAATAATGCAATGTTCTCCGAGGTCTGTACATCCACCATTTTCCGTTTGGTATTATAGTAAACTTGAAACATCCTACATTAGACATCTATCACATCGATCCATGAATGAACCTGAAAAACATTATAAAACTTTCGGCAGTATTGAGCATATATGTGATAAACGAACTAAAAGATGGGTTGGGAGGGTGGAAAATTGTTTCTGTATCTGTAAGCAACCATGTCGTCTGCTTCGAGCACAAATTGGAAAGAATTACCCAAGATGCCATTCGCATTTCCCAGTAATAAGTCATGTTCAAATAATGAATTATATTCCGGTTTCGCTGGATATATGGATTTATGAACTAGACATAAATCCTATTATTGCCATAATTTTGACTCACTTTATAATGGCGGTTGTTTCAACCATAGTTTTATTTGAATTTGATATCTTGGGAATGTTTTTGAAAGAATTGTAGATGAATTTCCATTGCATAATAAGATGTTTAAAGTGTCCATCTTCTTTAGAACATTCAAATAGCCATTACATATCAAAGAATACACAAGTTTAAATGGGAAAAAATAGCAGCTGTTTTTAAATTTCATTGTTAATGATTTGAAGTAAAACAATTTATTATTTCTAAATTAAAACATTAAAACAGAAAATGGACAGTCCATATAGCTTAAATAGAAATACATTTTGTTGTATCTACGATTGAATAATATAACAAGATATCATAAAATGAATTGTCTCAAAAATGTCTGGTAATATATAACTTTGGATGATATTTAAATCAGTCCTTGACAGCTATCAGGTTTAATGTCAGAGAGCCATCCATGTTTCTAAACACATTTTACAACATTTATAAAAAATGATAGTATCTTGAAACCACGTCTTAAATTCGGGCAACGCCAATAATTTGCTTTAGCTAATAAATACAAATGTACCTTAAAAGGACAAAATGCAAGGTGAATATCCTGATATAATTCGCAAAGAAGTTAAATTAAAAGTTGGTGATGCTGTTTACCATAGTAACCATCATAAACATATTTAAAATTATTTGGTTTTCCAATATTTTGACTTTTGTGTACCAGATGAAAGTTAAGGCGGAATCGGGTCGTGCGCACTAAATTTTATATCTAAGTTTTTAACATTTCAACTGGAAACCTTTTCATTTATTAATTGATTAATGGTACCAGTCACTTTTTATAATTAGTAATCAATTCGATTGTACTACCTCAAAAGTTCACCAGGAACATTTACGTTTGGCAATTTTTAATGAATAGGAAATTCCAACACGATTATACCAAAAACACAATAAGAAAATAAAACACTGCAAATAATTCCGATATAACTGTCTTTGATAATACTAACAGAATAGCTAGAAGCAAAGAGCGTGACAATTCTTCTGATGAGGAATATATTCCTTTAATGGAATGTACAAGCAAAAATTAAATCCAGTTAAGACTTCAACATGGAACTGAAGATTAATACGATATTACGAAACTTATAATGCTTCTTATCACGATATCCTAGAAATTAATGAACCCAAGGTTCCTGGTGGTTCAAATGGAGTCATCACTTCGTAAGTTTACGGTTGCCACCATGACTCGGTTAATTAACTGCTATGAAATATCTGTGTCACAAATTACCACCGATATGTTCCCTTTGTCGTATTTAAAACCCGGTCTTTTCCTTATTCATGGATCATCACAGGGTTTGTCACAAGAGTAACGGGACGGATGTTCTGTGTATAGCTTTGCATAATATTGTTTATCTGTTTCACCTCTTTCTTTTGGGCATTGTGAAATTTTGACTTTACTAACTCGTGTCTATTATACTTGTATTTGGAACACAAATGTTTGGATCTATGTAAATATTATATTAGTATGTTACAAAATAATGGGCTTAGATCTTAACAACATGCAACACCAAAAACACATTTTTTTATATTCTAACTGTATTGTAGCCCTTTTCCTAATCATTTTCATTGTGATTTTTATTTCTTGTGCATTATTTATTTCATGTAATATGTTGTGTAATATAACAATTACATGGCTTAGTACAGGCACATCAATAAAATGAGGGGTGGCGGATTAAACTAGTTTTGTAGACCAAATCCTCCCAAAAAGAGACTGATTTCTTTTGTGTGCCAAGATACTAAATTAAGACAATCTAATTTATTAATGTAAAAGCTGTCACAGTTACAGTTATATTAGAACATGCAATGACTACTTTAGTATAATAAACAAACAAAACACTTAAGTCGAAGATACTTAAAGATATTTAATAAACAAACAATAAAAAAAATTGTGACTGTTATAGAATTTGGAAACCATATAACAACGCTTTACCAAGATAAAATCAGTAGGCAACAATTTTAAGAAAACGTCAAAAATATTTTTTATTGAAGTTCATGTGCCAAGTGAGCTGTCATTTATATGTGTGCTTGGGGTTTTAGTTTTGCCTGTGTTTCGATTAGATGCGAAATTGTTCACACATTGTGGATTTTTTTTTTGTTATCGAGCAAATGACAACAAATACTGAATACTATATGACACAATTTAAAAGATGTCCGATTGTAACATGTTCGCAGTATTAACTGATTTGGGTGGGTTTAATTTTTCTCATTGGTAGAATTTATCTAATGTAAATATTGTCAGAAAATCAAATAGTGTTTGTTAGACAAATTTAAAATAAACAAATTTGATTATAAGATCACTACTGAGTATAGAATGATGTCGACTAAAGCAATCCACCCCAGAGGGACTGACGCAGTCCACCCCCAGAGCGACTGACGCAGTCCACCCCAGAGCGACTGACGCAGTCCAGCCCCAGAGCGACTGACGCAGTCCACCCCAGAGCGACTGAAGCAGTCCACCCCAGAGGGACTGACGCAGTCCATCCCAGAGCGACTGACGCAGTCCACCACAGAGCGACTGAAGCTGTCCACCCCAGAGCGACTGAATCAGTCCACCCCAGAGCGACTGAAGCAGTCCACCCCAGAGCGACTGACGCAGTCCACCCCAGAGCGACTGACGAGTCCACCCCAGAGCGACTGAAGCAGTCCACCCCAGAGCAGTAAATTACTCTTCACCATTGATAAATGATGCTCAAAGTCATAATCTTCAACAACATCAGACTGTTAAATCCGATGTTCATTTTGTCACCTACTTGCGCAAATGAATAGGTAAGTGTTAGATCCGTAGACAGCATGCCAATAGACTAGTATATAGCGGATTTGATCAACATTTGTAATTGACTTAAAATCTGACACAGTTATAACCCACAATACCAGCCATTGTTTATCCACAAAAGATAAACGAACTTGATGATACTGATTGATCAATGAATTATGAGGGGTGGTTGTTCACATGGTCATTGTATTGTGCACAAGTTTGACGCCATTGTCACCAATGTTCATGAACTATTGATTCGGCTTCTACGAATAGTGGAATCTAAAGACAAATAAATGACGGTCTCAGATTCGATATGGGATCATCATGTGATCATATGTCTCCTAAATGGCTATAAATAATGCTGTCGATGATGATGTCAAACATCATTCGTAATACAATGACCGGACTTGAGTAGTCCCTCAGAATTCACAGATTTTGCTTCATTTTTGCGAATATAACTAGGAGTAACATCCCCCCACCACCACCACACAGATACTAAGTAGTTCATTTTAGTTGCTTATGTCATAATGACCAGCATTTCATTTAATTGGAGGTTGGCGTTTCTGTATTGATAGGGAGATTGTTGCTTAGCCTAGTGAAAAGTGATTGGTGTTTCTGTATTGATAGGGAGATTGTTGCTTAGCCTAGTGAAAAGTGATTGGTGTTTCTGTATTGATAGGGAGATTGTTGCTTAGCCTAGTGAAA
>MJUT01064027.1:594414-611203 GCA_002080005.1 Gigantidas platifrons
GTGATTGGTGTTTCTGTATTGATAGGGAGATTGTTGCTTAGTCTAGTGAAAGGTGATTGGTGTTTCTGTATTGATAGGGAGATTGTTGCTTAGCCTAGTGAAAAGTGAGACAAGATACCTGTATTATACACACTACTCAGTATTTCTATAGATGAATAAATGTTAGAGAACACTGTAGGGACAATCAATATTGGACAATCTAGATACACGGGCAAGAAGAGTTTGAGATACAAAAGGGGTAATCAGAAGAAGAATAGACAACACAGTGGCAAAAAAGAAAGAAACAAAAGGACAAACAACGATCTACAAAACATACACTTAACACTAAAGATCGCGTAACACGAACCCCACTAGAAACCAGGGTTGAACTCAGGTGCTCCGGAAGGGTGAGCATTTCCTGCTCTACTAGTGGCACCCAACGTGTTAATCTAGTTACACACCCGGTGATAAGTCGTGAATGAGGAAAGGACAGGAAAGTGCTTACTACAAGTAGAACATACTAGAATTCGTAGTGATTTGTGACTCAGATATTCCATAACGGTCAACCAAGTCATGGTGGCAATCGTAAAATTTCGAAGTGATGACTTCAACTTTTCCAAGAGGAACCCTTGGCTCAGTAGCTTCCTTGTTAGCAGCAACCCTCTATCAAGGAAATCCTGATAGGAACCATAAGCTCTGGAATATTGTCTCAACTGAGAGATATATAGTCCATATACAGGTGCTGCTGAAATATTGGTCACAAGGCACAAACCAAAGACAAACAAAACAAAAACCACAAAAAAGAAAACAAAAACGAAGAGCAGCACGGACCTAACAAAAACCACAACAAAGAAAACAAAAACGAAGAGCAGCACGGACCTAACAAAAACCGAGATTATTTCCTAAGGGTAAGCAATACATGTTTCTTATAAGATATCGGTCGTGTTACTCACATAGGTAAGTCTGGTAAATGTCGTGTCGGTGAATTTGTCACCTACTTGCGCAAATAACCATATGTTGTTGTCTTTGTTGTGATCATGCTTTGAGGTGAGAGTTGGTTGTTCGTCTTGTTCTATTGCTAGAATTGTTGAACTTCACTGTGTAAAATTTATCTTTCTAAAATATTAGCTGCTAGCATTTATCATTCTATTTATTTACACAGAAGAACAGAAATATTTGACAGTATTTTCTATATGTAAGAAACACAACATGATGAAACGTAGCCTCTAAAATTAACAAATAATTTTGTTAGATATTTATAGTTTGCATCATCTACAGCGCCATGTATAGTTGACACTATAATAACAACAAGTCATAAAATGGTTTTCCGAGATATGGATCTATGTCATCTACTAAAAAAATCAATTTTCATGGCGGGGTGGTTACCAATTAAGCAAAATTTTCATGCTGTTACTTAGGAACAATCAATTAAAATGAATTGTTTATAAATATGTTTTATTTGATGTTGATATTAAGAGCCATGTAGTCAAACATGAGCGCTATGCTTTACATTATTGGGATAGCTGCACCTTTTGTTGATCGTTATTCGGACACGGACTATACTAAGATCTGGATCGTACTATTTCTGTGTGCTATATTAAATTTGAACAAATGTAATGATGTGCTAAACAGTTCTAGAATGCAACAGAAAATCGTTTAAACAGAAGCAAAATAGGTGCATGTACCCCCAACAAATATATACATGACCACACATTGCTCGCTGTGCTAAAGTAGTTTTATGAATCCAAACATCCCCCTGTTAGTCAAATGTGAGATCATGTAAGTGTTTTCCAAGTGGAATAAAATGCCGACTCTCATATATATACAAGATAAGCAGCTTTCTTGTAAAGAACGCAGAGTAATAATCGTTAACCTTTTTGTAAACTTAATATACATGTATAATATATTTACCCTTTGTAGCGCAAAAGGTATCATATGATGGACTTAACCACCATTTAAATGTTAGATCTTACACAAGGTTATCGGAAGACATAAAAAGGAAACAATTGTCAACTTTGAACCTAAATCTAATTGAAAATGCCATCTGTTGTCATCTGTCATGGTAATTGTAGCCTGTTGGGCGATTATTTTACAGAGAATGAGATTGATATTGATATTGTTAAATATGATATTTAATGGTATTTTAATTTCAAGACTATTTCTGGGTCAATGATCAATTAATTGATGTCATGGTACTGGTTTTCAGAAAGGGATATCCTAGTGCTCAAAAGATTTTTCGCGGCATTAGCTAAGCTGTTCACAAATATTATTAACTTTCTAATAGAATGGTCAAAATGTAGTGTGTTGTATTATGGAAGTTGGGTATGGAAATTGTATTTTGACAGATTGTATACTAACCTTTAGCAAGCGAATTTGAAATGCTAAAACATCAATATGTAATGCATTGATCATTATAAACTAAGTATATACCTTATGTTTGTAACAAGAAACATGTATATATTTAAGTCCTTAATTAAACTGATCAATAGTGATAATTTGAACTTATTAGTTACTATAATTATTTAAATAATGTATAATTTGTATTTGGAAACACAAAATTATCAAAATAATTGGATGTGTTAGTACGAATGTAGTGTGTCTTATTGTTTTAAACAATTGTATTGTGTGGTCTTGGTTTAAACAATCTGTAGTTTTCACAAGCTTGTTTATATATACAGAATTTATTTTGGTTATTAAGCAAAGAATCAAATCTAACCTAGAGTTTGACCCAATTACTTGTTCAAATATTTTGTACCTTCATTTTGTGCGCAAGCATATTTATCAGGAATTATGTATACCTCCTGAGCAACCGCAAAGGTGGTGCAATGGTTAGCGAGTTCATCTCGAGTTTGGTAGAACATAGGAGTTAGACACAGTCAGTCAACACAAAGACTAAGAAATCTATACTTGCTGCTTCTCTGCTAAATACAAACCAGTAAGGAGTAAGAACAAAGACTGCTTGGCTCTGATTCAACATAGTATGTCCGAATGGCACGACAACATGTCTACCCACGGAGTGTTGTTACAATGAACTATACAAATCAAACTCAGCATGTTGATCTAGTACAAAACTTCAACTTTCAACTTTATTGAATAAACCCAGGCGCAGTAGATTGCGCTACAGGAGCATCAATTATTTACAAGTAATTATTATAAGATGACAGAATGAGTAGATAATATATACGTATTACACAAAACCAGATGATATGTGATACACAAATTATTACGATCAGAGGTTACGACTTGGGTCTATTCGACTCATGCTATATTTATTACCAGGCCATGTGCGTTGTATAGTGATATATTTGAAAGTGGGTTAATAAATTATATCTCAAATAGTGGAAATATCTGAACAGTGTACATTAAAAACTACAGAAGTTTTACAATTGTTTGGAGGAACAGTAACAGGCGAGTAAGAACTTGTGTATTTCCTATTTTCAACATTGTATTCATTTATGCTTCACAAGGACAGATTATAAAATAATTTGGCAAATATTTAGTTCGGATATACGTCGATAACTCACAACAAAAAATATAATGGAATTAATTTCCAATGCATAGATTACAAAGTTTGCATAATCTTTTATCCCTAGGGTTCCCCACTCAACGCCCCGTTTCAATTGTAAATTTTATATTACTAGTTCTTAATTTACAAATAGAGTTTCTATGAACAGCATTCAATCGCAAAAGATAATTCTCCAATTGGAATTCAGTTTTGAATTTTGAATAATATTCCCCTCTTGAAGAATTGTTAATATCTGAAAACCATTTTGAATATACATATGTATTTATCTTGTAATCTTTGTTTAATAGTAACCTTCAAAAATTCAGGTTTAATATATTTTTGGCCATCCCATATGTTGCTGAAACCTGTTTCATCAAATATTGATTTAATATAATTCATCTATAGTATGTCTCTATTGCCACTTATAAATAATTCAAATAGTAATCTGTAGATTTTACCAGATAACTTATCAGGATTACCCATAATTTTGTTCCAAAAACATATTTTTTTATTTTAATCTTAAACAGACATCATCATCATCTCATTGAAATGTAACTTGTTCTCGCCATGGTATAGCTGAAAAGTTCTTAAATGGCGTTAAACAACAATCACTCATTCGTTCTTTCCGAAGCACTTGTTTTCAACCTCGGTTTCGTTGAGGGGGGGGTCGTATTGCCCAATTTTTAGTTTTCTGGGTAATATTTTCCTGACTATTGATTGTCTTAAAGAGTTCCGTCAATCAATCATAATATATTACGAGTAATTTTTAAAGTAAAATACCAAGTAAAAAATGCGGGGGAATTCATTTTTTTCACAAAATCATTTTTTTTATATATATATATTTTTTTTTTCTATATTGTCCCAATTTTTAGAAATACATGACATTGCTTAGCATGATGAACCTTTTTGAACGCATCTCCAGTACAAAGACACTAACAACTGTCTGGCTGACATTTCATTCAGATATATTCTTTTAAAAGACTGCCGATGTATAATATATAAAAGAATAGAACTTTAATTGTCTTGGCTTTGATCCCTTGCTATAATGGTAATACTGCAAATTTGAATGAATAAAAAAAAAGCTGCTAAAGAATAATCAATACTGTCCTCGCGCATGTTTATTGTTGTATCAGTACTGATGATATTTATGCATTGTCACCTGGACAGGTAGATTGGCGACACATTATCTAAAGGGTGTGGTGGATTAAATCAAATAGTGAATTTTATTTTTTTGGTGCCATTACGTTAAAAACGAGTCCAAATCCAAGAGAAAATCACTCACAATCACGAGGTAAGGCATGTTAACCTTTTACATCAGATATAAAAAATCAATGTTCATCAACTAATCACACCATAATATCATAATAGTACATTTATTTCCCTATAATTCGTGTATTGAGATTGTTTGTGTGCTGCTTAGGTAAATATTTCATAGATTTCATAGTATTTAGTTGAATTAATCCTGTTTTGTTTTTACTGATCTAATTACGGCTCCTTAATTTCTATTTATAATATTAATATATTTGGTATGCACGATTTATCTTTACCATGTTTATCGGTATAAAGAGAATGGTTCAAATATGATTATGGTACTTATTTTATTCATTTTTTTTTAATTGTGATATAGCTTTTATTTATATCAAAATACGGAGAATATTAAAAAGCATTATTGCTATTCCTTATTATTTAAAGTTAGAGATATTTTCCCAAAAGCGACATATATCATAATCAGAGTAAAAATTCGGTCTAATATTACATTTGATTTTATACCATCGTGCGTGTTGGCGACAAAAGACAATTTAGAATTGGATGACTGTATTGCTATTTTTTTTCTATACTTGCTGTATAGACGTACTTAACACCACAATGGTGAACCAAGTTCGTGATTGAGCTGCATGAAAATGCTTATTTTTACATAATATAATATTGATTCAACCTGTCATCTCAGTGAAAGGTTGTTTACTTACATAGAAATATAATATGTGTCCCAAGGTCAAACATATTTATTGGTGCGATGAATATGAGCGCAGAACGCAGATTATAACGTGTAGCACAAGATTCAATGGTTTGGATAAGACGAATCAACACCTGTTTTAGGTAATATTTCAGTTTTTATGCTTGCATAACATACACTATCTGGTCTTGATACCAGCGTATTTCCCATGCAGGGATCATACTGGAACCCTTTGCAATACTTTTCATCTGAATGTTTCACAAACTAACCTGTATTCATACGTCAAAAATAAAACGTTTTAAGAAAAGTTTAGAAAAAGTGTAATTGCGGTAGCACTACATTAATGCGTTTCGAATACGTTTTAGAAATTTTATGGTTTGAAAGCGTATCGGTAATGCGTTTTCGATAAAAAGTTTCAGCTGAAACGATTTCGCAACACATTAAAATTTTGTCTCAACGCGCAATACGTTTGAGAAACGATTTCGAAACGATTTAACGGTACGTCTGAACTTACCATCAAAATACCAAATTTTAAAATAACACGTTTTCCACAAATTCATGCGATTAATACACGCAGGTGTAATTATAAAACATTTTGATTGGCCGTGCAGTTTTCAACGAAAAATTTGGGAATCAATTGAATAAAGGTTACCTATTTTTCATGTTAAAAAAATAAAAAAATCTGATTTGTTTTTCATGTGAATATGAAATTTTCTGCCTCGTGGAAAACATAGCAGCCCAACTATCAAATGTACCCCCACAACATAATAAATACCCCCTTCGTTGCCCACGCATATTCCCTCCCATAAAAGTTTAATTGTCCGTCCCTTAGATATACACTCTCTACTGAAATACAAAGCAGAGACAGATATTGACAAATACATACATGTCGTGCAGACATGAAATCTAAGTAGATATTGGCATCCATGTATGGATATAAATCTTTAATTAATGAAGAAATGAAATAAGTTGATTAAACATGTTTTAATTTGCATGCATGCTATGGCGTGTCAAACTTTGAAACGTTCATAAAAGGTAAATATGCTTCTATAAAACAAATATATGTTGATAAAGATAAAGCAGAACATATGTTGGTAAAAGTAAATATATGTTATTAAACTAAAAGGGTATTTCCCATGTTTCTATGGTGACGTTATTAAAAGAGTTGAACATTTTATCAACTCTGACATATCGAGACTTATCAAGTCATTGTAAAATTTCATTGGCAAAGAGTGTATTGTATTGGCAACTATAGTTGGCTTTTTGAGGTAGGTTTTCATGACTAAAAATATTGAATATCTGCTAGTAGAACTAGCTAGACAATCTGACAATTTAATCGACACATTTATATCTCATTCCATCGATCACTGATATATATTGTTGTTCTATATTAAATATTTAATTTCAACAATTTGATGACCGATTGTTTGCGGTCTTTCAGAAAGACCATTAATTTCTTTTAAATAATACGTTTACAACTAATTTATATTAAAGTTGCTAGAAGTATCAATTATGATGTTCATTTATCCTAAGTGTAATGGTCTTTAGCTAGCTAACAGATTCAACTTTTTAACGTCTAGTCGTCAACTAACTAAGAGTAAATACTCGGTTATTGTACTCTTCATGTCTATGTGTCATTTATTTTTTGTCATAGTATGTGATCTTTTTAGTGGAATCGAATCTGTGCAAGTGTTTTTCGCATTCTAGTTAGTTTGTGGTTTGCATTGGAGATCCAGTTATAGAAAGGAGGCGGCAATCACCGCCACAATGTTGTCAATTTTCCAAGAGAGGATTTACAGCTACTTGTGCAATCACTGCAAATAACCACTAAAGTTGTGAGTTCGAACCCCGCTCATGACGAGGTGTACTCAATACAACAATATATGTGATCAAGTTTGTCTGTGACTTGCGATAGGTCAGTGTTTTTTCGCCGGGTATTCCGGTTTCCTCCACCAATAAAACTGACCGCCACGATATAACTGAAATATTGTTGAAAGTGGCGTGAAACACCATAAGCCTAAACATAAACCAAGAGAGGACCTGGATCATATGTACTTCTATTAATGTGGAGATCGTGTTATATATTTGAGGTTGAATTCAATTTGCAATTTAATGTTTTGTATACCCGGGGTAGTCGTGTTTTAAGATGTTGTGTTGCATGTCTTATTGTGATTTTCTGGAAACACGAGGCAACTTTAACAAATGGAGGTAAACAACTCAGCGTCGCATTGGAAACAATTTTACTGATGGTTAAAATAATCGAAAGATAACCAAGGACGTGTTCGTGCAATCAAAGTGTCAAAAAAGATTATAAAACATGGGCCATTTACCCTGTGATAGAGTAGTATTTGTTTTTCAATGAAAAGTGTAAGGAATAGGAAAATACAAATTAAATACCATATTTAGGAAAGATGGTTAATTTGACACAGAATACAGAGTGTATTCTGAACTTGAATTTTGATGATTTAGTATAATAAAGCAAACGGCATATATCTTCTCTTATATTTCACGGATAGTAGATCTTTCCATTGATAGAAAAAACATGCCTGTAGAAATGCCTCTTTAGAAATGCCTGTACTAAGTCAGGACCATTGCGGTTTCCCAGTTTTCAGGTTGTTGACTGATTTTGTCTGTTTGTTGATTTATGAGTTTTGACTTTCCCTTTGGAAGATTGCTCGGTGTTCGGTAATTTTGTTATTACCCTTAATTAGTTGACTTGTTGACCATCACAGGTTCAAATATATTTTCATAGATATACATGTTCAATTATTCGCATTGTGGTAAAAATTAATTTGATATCTTTAAGAGATTTTGATTGGATAAAAAATTGATGTTATTTTCCATAAACAACATGTTTAACTGGAAGTCACATGTTGGGGTCTCAATTGGGAAATTTTTTAATTTTAATTCTTTTTAAGCAATTACTATCCGTCAAAATATTTTTAGGACAAGAAAAAAAATAATTAGGAATTCATTTATAAGTATTGATCGCAATTTTTTGTTCGGTTCATTCGAAATAAACTCAAAAATGTGGTACGCACCCTTGCGTAACACGCTTCGCGGGTTACACAGTGTGTACCACATTTTTTAGTTTATTTCTTCATGAACCGAAAAAAAAATTGAGATAAATCCTTAAATAATATAAATTGTATACTCTAAACCAATGTAACCAATAACCAACCTTCATTTGCCCTAAACGCGTTATGAATATGCATGAGATAAACATAGACAATAACCAAATCCGGTTCGATCTGTCGAATCCGGTATATAATTGACTAGATAATGATTAATGGTCGTAATAAATGCATACCGGACATAAGATTCAAATATCAACTGCTTTACTTGGCTGGTATATCAGATGAATGAGTGTAAAAGGTTGTTATATATACAATATTACTAACGATGGATAATCTTAGATTTTACATCAAAAGAAAACAAACTTACTATCTATTCTTGCTATCTATTTTTAAAAAGTCATAACTTTTTGAAATGAAAAATATTTCTTCGTTGATAATGTAGTATTGAAAAGTAAAAGGATTTTTTTTTTAAATTGTTGATGAATAAATGTTAACATGGGGCGAATCAGTTTGGCTATCTGTCATCCCCCTTTTTGAAAGGAAAAAAATACTGGAATTTCCCTCTGAATCAACAATCTAGTGACACCCTCCTCCACACATTTCTAACGTTTCGGTTTGCTGCTACTATTTTTGTTGATTGTACCTTGCTTTATAACTGAAATGACACCTCCCAATACTTGAAGGGGGCCGTCGTGGCCGTGAGCGTATGGTAGTTTGATAACTACTTACGCAATAAGTGCCCATCACCACTGATGCTGTGAGTACAACATTATGTGATAAAGTTTGTCAGTGACTTGCGACAGGTGTATGGTTTTCTCCGGGTCCTCCGGTTTCCTCCACAAATAAACTGACCGCCACAATATAACTGAAATAGTGTTGGAAGTGTCGTTAAACACCATCAAACAAACAAACAAACCAATACTTTAGTTTGTACGAATTTATCACTAGGTTTACCGATAGATTATTATCTTCCAATTATTATTCATTTCCAGTAAATTCAACGTAGAAATGGTATAACCTTAATGTTGAAAAAGCTTAAAATTAGGCAAGGATGTGATAAATCTTGTATTTTTTTTTTTTTTTTTTTTTTGCAAATTGTTGTATTTAATACTATGTATGGGAAGAGTTTAAATTAGATGTTTGCTAGATCTTTTGTCAGATACACAGAGACATATAACAACATACCGTTAATAAACACGTAAAGTCAAATAGGGGTATTTTTGCAACCGTCCAGTCAGTGACGAGCCTACCAAATATTAAGGTTTAAAATCAGAGTTCATGCTGATAGTTGTTGCTTAATTGGTCAATATACTGAACCGTCAGCATATTATTGGAGGTCACAGATGAATTACCCAGTACAGCTAGATGTTAGTGTATCCATTAAGAAACATTCAACCCATATAATCCTAATTGGACTGAAAGCACAAGTGAACATATGGATTGTTACATCGCACCATTAATACAGATAAAGGAACGCAATGGCATAAAGATGTATAATTAGGGAAATGGTTAGGGTTCTGGTCAGTTTTATTGGTGGTTAAAACCGTAGAAAACCATTGACCTGCTTCAAGTCACTGATAACTTTATTGCATTATGTTGTATCGAGTACATCTCTCGATGAGTTGGATTCGAACTTGCAACGCCAGTTGTGATAAGCTTCCAATAACTAGATACTCTTACCTTTATTTTCCGTTCTTCTGTGAGTAGCAAGACTGAATGTGTTCTTTAAGTCTTGATTTAATTTGTGGGTGTGGATCGGTGGCTTATAAAGTAGAGAATCAAATGTTTTAATATTCTTATGAAAGCAATTAGGTATAGAACTTAAAATCTCCATCAGTCTTTCCAGTTTTTTAATATCCACATTTGATTAACGCCTTTGTTTTTAGAACAACTGGTGTCATGATCCTCTGGAGATTCGTTTTGACAGCGATAAGAACAGAAGTTAAATGTCTAGAAAGTGACTGCAGCAGCTCCCACGAAATTTAACGTTGTTTGTATGGGCATTGGTGTAATAGTGGTACCAAGAAATTATTATAATGCTTTTAGTAGATAAGAACGATATTGATATGGGCCTTATCAGCAGGAACAACATTATATTTCTCCTGAAAAGTAGATATGGTTTCAGCAACATCAAGATCTTTAAAAAAAGATGTTACTTTTATACTAATTGACCGTTTGAGTTTGCTTATTCGAATGTAAATCATTGACCTCACATCTGAAAGGGGATCAACCTTCATTTTCTCGTTTTGTCCATTTTCTTGTATAGTCCTCCACATAGTTCATAAGTAGTATTTCTAATTAATACATTGTTGTATATAGACTGTGGCTCACGGTATTTTGAACCTTTAGCAAGAATTTCATGAATATTTTTATTTATAAAATTATCTATGATGTTCAAATCTTCTACAGTGACGTGAGCAGCGGGGATTTCTTTCAATGGATAATTGTAGCAAGAACAACCAGGAAGTTTAATTCATAGGTAATCGATTCTGAAGTCCTTTAGTTCTAACAGATTTATCATATTGGTTGTGACTTCCAAACCTTTATTAGCAAAAATAAGTGGAAGAAAAGATCGATTTTTCTTTCAATTCCATGTATGATCACAAGCCTGTGATGACCAATATCCAACAGAGTATCAATCAGTTTGCATAGAGTAGAATACAAACCAGTGGTGGAAGTTTGTTGGCAAGTTATAACGAATTTAGTTTTGAAAGCGACAGGGAATGCAGTTTTTACGAATATGATGCATCGCTAATGATATATAATTTACGCAATATTTATTTAGAAAATAATCCGAAAATACAGTACATCAAACATAGTAAATACATACAGGATTCAGAAACAAGCAATTATTGCTTTTATAAATCTGTCTCCTAAATAATGGTATTTGAACAAACAATAAGAGGCCAATCATAAACACATCATGTAGTTGAAGTGATGTGTACTGAAGAATGCCACGAATCAGTTTACATGTAGGAGTGTAGTTGAACATGCTTCATCTTGGACTAGATATGTTACATACGCTATCAATGTTGTCATTGCACCCATTTAGGTAGTGCAGCTTTCGGATCCAGTATTCCTCTCTCTCTGTCTACGTAATGGTGATCCTACATTAGGATTGTCAATATAATGATATATCTTTTCTAGAATGCGAACTTTCATAGATATGATAGATTATCTGTGTTGGCTAAAGTGGTGATGATCTTCCGGAAATAGGTTACTTATTCTTAATCAATGACTATACATGTGTTAAACCTCCCTTTTCTTTCTTCGACCTATAGTATACAAGTCTACATAAGTTGTATTCTATTGCCACCACGATATAACTGAAATATTGTTGAAAGTGGCGTTAAACACCATAATCCTACCCCCTGCCCCTGCATTCTAAAGCTTGGACAAAAAAAAACTAATACCTGTCACATTGAAAACTCAAAAATATAAACCTGTATATTTCTCGTAGACCTTTGACAATAACCTGCCATTGTAATTGATTCTGGTTGACATAGTTACTGAGTATCAACAGTCCATACCTGATGAAGGTCATTCCAGAAACGAGTCATGCGCACTAACCTAGATATCTACGTTGTTATTTCCTTATATAGACATGTATCACGTGATGTTACAATAAACATCATGTCATGTTAATGTTTGTTCTACGGCAAATAAGATATCCTGCCAGAATTATTACTCTATGTATGTATAAATATTCAAATTTGTTTTTCATTTCATACATTAACTTTATGGTCGCATTGGCGTAGTTAAGATTGGTTTGATGTGTACTCACACGACACACGGTGGAATGTCTGGACTCAGGTCAGAAACCCCGAAAACTTCTGGCTTTTAGAGCTTATATGCCATATTGACAAGCTTGAATTTCCTCATTGAACTGAAGTGGACTATGTACAAACAAATTAGAACTAAGTAGTTTGTGAAGAATACACTTCAGCTTAACAAGCGTGACAAGCCTACGATTTATAAAGTGTCTTATTAATAATATAAAAATGACTTTTCCGGTTCTTTAGAGATTCCAATTTGTTAATGACTTGTTCCAGTTCTGTTGGTAACTCTCTGTGCATTCCTAATGCAGAACTAATATTAATGCCTGGTTATGTGCAGATGCGGCTTAATTATATGCAAGACGTTATTAGAATATAAGAATAAAACTGCATAAGGAATTAATCTATCAACTTGATTAAATTCAGGATTGACATTTATTCATGGAAAGGTTATTGAGAGTATAAACCAATTGCATTAATTAAGTGCACTTGGGTCAAGTTGTGAAAGACAAAAGAGCAACCAAAAAGCCAAACTATGTTGTTAATCCCGTATGACATAAAGGGGCCTCTCTATATAATGGTGTATTTTTGTAGTTATATTTATAGCTTAAGCGAATTTGTGTATGAAAAGTATTGAAGATGCCAAAGGGTTAATTAGAAGCCGAAAATTGAAGACGGACAGACAATGCAAAACGCATTTGTGATGAAAAGTATTGAAGATGCCAAAGGGTTAATTAGAAGCCGAAAATTGAAGACGGACAGACAATACAAAACGCATTTGTGATGAAAAGTATTGAAGACGCCAAAGGGTTAATTAGAAGCCGAAAATTGAAGACGGACAGACAATACAAAACACATTTGTGATGAAAAGTATTGAAGATGCCAAAGGGTTAATTAGAAGCCGAAAATTGAAGACGGACAGACAATACAAAACGCATTTGTGATGAAAAGTATTGAAGATGCCACAGGGTTAATTAGAAACCGAAAATTGAAGACGAACAGACAATACAAAACGCATTTGTGATGAAAAGTATTGAAGATGCCAAAGGGTTAATTAGAAGCCGAAAATTGAAGACGGACAGACAATACAAAACGCATTTGTGATGAAAGTATTGAAGATGCCAAAGGGTTAATTAGAAGCCGAAAATTGAAGACGGACAGACAATACAAAAGACATTTGTGATGAAAAGTTGAAAGATACCAGAGGGTTATCTGAAACCGAAAAACGATGAAGGACAGACAATGTAAAATGTAAATGTGCATAAACTGGTTGATTGGTTTTTATCTCTTTCTAACTTCCCATGTATAGGTGGTGTTGCTGTCATGTAAATTGTTAGATACACATACTGTGTTTTAAATTGTTGTGCTTTCTTTTCGTTTCCATCTTTTCTGTTTATGAAGATACATTATACATCAAGACCCATCTTCTTGTTTAAAAATAAAAACGTAGATATCTAATTTAGCGCACACGCTCCTATTAAACTGATTGGAATGCTTAAATGATTTAAATTATTTGGGAGCAAGTAAGCCAAAAGGCTTAAGCAGGATAGCTAAAATCTGCTATGTTACGTATGCCAGGGAGAGATTGACACTTGGTTTTATTAAAGTAATTACATATGAAATGTTAATGTCAAACATAGATATATATATCTAATAAACCATGGACAAATCAGTGCTGAACCATTGGCCTCTGGACTAATAATCCAACAGCAAAGGTAACGACCCAGTTATAAAAATAAAAACGTAGATATCTTATTTAGTGCGCACGGCAAGTTTCTGGAATATCATTTTTTTTCTCTCTTCCTGATATGATAATGATCAATACAAAATACACTTGATATTCTAAAATTTGTATCATGTATCAACTGTGATGTTGATAGTATAATTTTACTAAATATATATGCATTTAATTATTGTTGTATATAGTTTATGGGTCCGTCCATGCGTCATATATAACATTTCCTGATACAAAACTCCATAAAGAATTGCTCCTCTCGCTTGTAGAATAAACAGATCAAACGAAGAGCAGTATATGTAATAACAACTCAAGGCTTCTTCGTCGAGCCATGGGTACGACTGTGTTAGCACTGTATGAAAATGTTTATGAAAAACAGACAAACAATCTAATCTTTTGGACATTATAGGAATAAACATGTAGAGTTTCAGTTGCAAAATTATATTGTTAATGTGTATGAAATAGTATCTGTTAAAATTTCGAAAAACCCTCCATTCATAATTTGTATTTGCTTGCATATAGTGGTGTCCATCACATATTGCGTTGTGTTTTTGTCCCCCGTCGCTTCGTTGAAGGGGACTATAGAAATGGGTGTCGTCCGTCCGTCCGTGTGCTTGGTTTCCAGATGATAACTTGTGAATGAAAAGTCAGATTGAAGCTAGGTGTGGTATGTAAGTGTATCTTATGAATAACTAGATCAAGTTCGATAATGACAATTTTTCTACTATTTTTACTAGAGTTATGCCCCTTTTTATACCTCAAAATTGCTAAATATTTGGTTTCCAGATGATAACTTGGGAACATATAGTCAGATTGAAGCTAGGTTTGGTATGTAAGTGTATCCCATGAATATCTAGGTCAAGTTCAATAGTGATCATTTTCCGACAAATCTTACCAGAGTTACATCCCTTTTTATACTTCGTTCGTGTGTCCCGAATTGGTTTCCAGATGATAACTTGTGAATGAAAAGTCAGATTGAAGCTAGGTGTGGCATGTAAGTGTATCTCATGAATATCGAGGTCAAGTTCGATAGCGATCATTTTTCGCCAAATCTTACCAGAGTTACATCCCTTTTTATTCTTTGTCCGTGTGTCCCAAATTGGTTTCCAGATGATAACTTCTGAATAAAAAGTCAGATTGAAACTAGGTGTGGCATGTAAGTGTATCGTATGAATATCTAGGTCAAGTTCGATAATGACAATTTTTCAACAATGTTTACTAGAGTTATGCCCCTTTTTATACCTCAAAATTGCTAAATATTTGGTTTCCCGATGAAAACTTCGCACCAAATAGTCAGATTGAAACTAGGTTTGGTATGTAAGTGTATCTCATGAATATCTAGATCAAGTTTGATAGCGATCATTTTCGACAAATCTTACCAGAGTTACATCCCTTTTTATTCTTCAAAATTGCTAATTATTTGGTTTCCAAATTATAACTTGTGAACATAAAGTCAGATTGAAACTAGGTTTGGTATGTAAGTGTAACTCATGAATATCTAGGTCAAGTTCGATAATGATGATTTTTCAACAAATCTAACCAGAGTTACTCCCCTTTTTTACTTCAAAATGGTCCTTGGGTGGTCCCCTTTCAGAATTATTTAAGTCAGGTGAGTGATACAAGCTCACCTGAACCTCTAGTTTACAGTAGTTTCAAAATTTAATCTTACCATATAACCTTGACGTCGGGGAACAGGTGGCCAACGGCCTTTTATTGTTTTTGTTTTCTTCGTTTTGTTTGATCATATGTTGTAAGTTTCTCTGGATTGTCAATTTTTGATTGGCCCTTCGGTATTGTCTAGCATTTGTTTCTAAACATAGATTTAATTTTCAACTTTAAAAATATAAAACAAAAACGTCTGATGCAAACCCGTGGACTAATCTTTTTACGTTGAGCCTACCTGCTCAAGGTTATTCCAGAAACATGTCTTGCGTACTTCATTAGATGTCTACGTTTTTATTACCGGTATAACTTCACAACAATTACCTGCTATTAGATAGGGAAAATGTTATTTTTCAGCAATTTCTGAGACGATAATTGTGTTGTATCCACGGCCACTAACATAGAGCTTGGTCTCAAATGCGTTTCTCTCTAGGTGATTTGTAACTTTACCCTTTAATCATTACAGACAATAATATCTTTTATCAATCAACAGGCGTGATATGAATAATTATCGCTGATTTCTGTGTGTAATTATTTGACTAATGTCTCCTTGATGTACATACCAGTGTTCATATGTTTTCCTCGGAACAGACTTATTATCACATCTCTTTTCCTCGGAACAGACTTATTATCACATCTCTTCCTCGGAACAGACTTATTATCACATCTTTTCCTCGGAACAGACTTATTATCACATCTCTTTTCCTCGGAACAGACTTATTATCACATCTCGCATTTCAGGCTTCGCATTCGACGCAATATGTCCTAAGAAATGTATTTAAATCCGTAAGTTTTTATTATTGAAGTGTCTGTATCAAACCAGGAAAGTGATCTGTCATTTATATATGTGTTCTACCATTTTTGTCGTATTTATACCCCCCCGCAAACAAAGTGGGGGGGGGTTATATAGGAATCAACCTGTCCGTCTGTCCGTCCGTCCGTCCATGTACCTTGTAAGCGCAACTCCTCCTAAACGGCTTATTGGATTTTCGTGAAACTTTATACAGTTGTAGTACACTACCTGCAGATGTGCATACAGAAATATGGTCGCTGTCCAAAATTTGGAAGGGGAGATAATTCAACTTATACTTTCACGAAAAA
>MJUT01064027.1:611561-645906 GCA_002080005.1 Gigantidas platifrons
GGGGGGGGGCATGTACCTTGTCAGCGCAACTCCTCCTAAACGGCTGATTGGATTTTTATGAAACTTTACACACTTGTAGTACACTACCTGCAGATGTGCATGAAGGAATATGGTTGCTGTCCAAAATTTAAAAGGGAAGATAATTAAACTTATACTTTCATAAAAAGGGGGGACATGTACCTTGTAAGTGCAACTCCTACTAAGCTGCAAGCGGGGAGTATCACTCAGTGAGTTCACTCACAGTTCTAGTTTATTTTATTTCGTGGCTTTTGGCAATTGAAAAAGTATTAAAAAAAAAACAAGCAAAACAATTTTTATTTTTGAAATTTCAGAAATAAGTAAGACCACTTCGCCTTGATTGTTTTAAAGAATGACCAATTTTAAAATGAATGACAAAACCATGACTAATGATAGCAATGTGGAGTAAAACACTTGAGGATGAATACAGAACATGAAATAGAATTGGACAGGTGCAAAAAGAACTTACTAACAACAACAACAACAACCTCAAAGTGCAATTTTACAATTTTGCGTCCGTTTTTGAACCGTAATATTCCAAAGAAGAGCATTTAAACCCAGAATATGCAATTGTCTTGAATATTTCATCAAAGTACACGTTTAACAAGTTTAATTGGATCTTATCCTCCTTTTCTAAAAAAGAATTATTATCTTTGGAAGAGGGCTTGGATTTTTGTTATTAAATATTTTATCCCCTGTCGAGCTAAGAAAAATATTTTTACTGCTTCGTTTCTGTTTTTCCCTTTTATGCCTCCAAAGTCTGTTTATTCAAAAAATAATTACCCATCGATTCAGAGGCGAAGCAAATCTGTCCATAAAACTAAATGTCATCTCCTCCAACACCCCACCGCCATCACAATGATTAGAAAATGGGTGGTTTTCTTAGTTGATATATTAAGCTATGTGACTATCATTTATATATATCATAAATATAACATTGATTACTGTATTATATACGCAACATATTTTTGTATGTTTATGAAACATTGGAATTTGTAATTCATGTAGTATTTTGGACTTCGATCAACGCGGATCAATATCCATATTTATTTTGTAATCGAAATTTCAAAGCAAACTTTATACACCAAATATGCCAAGATGTAGCATTTATCGATAGCTGTAAAGTTATGTTCATTACTATCGTTGATTGGTCTATAAGGAGCTGTGGATTAGAGAGGTGTACCCAATACACTATACCACATTGAAAATCCCCGTTTGTCATTGAGAACACCCTGGTGCATGAGGTTAGCTTATGTAGAAGGGTATATTTATGTCTGGTTCTTCCATATCAATTTCTATTAGAGAAGTTGTGAATTAAGGAAAGTATGACGACGACTCGAATGATGACTCAAGACAAATAACGGATAGTGAACCCGACGTGTCGACTCTGAGAAGCAGGTGAAACAAAGAGTAATTAATTAATGTTGATACTTATCAGTTACTGTAGTGTGAATAAAGGGCCGAAACCTAGTCAATCTAATGAAAGATATATATTTGTTGGGACTATTAGATAGTATATTTATTACTAAAACACAGGTTGATTTATTTAGCTTTACAATCTTTTGACTGACTTTTGCCCTACCTGATGACGGTTATTCCAGAAACGCAAAGTGTGCACTAAATAAGATATATATAGATATCTACGTCTCTATTAATATCTACGTCTCTATTAATATATTATGGTCCACACCTCTGATGCTGCATTATTAGTCCTAGATGAGGCAATCGCCAAGTAGTCAATCTTCTGGCATCCCCCAGTAGTCAATGTTTCGGCATCCGCCAAGAAGTCAATCTTCCGGCATCCCCCAGTAGTCAATGTTTCGGCATCCGCCAAGAAGTCAATCTTCCGGCATCCCCCAGTAGTCAATCTTCTGGCATCCCCCAGTAGTCAATGTTTCGGCATCCGTCAAGAAGTCAATCTTCTGGCATCCCCCAGTAGTCAATGCTTCGGCATCCGCCAAGAAGTCAATCTTCTGGCATCCCCCAGTAGTCAATGTTTCAGCATCCGCCAAGAAGTCAATCTTCTGGCATACCCCAGTAGTCAATCTTCCGGCATCCCCCAGTAGTCAATGCTTCGGCATCCGCCAAGTAGTCAATGATTTGGCATCCCCCAGTAGTCCATGTTTCGGCATCCGCCAATAAGTCAATCTTCTGGCATCCCCCAGTAGTCAATGTTTCGGCATCCGCCAAGTAGTCAATCTTCCGGCATCCCCCAGTAGTCAACGTTTCGGCATCCGCCAAGTAGTCAATCTTCCGGCACCCCCCAGTAGTCAACGTTTCGGCATCCGCCAAGTAGTCAATGATTTGGCACTGACATTTATTAAATATAATTATTATTGAAATTTACAGTTCCTAAATAATGTAATTATTGTTAAAACGAATATTATTTTCATTCTGGAATAGTTCTAACATTAGTAGATTTTGTCTATACTTTTTAGGTCGGTTGGTTTTCTTGCCCCCAAAGGACTTTTACATTAATAGGCTTTCCAATATTTGACAGCGTGTACATGATGAAGGTTATTACAGAAAATCCAGTGCGCACTAATTTAGTTGTATTTTATTGTTTGTTTATGCATCACCAAGAAATAGAGCTACGTAATTACGTAGATATCAAATTTAGTGGTCACAACACGTTTCTGGAATCACCTTCATCATGTACCCTCTGAGGCAAGATACTGAATAGCCAAATAATTTCAAAAAATCTTTGGTAGCAAGACCAAAGCCCCTAAACATGATAGCTAAAAACGGCTAAGATCACACATGTCTGAGTTTTAATGAAAACCAAAAAGTATTGATTTTCCTTATTTCAAGCGCCCTTTAAGAAAAATTCAATTAGAGTTGTTCCTTTTTAATTATCGAAATGTGTGTGCATTTTTAAATATGTAGCATACTTTTATTTTTCATAGGTCAGAAACGAATTAATATGATTTCGGCAGTTATAAAATGAAAACCTAAAAAATACCACACTGTCGGAACAATTCCAAAATCTATATATATATCTGTATATAAAATACCCATAATGCACTAATATATGACCTTCCACTTTCGTGGCTTGGTACAGGCACTTCAATTACATGTGGCTGGGTTAGACTAGCTTAATAGGCTCAAACCTTTCCTCTTAGTCTTAGTGAAATGATGTAGTCATGCAAGTCTTTTCCGCATGTGAGTAAAATGAGACACATTGCCTTTGCATAACATGAAATAATAAGATATACTAGTATTATCGCTTCATATGCATTCGGTCTTTAATTTTTAACACTTCATATTGTAGATAGGTCAATAGTACTTGACTATACTTTTTGCTGCTATTCGTGTAGTATTTAGATATCAATCCATGTGACATCAACATAATATCCATATGATATCACAACCAAGACGTTTATAGTTTATAATCGAAACCAACTGTTAACCCGGACACTATTAATATTCGTTTTTATTGAACATTTTTAAATAGATATTCAATAATATCGGATTTCTTAAAAGTCTTAAAAACCACATTTGTGGCGTAATGGCTAGCGTGCTCGTCTCGAGTACAGTAGATCGTGGGTTCGAGTTCCGATCAGTTCAAACCAAAGACTATGCAGTTTTTATCTGTTACTTCTCCGCTAAGCACGCAGCATTAAGGAGAAAGAGTTAAGACTGGTTGGTTCGGAATCAGGCTAATGTGTCCGAGAGAGGCGAAATGTCTATCCGTGGACTGTTGTTTCAGTGAGCTAGCACTATAAAATCAAACTTAACGTGTTGATCTAGTACAAAGCGGATCTCATCATAATTTCATTGAAAATTAACTTGTTCTCACCATGATATAGCTGAAACATTACGAAGTTGGCGTTAAAATACATATCACTCGTGAAAAGTCTTTTTTATTATATATTTTGTTTATTTCAGATGAACTATAATGTCTACTGGGAATTCATGTGCACAACACGGCTTACAACATCACTACGAAAATAAAAAGTCTATATTGACCACAAAGCAGACAGACCTTATCTTCTGTGTATCAAACGACACAACCACAAAAGACGATACAACCGTCAGAACAGCGGAAGAACGAAGGCTTAAATTTGTCTCCCAAAGATCGAGATCTGTGAAAAATTTGTTTTTTAAAGCCAAAAATAGCGAGTCACACACTGACGCAGATCAATCGTTTACGAACAGTAGGAAAAGTAAACTCGGGAGTCTTGTTTCTAAACATATTTTACCTATAAGATTTGTTAATTCTTTGAAGGAGGGACAGAGGAAACCCATTCCTCCAAATATTTCATGTCCTGATTTGAATCGACAAGTGTCTTCGTTGTCTATTGATTTATCTATTCGTCCAAAAAGTGCCAATTATCCGTTGTTTGACAAGCAATTAGAAAGTGATACCGTATCCGAATCTCCACAGAGGCCAAAGGTCAAAACAAGAAATCTTCTCAGCCCAAGAACATCAAACTCGCATTTGTTTACAACATCTTTTACTCATTCAATTCCTAAAGACCAATGTAGAAGTGCCCAAGAACTACAAAAAGCTTCTGTTTCTGTTTTTAAGCAGAAATTAAAGCGTAGCTATTCTGATCAACCAAATATTGATAAAACGCGATCGCCAACCTTTAAGATTCGAGCTCGGGAGACAGGAAGTAACCTTAGCTTGAATATATCAAACTGCTTACAGTCGAAAATGTTCCGAAACGAACACGTTTCTCAATTACTTGACTGCTTATATATTGGAAGCGTGGAATCGGCATACAATGAACCGTTGCTATGTAAGTTAAAAATAGATTCTCTTGTAGACATGAGCAATATGTCAGCATCACAGGTACCGTCTAATAAGAAATTGCATTGTCCATGCCTTTGTGGAAACGAAGCCCGACATTTTCGCTCAAGACTGATTATTCGTCTGGACGACAAAGAAGACGAAGATATTGAACAATACTGTGAAGAAATAAATAAATTTATTGATAGTTCCAAACGTTGTGGAAGAAAAGTGCTGATCTTCAGTTATCACGGAAATTCGCGTGCACCAGCTGCTGCAATTCAATATATGATGAAACAAGAGGAATTCTTGTTACGACAGGCATACAATCTTGTAAAGAATCAGCGACCATCAGTAGAAATCAATCAAGGATTCCAAGATACCCTCGAGGCCTTAGAACGCAGGTTTTTTCCTGAAGCTAAGCCATCCGTGTCATTCGGGAACGACTATTTAAACATTGCCGATCCTCAAGCCATTAAATGTGCGTGGATCGATTGTGATACCTAGCCTTAAATTTGTGATATTACATGGGGGTCAGTTCTGTAACAATGACAAGGAATATACATCAAAGCTGGAAAACATTCAAATATTTCTGTGACTGCAAATGAAATAATCTTAACAAAAGGCATTAAATGTGCATGGATCGATTGTGAAACCTAGCCTTTAATTTGTGATTTTACATGGGGGTAAATTCTGTAACAATGACAAGGAATATACAACAAAATGACAAAACATTCAAGTATTGCTGTGACTGCAAATGCAGTCTCCAACACATTGTGATGCTTAGCCTTTAACTTGTGATATTACATCGGGTTCAATTCTGTAATAATGACAAGGAATATATATAAAAAAAACGGCAAAACATTCAAATATTACTGTGACTGTCAATGCAATCACTAACAAAATGTATTAAATGTGCGTGGATCGATTGTGATACCTAGCATTTCATTTGTGATATTACATCGGGTTCAAATCTGTAACAATGACAAGGAATATACAACAAAACAGCCTTTATTTTGTGATATTGCAAAAATAGAAGGCATCTGTCGCAATGACAAGGAACACAAGTAAATACAAGCAACACATTGCAATATTACTGTGGCTACAAAAGCTTTCAAACACGTCCTCATTCACATTTCTAGGGATGATAATCAATGTATACTTCATCAAGTCAATCTCATTTTCTAGTAATGATATTATTCTAAATCATTGATATCGAGTATCATATCTCAAACTATAAGTCATCACATTGTTAACATTGGTTAACTTGGTATTGGCTTAGCTTTTTATCGTCAATGACGTCAGATACTGAAGGTGATAATTGGATGGTAGTTTGAATTAACCAATGAAATACGGGAATAACAGGTTTTATAATTATGATATGATGACAGACCTCACGATCTATAACTACATCCAACAGACGCAAGGTTCGATTAAGACTGTTTCGGATCTTGGACAGTTATAATTTTTTCAAATAGCATGTCAATTGTTTTGCCAATTTAGTAAAAGCCCATAAATACAATTCCACTTAATGTTTTATCCCATTGATTGATTGATTGATTGATTGATTGATTGATTGATTGATTGATTGATTCTGAGTGAGCAATATTCAGCTATATCAATGGCAGGAACAAGTTTTCACACAATAGATAGTGTAGGTAACACTGGCATGGGTCTATTTTATATGAAATTGTGGGCAGGACATTTCCACATCGAGAAATTCGATTTTTTTGGGATTGGATTTTCTAGAAGGAGATTGATAATCGGGACTAATCAATAGTTTTTCGTGATTGATAAATCTTTCTCCAAGAGTTATGCACAAAAATGTTTAGATAAAGGCCTCGGTTGTCAGACAACTTTTTCACTTTAAAGTCTAAGTTCCCCTCCCTCGGACATAGGTAACATTAGCAGATTTTGGCTATCCTATTTATGCCCTTTTGTTTTATTACTCCCAAAACTTTAAATTATTTAGCTTTCCAATCTTTCAATTTTGAGCGTATATGATAAAGGTTATTCCAGAAATGCACCGTTCGCACTAACTTTGGTATATACTTTTTATTACTGTGAGCAACAACTATAGAATTCTGAAAATGAATTTCCTTCATTATAATATCAATATAGTACTATAGAAAGTGACACTAAGATGGACATATGAACTGTTTTGATTGTCACAAAGTAAAGGGGATTGAATAGCATCATCATTTACGTGTAACAGCATGTTGCAACATAATACAATCCACATCCATCAACCTTTTTGTCATTACTTAGACAATAAAATATGGTTAAATTAAATTAATTAAATTCACCAGTCTATGCCACTTTCAGATATGTATTCGCTTATTTTCCCTAGCTTTTTCTTAAACACATGACATAAACCAAAAACTAAATTTCATGAATATGCTAAGTACCCCTCTGGCGTTTATATAATAACCAAATAGTAATTGATACCATGAACGTACAAAATCTGATGTTTTCACAAAAGACGTAGCTGACACAAACAAATTACATGGATTTACTAATATAACAGGTATCCCTCTAGATGTTAAACAACACATCAAGCAAGACTGTGCATAAACGAATTTGTTGAGGACATGTCTTGTGTTTGGCATAACACAGTACCAAAACCATATGATCAGTGATTTCACAAATATTTTATATTTATATACTAGTATGCATCTGTTAACTGCTGTGAGGGTTGACATTGTACTCACACTTGCATGACCGTATCATTTCACTAAGAAAGGATGTGTGGCCATATAAAACCTATTATCGCCACCACTTTTAAGTGAAATAACTGTTCCAAGTCTGGAAAGTGAAGGTCATATACTTGTGTGCTAGTGCAAGTCTGGAAAGCGAAGGTCATATACCTGTGTGCTAGTGCAAGTCTGGAAAGTGAAGGTCATATACCTGTGTGCTAGTGCAAGTCTGGAAAGTGAAGGTCATATACTTGTGTGCTAGTGCAAGTCTGGAAAGTGAAGGTCATATACCTGTGTGCTAGTGCAAGTCTGGAAAGTGAAGGTCATATACTTGTGTGCTAGTGCAAGTCTGGAAAGTGAAGGTCATATACCTGTGTGCTAGGGGTGTCCATTTTGCCTCTGTTTTACTGTATTTCAATTAGATTTTGGAATTGTTTCGACATAGTGGTATTTTGGATTTTTCTGTTAGATTTTGTAATTGTTTCGACAGTGTGGTATTTTTGGTTTTTCTGTTAGATTTTGTAATTGTTTCGACAGTGTGGTATTTTGGGTTTTTCTGTTAGATTTTGTAATTGTTTCGACAGTGTGGTATTTTGCAATTGTATCGACAGTGTGGTATTTTGGATTTTTCTGTTAGAATTTGTAATTGTTTCGACAGTGTGGTATTTTGGGTTTTTCGTTTTATTAGCTGCTTTTACATATTTCCATTACTAAATGAAATATTATTACGGTAATGCATGAACGTGTTCCACTTTTTATTTAGAGATATCGTGATGATGACAATGCAAAAATAATACATGTAATTTCATCAGTATAGATAAAAATTAGATAACAAATTTAGTGCGCACGACACGTGTGCTGGAATAAACTTCATCAGGTACGAATCAAAATAACCTTCATCAGGTACGAATCAAAATAACCTTAATCAGGTACGCTGAAAATCAAAAGATTGGAAAACCAAATAATTTAAATGTTTTTGGGGTAATAAAAACAAAGAGCCTAAACAGGATAGACAAAATCTATGCCCGAGGGAGCAGATCCTTCCTTTTAATGATGATTACATGTTTAAGGAACTGTAAACTTCAATCATAAATATATCTAATAAACCATGTCAGTACCGAAACGCTGGATTTCTGGGAGGATGATACCCTCTGGAACTAATAGTTCACTAGCAGATACATCGACTCAGTGATAATAATAACAAACGTAGATATTGAATTTAGTGCGCACGACACGCTTCAGCTGATGTACGACACGCTTCAGCTGATGTAAATATATCAACGTATATATAACTTAGTTCTAATCACTATTACAACTGGATTATTTTCCAAAACTCATAAACAGGTTTCCAAGACAACCAGAAATCGACAGTTTGTTATCCTTAGGTATTTGTTTCTTTGTCAATGCAATAAAACTTAAATCGATGTGTGTATTGATTACAGGTATTATAGTTTCATACAATCGTAACTATAATATAACAGGTATATGTTATAATTTTGTCTTAAATATCATAATTAATCATTAAGATATTGATTTTTTTTTCTAATTCATTGGAACGTCAATGAACTGAATGTAAAAAAATGTTTAAGTACTTGTCGGAAGAACAATAGTCTATTTAATAAAACACGAAAGTAATCAAATGAAATATTAAGACATAAAAAAGACAAACAATCAAATAATTGGTTGGTTTGTTTTCATGTGTATCCTATTTGACCGATCTATGATGGTGTTGTGCTTTTTAGAAAATAGCCATGGGGATCAGAGAATGTAAAGGAAGAAGCGTGTAAAACGTAAGATTCTCAACGAAGCAATTTTAGTAATGAGGGTGTCCAATAAACTGAGAAGCAAAACATACAACAATGTCGGAACAGCTCCAAATTCCAATGGAAAAAAATCGTAGAAAGAGGCAAAATCGATACCCTCAACACAAACATGACCACACAGACACCTCAATGAAAAGTGGCGGTGCTAAGCTAGCTGTATGGACCCAAGCCCCTCTTCTCAGTGAGAAGAAAAGGAAATTTAGTATGGCTTAATATTTCTTTGTATAATGTGTGGCGATGCAGATTGTGTATGGCAATCTTATACATGTAGGTAGAATTGACGTAGAAAGTTAGGAACATATTTTCTGTTAACTAGATATTCGTTTACAAAGAACACATCTTATTTCTTATCTATATATATATATATTACTATGAGAAACACCTGTCGTTTCGCTAGGAATGTAAAATGTGTCTGATAAATACATTAACACACCCTATATTTTAACTGAGAGTCACACATTTTGTCACCTTTTTTGGCGTGGACGTGGGTACTTGTTTACTATGTGTGGGCACGCATAACAAAAGGGTGTTAATGCATTGAATTAACTCCCTCTGAGATCGATGTTTTTGGAATTTCTATATTTCCGTCATTGCCAGACGAAATAATCATTGTTTCTGAACATATGACCCCTGTTTTTCTTTTTCTTCCCCTTTTTCCATTGGCCGGAATCGTGATATTCGATTAAAAAAATAGAAAATAAATAGACAAATACATATTCACATTTTGTCTCAAAAACAAAGAAGTAGACAATTGTATTGGTCTCATTTTCTTCCTTGAGTGAGTGATTGCTGGTTAATGCCAAATGAGCAATATTTCAGCTTTATCATGTTGAGAGCAGGTTACATTCAATGATATGATGATCAAGTCTGCTT
Source organism: Gigantidas platifrons (assembly GCA_002080005.1). NCBI lineage: Eukaryota > Metazoa > Mollusca > Bivalvia > Mytilida > Modiolidae > Gigantidas > Gigantidas platifrons. The sequence goes on from MJUT01064027.1 coordinate 621,707, forward strand.
TATATTAGATCAACACGGTGTTGGATTGTAATAGTGAAAGGGGAGGGTGGGTGCGTGCGTGAGTGCGTGCGTGAGGGAGGGAGGGGTGGAGGGAGCCAGCCAGCAAACCAGCCAGCTAGCCAGTCAAATCAGTCAGTCAGTCAGTCAGTGTTGCTTAACGCCAAAATGAGCAATTTTACAGCTATATCATGCCGAAAACATGTTACATTTTGCTGAGATAATGATGACGATGTCCACTTTGTAATAGACCATCACGCTGAGTTGGATTTTATAGTGCTTTCTCACTTAAACAAGAGTACGCAGGTAGACATGTCGCTCTACTCCGACACATCTTCCTTGTTTGGTTTTGAGCCGATTGGCATTCGAACGCACGATCTACCATACTCGAGGCGAGCACACATACCATTACATCTCCGATGTGGCTAGACAAATAGACAATTAAAACGTAGCAATGCATGACTGAATCTGACAGACCGTCTTATCTCACATTATACAACAGTAATGCTTATATGGCAAATTTTAACACGCTATAAACGTAATTATGATCATTGAAAATACTTATTAGATCGATTATTGCTCAGTGCTTCAGTGAAAAGAACAAGACATTATGGCAAATAATAAATATCAGGTCATTGACGTGTATAGAATGTGACCTCTTGCCAAAAATGTATTATAATTTCCCTTTGGTCAAGTTTGGATCAATCGTTGTGGTTCAACCATAATTACGGTCATGTTTATCATTGTATTTTTGCCCTTTTTAACCATTACATTGTTTGTCCTTTTTCGCTTTATGGCTTCGGTATCATTGTTCCTATTATTGAAGTATTGTTGAAAGAAGGATAATCTATGGGAATCAGCCGTCGAACAGTTTTTTATTTTGTTCACAACATTGTCACTGGGTCTATACCTCTGCTGGTGAACTATTACTCCCTGAGGTATCATCTGTGCAGTAGTCATTACTTCTGCATTAAAAAAAATAAAAGTAGATATCTAATTTAGTGCGCATAATGCGCTTCTGTAATAACCTCCAAACCTCTGGAGGTACGCTCAAAGTCATAATGTTTGAAAACCAAATAATCGAAAAATCAGTAGGAGCAATAAAAATCAAAGGGCATAAACAGGATAGCCAAACTCAGATAAGGTTGCCCATGAATGAGGGGAAAAAATGGCTAGTTTTGATAATAATTACATTATTTAGGAACTGGAATTTACAATAATAAATATATCGAATAAACCAAACCATGTCAGTGCCGAAGAAGTATCATTGGTTACTAAATATATCTATGTTTGAGATTTGCAGAACCTAACTAAAGCTATTTATTGAAACTACATGTAAGATCAATCTCCCTAAAGAAGATACCAAAGGGGTAATCCGAATCCGTACATAGTGTAAACAATATTTATTGAATAAATTGCATTAGTTATAACAATAGTACATACATAGGGATCAGAAAACAAGTGAAGCAGCACTAATATAAATTCTTCTCCCAGATACAAAAAAGAAAAGAAAAGAAAAATACATACAAGATGGATAGGAAACATCCATATTAATAATACACACATTTGTTTAAATAAACATATCAAAGAGAAGGAGTGACAATTTGTACAATGAACAATAAATTGACAAATTTAATATTATGCAACAAGTACAAGCAAGATTCATTTATGTTCTATGGTGTAAAACGCTTAGATTTTATTATAAAATCTTGAAAAATAAGGAAATTACTTTCATTTTTACAATCTGGGAGGTTAGAATCACCAAAGAGTAGATTATTAATATTCAAATGACAAGACAGGTTAACAAATAAATAATTTCTTAACCTTTCATACAGAGAACATTGTAATAAAAAATGCTCGGACCTTTCTACCAGTTTACAAATACATTAGGGATTAGCTTCGATATTTTTCTTATAAAGATTATCTTTAAGCGCACTACTCTCATATCGAATTCTAGTATGTAGTATTTGACCAATTCTAGAACCTGCATAGAAGTAAGATGGGACAGGATTTATTGTGTTTTTCAAAAATAATTTTATGGAATTGACAGAAACATTAGTTTTGATATTCGCTGGAAGTTCGTTCCAGAGTCGAACGGTTGAAGGTAAAAAGCTATTATTATAATAAGCTGTACGAGAATGTACATGAACTAGATTATAATTGTTCCGATTGCTATATTGATGAGTTTGTCCGAAAGAGGATGTAACTAAATTGGATAAATATTCGGAAACTGTATTGTTAACCATTTGTGAAATAATAAAATCTCATGTTTGTTTCTTCGTTCCTCTAAGGTTTCCCATCCACATTCTTGTAAAAGTATACGTATACTTGTCAATTTATAGCTCCAGTTATTATACGTGCGGCTTCATAGTTAATGTGTTCAAATTTTTCCTTCATATAATTGGGACACTTATCCCAGATCACATCCGCATATTCTAGAATAGGGTGGACATAACTGAAGTACATATGCTCAAGCGATTTACGGTTTACTTTAAATTTTAACTTACGAATAGTATTTAATCTAGAAGACGCCTTTGTTATAATTTCATAATATGTGTGGTCCAAGATTCATCATTAGAAAAAGTGAGACCAAGATGTTTATGTGAAGTTACATTTTTATGGGAACTTTATTAAAATAAAGTGGAGGATGGAATTGAGGCTCGACCTTTCGCGAAATAATCATCGATTTGGTCTTCTTGGGATTGAAATTAACCAACCATCTGTTTAACCAGTTTTGAACCTTTTGTAAATTTGAATTTAAAGAAAGAGAAGTAATTAATGGGTTATCGACGATTGCATAAATACTGGTGTCATCTGCGAAAAGATTGATAGGACAATTTACTTCGTCAACGATATCATTGATAAATATAAGAAATAATAAGGGGCCTAAGATGGACCCTTGTGGAACACCTGCATCAACAGTTTTCCAAGACGATTCTTTCCCATTTATAACGACTCTTTGTTTTCTATTGGTTAAATAATCTTTAAACCATGAAAGTAAATCCCCAACAATTCCCATTTTTTTTATTTAAAAAGAAGACCCCTATGCCATACTCTATCAAAGGCTTTGCTAATATCAAAAAAGATTACTCTTATTTCCTTTCCCTCATCCAGGGCTTTACTAAACATATTCGCAATATACAGAAGTTGATTCCTAGTCGAGTCATTTATTGTAAAACCAGACTGATGTTCTGTGATTAAGTCTCTGATAAAATTAAAAATATGCTTGTAAATACATTTTTCGAAAATTTTACTAGGAATAAGGAGCAAAGAAATAGGTCGATAATTTCCAATTATGATGTTATCCTCTTTTTTGTGGACAGGGGTAACGTTTGCCAGTTTCCATTTATTTGGAAAATGTTTAGTTATCAGACTAATGTTATAAATAGCACACAATGGCTTAGAAATAATATCGTATGCTACTTTTAGCAGTTTGGTATGAATAGCATCTGGGCCCGATGCCTTGTTAGTATTAAGAAGTCTTAGTTCATCTTGAACTTCATACTGCCGAAGAACAATACGATCCAGACATCTCAGTGGCGGTGTATCGTCAGCTGGCACTGATTTGTCAGTATCATCAATATTTGATTGAGACGAAAAAAAGGTATTAAAAGCTTCGGCCTTTTCTACATCCGTGCATCAAAGAAGAACAGACAACACAATGGTCAAAATTACCTAATTTTGGCTATTCTGTTTATATTCTATGTTTTACTTGCTCCCAATTATTTGCTTTCCCAGCCTTTCACTGTGAGCGTACTCGATGAAAGTTATTTAAGAAAAGCGTCTTGCGCACTGTATTCGATGTACATTTTTTATTGATTGAGGAATTGGGCACTGTCAATGCAATTATTAGCTCGACGTATACACAAAAAACTCTAACCAAAGAGGAAATCATACGTTAGTCTTGTGTTCCTTTGGTATTTCTACAATAGACATTGAACTCGATATTCTATCCCTATAGAAAGTGACATTAAACACCAAAATTCAAATTCAAATTCAATCCCTATATTGGATGCCCACAACTTATATAAATGTCCATATAAACATCGTTATATCGTTGATTAGGACACCAAACCTCTTTCATAACGATTAACATCTATTAAAGGCGGGATTCAATAATACTGCGAAAACCCTTTGGTGTATTTAATGAAAACAACCTTTTCAAGTTTGGAATATGAAATGATGCGTAACAAAAACACGCAATAATGACTGCAGTTGAGGCTTTCCATGATTTTCCATAAATGAAAAGCTCTTAATGAATAAATCTGGATGATACTTTATATAGTGGTATATACAAAATAAAAATGTAGATATCTAATTTAGTGCGCACGATCCGTTTCAGGAAAACTCTTAATCAGGTACACTCAATATCAAGTCAGGGCCGAAGCACTGACTACTGGGAGGGTGATACCCACGTGGACTAATAGTCCACCAGTAGAAATATCGACCCAGTAATAATAACACTGACTACTGGGAGGATGATACCCACGTGGACTAATAGTCCACCAGCAGAGATATCGACCCAGTAATAATAATAAACGTAGATATATAATTTAGTGCACACGAGGCGTGTATTTAATACAAGAGGATGAACAGGAATTAATAGGAAGACAACGCATGACCCCATTTAATGTTCAACAAAAAACATTACCGTGCTCGACATCATCCCAACGTTACAATGAGTATAGCGTTCTTTATAATAACGTTGTTCGCCTGACTATCTGTACATGTCAGGATTGGTATTTTATATACACGTGGGAAGCACTTGCATGACCACATCTTATCACTAAGAAGGGAGGTTTGGGACCATAAAACTAGCTTAACCACAACACTGTTTATTGAAGGACCAGTACCAATCTAGGGGGTGATATTGAAGGACCAGTACCAATCTAGGGGGTGAATGGTCATGTATTTTTGTGCTAAGGGTATCAATTTTGCTTCTTTTTTGCGATTCTTCTACTGGATTTTGGAACTGTTCCGACAGTGTAGGATTTTTCATGTTTTTCCTGATAACTATGTATCGACTTCAAGTCATATAAAATACACACAATCATCAACTGCTCATTAGACCTAAGACCAGTTTTATGAATTCTTCTCATATGTATTCTCGTTTAGAAGGAAGGTCAAAGCAATAAATAATTTCAAAACGTACCTGATGACAGAAATATCAATTTTGATATAAAAACAAGCGACATTGTTTTTTCAAAACAGGATATATAGGAAACGGTAAGATTATATATTTGTTTTTTGTTTATTAAGTTAAATAGAAGGCTAGTCGGTGAAACATAGATACAAGTTCGTTCAGTGCACGGCAGTTATCGCCATATAAAGTTGTTTAACAACTCAATTCAATTCAGTATTTTATTGTAATATTTAACATTCGACCAAATTGTGAATAATATATATCTTTGGTCTAAACATTTTATTTGCTCCAAATATTAGAAATTGGGCACAAGACTGCATAAACATATAGAAATGTATTACAGACTTCAGATATAAATGCAAGATGAAAATGTTCTAAGGACTGTCATAAATCATAAAGTCAAGTAAAACTTATTAGTTCCTTGTTCATAGTTCTGATAATGTCTTATTGGGAGTCAAGAAATTTCGTATTAGCTTCCCGTCTAAAGTATAGTAACTGTCTTATATAAGATTCAAGTCAAGCTTTAATCAGTTTATGTAGCTGTCTTGATTAAGGTTAGGTAAAGACAAGTGCTTACGTTTGAATATGCGATAATGGTGAATAGCATGAAAGATATAGTATACTCCTCTTCAGGTCATTCAGTATATCTTCCACTCTGGCCATTATCCAAGTTCGCATAGTCAGTGCTAAGCACATCATTATTAAATAAATAGTGGCCAGGGTGGAAGAAATAGTACACGACCCGAAGTGGAGGGAATTGTGTCGTATTATGCTGAATGATCACTTTGTTCAGCAACTGATACGCTATCCCATTGTTGTTGTTGTTGTTGTTGTTGCTGCTGCTGCTGCTGCTGCTGCTGCTGTTTATAACACCTTTCAGATGCAACCCTGTTTTCATTACATTAAAACAAATGTAAGACAAATTCACATCTTAGATTCCACCAGTTAATGACACTGTAATCAAACTTTCACACGATTCAAACGATTTGGTGATTATATACTACTGGCAATAGTATTATCTCATATTACTATGCTAGGACTGAATTCTGTAGTTATTGCTGTAGCAACAGGGATTATAATACAATTCATAATCAATGCATCACACAGCATTATCATATCCATATTTTGTTGTTTGTATCATTTTGAAATTAAATGCAAAAATGTGTCTGTAATCAAGAAAGCTTAACTCCAAACTGATAGCAAAAAGGTTCAAATAGAATCCATTATATTCGTTGCCATCATATAGAAACAATAGGTACCATCTATCATTAAGTGAACAACAAATGATTTAAAAAAAAATGCGCAATATTATGAAATTTCATACCCTCGTCTCCAGTTCAAATGACCTGCAGTTATGGCACTTCTCAGAGTACGATATGATCAATAATCCGTTAATTTTAGCCTATGCCATGGTTACTTTTCATTATTCTTCAAATATTCTTGATTTAGTTTCTTTTATGTTGTTTTTCATTTGATTTCGAGACGATATAATTTTCTCATAATCCGTTGTTTTCAATGTATTCTGTATTGATTGTTCTTTTCATTACTATATATTTAACCGTATATAGTGTCTATGGTTTTTGGTTTTTTTATTATTTGTTATCATAATAAAATGAAAACCATCACAATACCACAGAAAAGACAGAATTAACAACTCAAATTCCAGACAATATTCCTTTAAGAACCTGGAGTAGCTCAGTTCATTTTAGAGATATTTTTTTCTTTTCATTGATATTTTTGTATTTAAAACCTAATAAGTGTAATATAATAATCAACGTTGGACAAAGTTTGACGTAATAGAAGGTTAGTTGACGTAAGTTGTTAAATGACATGAAATACAAAAACCTAAAGAATGCCAAGTCATGGTATTATACCTTACATGTTATTTTACTATACAAAAGTAATAAGACAATTCGGATGTTTTCAACCGCATCGGTGGTGTAATAGTAAGCTTGCTCGTCTCGAGTGCGGTATATCGTGTGTTCGAACCCCGGTCGGATAAAGCCAAAGACTATACAATTGGTATATGTTGCTTCTCTGCTAAGCACGCACCATTAAGGAGAACGAGCAAGGACTGGTTGGGTCGGAATCAGAATAATGTGTCCGAATAGAGTGACATGTCAACCCGCGGATTGTTGTTTCAGTGAATTAAAATAATAAAAATCCAACTCAGCTTGTTGGCCTAGTACAAAGCGAACTTCGTCATCATCTCATTGAAAATTAATTCAGGAAAATTGGCTAACGAGGGAAACAACTCTATGGACAACCCAAACACATATCATGTAAAGGGAGACAATAGGGTGTCGTCCCGTCTACATCGCATGACGACCAGAAGTGTGTTGCAAATCCTTTTTAAATCCGCCCAGTTCCGTTATTGTATATTTTATACCGGAAATTATTTTGTTGTCCTCTACAAAGCAAAACTTTCACGTTTTAAACATTTTAGAAAAGTTTCATGATAATAAAACAGTTATTGCCTCGGTTTGAAAACTTCCGGTGATCATCTCATATGAAGGCAATAATTGTATGATTTAATATTCCGGAGCACCTAAGTTCACCCTGGTGTTTAGTGGGGTTCGTGAATGGTCCGTTCATCCCTTACCTTTTGCCTATTGTATTGTCTGTCAAGGAGAAGACTTCATAAGTTGGTAAGACGTGTGTCTTATCCCTTTTGTCTCTATGAGCAAACAAAATTGTTATTAACTAAAACTATTGTCTGTTCGTCTTCAATTTACGGATTTTTATTACCCCTTTGTTACTATCAATCTTCTCTGAACGTTATTAAGTATCGTCTTACAACAAAGGTGTACCTGTATAAGAAACTGACATGTGTATCTAATAAGCTTAACCGCGACAAAAATAAAATACTTTATAGAAGCCCGTCTGATTATAGGTATAGAATATGTACTTTAAATAGGTAATGACGTGATTATAAGATAGATTAACGGATTTAGTTTCTTGTATATCTTACATTACCTTCATTTTAATTAATAATTGCATTTTGAAATTTCATAAAGAAAGCTACGTCAAAATAATATGACCCAATGTTTACTGTCTTACAGCATAATAATAACCGATGACAAAAACCAAAAGTTAAAAGATATCAAAGTGATTACCAGAAGCCGTAACTAGAAAGTTAGAAGATATCAAAGTGATTACCAGAAGCCGTAACTAGAAAGTTAGAAGATATCAAAGTGATTACCAGAAGCCGTAACTAGAAAGTTAGAAGATATCAATGTGATTACCAGAAGCCGTAACTAGAAAGTTAGAAGATATCAAAGTGATTACCAGAAGCCGTAACTAGAAAGTTAGAAGATATCAAAGTGATTACCAGAAGCCGTAACTCGAAGGACATTCAACATAATGGCCAAGACGACAAACAATGACCTATAAAACATTACACAGAAAACTAAAGAACGAGCAATGCGAAACCTACAATGAAACCAGATGGTTAAGAAGGGTTAGCAGTTTCTGCTCCACGTGTGGCGCCCGGCATGTTACTCCTGTTACAAACCCTGTTATAAGTCATGAATCAGGAAAGGATCGGATAGTAATGCCAACAAATGGAACATTGTCTAGGTCATTTGTACATGGCACAGGTATTCATGTTTACACTAGTACATATAAAATCATCATGTTTATACTGATTAAATAAAAGATTGACCTTTTCAGCAGTGTAAACTTTAGATTGAGTGTGTATGCTTGAATCGATTTTAAGAAGTCCACCTTTTTTAAAATTATGAACTAAGACCGAATTTGAGGGGAAGAACATGTATCTGTAGATATAATATGCATGTATTTTGCACCATATTTCAGTTAAAAGTGAGCATTTCAATATACATGTATTATATTATGTGCTTTGCTTACGTTACTTGAGCATGAAAACTGGCAATACTGTAATAAATACATTTCCCATACACCATATAACATAAATACAACAAAGATACACAGATGTATCTTGTATCAACAGAAGACGTGCCATGCGACTGTAGGCTAGACGCCGATTGACAATTATTTTGCGCATGCGTTATGCGCATTATATATTGAAGACTGTGGAATGTCTAATAGCAATAAACGCACTGTGGCTTTACCTTTATTTTTGCCTATATGTAAGGTTGGATAGTCTATTATGTTCATCTACATCCTAGATACCCTTTCATACTAACTTTCGTTTTCTGAAATATAGCATTGTTTTCTCTAAGAATACCCACAATCGATTTTTCGATCACACACGATTTAAAGATGAACGCAATCGATCTGTACAAAATTATCTATATAAAGATCTTTTTTATGTCTAATATAAGCACATATTTAGAAACCAATCTTTAACAAAAATCAGTTGTGCCAAACGATTCTGTTTGTGTATATTATTGAATGGTTTAAAATAATCTGATGAAGATTAGTGCAGAAATGCACCCTGTTCACTAAGTTAAATATCTAGAAGTTCATTAGTACATTAATATTGGATTTCTTCTTTCTTTATAGAATATAGACAGGGAGTACGAACCCAAATCCTCCATTAAGAACCCAAAAAACATAATACAAGTTATGATAGTGAATAGGATCAATTTAATTTCCAACCTTTCGACTTTGAGCGTACCTGATAAAGGTTATTCCAGAAATATGTCATGCGCATTAAATTTGATATCTACGTTTTCATGGTTTTAGTATTTTGTTGTTATTTATTAATATGTTGGTACGTCGATAGTTATTCCCATTTCTATACTGGTAAAAGTAGAAAACCCCATAATACCGAACAGTACAAACAAATCACTGTAGTGACATTTGGACATCAGAACACCGGTAAACATGAAATAAAAAAAGATTAGAGAACTGATCTCCCATAATAAAACGGAAATGAGACTGGTTTGTAGATTTGAAAGTGTTATCTTCTCCCATTCAATGACAATCGTCGCGATATATTCGATGATTAAATCCGTGTCTAGCACAAATAGTGGTCAATGTCCTCTGGTTCACCACTAAGGCTTCCCGTTTCGACTACCACCCGTGGCTAGGTACATTCAAATTAATCATATGTATTAAAGTTTATTGGAGACTTATGGGAGGTTGTTGGGCTTCTTCTGATACTTCCTCCTCTAACATATATAACTTACCACTATGATATATATGAAATTGTCGAAGAATAATCCAGTCTTATATTATGTTTATATATACCCAGATGAAGCGTGAATCGACAGAAGACGTGTCACTCAATTGTAGGCTATTCGCCATTTCACAATCATTTTAACGTATGGGTTATGCTCATCATTGGAGACTGTAAAATGTAGAATAGCGATAAAAGCAATGTGGTCTTACTTTAATTTGTGTCTGAATGTAAATTTTGAAGCATCCAGAAAATTACATCTAGAAAATAAAAGATCCTGGTGTAGAAATATTACTGAAGTTATAGATTATTTTGGTATGGATAAATGTAAAATATTTAACCTTAAATCCACTCTAAAAAAAATACATATTCCAGTTTCTTTGTATGAAATACAAAAATACCTGGAAGAATGAGCTATTTAATGATAAGAGACATTATTCATGTGGTAATAAACTTAGAACATATAGATTATTTAAAGATCGGTTTGTTTTTTAACCTTTTCTGAATTGGGGAACATATAACCAGAGAAAAAATTTAACTAAATTTCGTATTAGCTCACATAAACTTGAGATTGAAAAAGGAAGATATATGAATATTCCAGCTGAACAAAGAATATGTAGATTGTGCAATATGCAAGATTGATGTGGAAAATGAGAGCCACTTTCTTTTGGAGTGTCCCTCACTAGCCAACACTAGGAGGGAGATTCTGGATCAAATTGAATCTCGCTTCTCTAACCTTAAATTTTTGAACATTAAAAGTAAATTTGTCTGGCTTCTTTCAGCAGATGATCACTACATTTATAATCAGTTATATGCTTTAACAAAATTATGTAATAAGAAAAATGATATTTTAAACTGTAATACCCATTAATTAGGGATATTAATACTTAGTAAATTATTAAATAACTTTTTCTTTGTTTTTGTTTTATGCATCATGCTGCTACTAATTTTTATATTGCTACTAGAACTCTGCCTTAATTAAATTGTGGATTGAATGGGTCTCTGTGCTTGGTAAAACTAAAATACAACCATTACAACTATTTTTCTGCCTAAATATGATTTTAATTTTAATTTTGTTTGTATTGTCCTATCCAATGAAAAAAAATATTATATGAATCAATTGTATACTGTGATTTTTATTGATTATTCTGCTCAATTTCTAAGCTTCCAGATACTGAATTCCACCAACAAAATCTACATTCCACGACACAAATATCGTAAAGTTATCATAGATGATTCCACCAACAACATCCGACTTTCTCAGCATAAACAGGCTGGTTACATGTATATTGTAAGGCGAAGCTCTTTAGAGTAAAATTCGCACCTTTTTTATGATTTAATGTTTTGCAAGAGACTTCAATAATTTCCCAAATGATGTGGTATTGTTATTCCCAAATAAACTATTGCTGAATCTAACTTTATATAAAAAATTTGAAAAGGGAAAATGTACACATTGTTTGTCAATGATTCCACCAAGATCAACAAGGCGAACAACCATCCCTAATCCTAAACAATTGAACACAAAAATGCCCATGACTTCCACCGATGGAAATCTAACTCCTGACTTAGGACTGATATACAAATTTGAAACCGGTTAATCGGATCCAATCCCTTCACGTGTTATAATTGGACCTACAACGGTAATATAGATGCACCGATGCGCTTCCACTCCAAAGAACCATATACTATCACAAAAATGAATGAGAACATAAACATGGACAGTACAATAGTGAATGCGTGACGTTTAATGAATGCTGTTAAGAATATATACTATGTTAGTTAAAATGCATTACTCTTAGCAAAAAACAAATGATATTTGATGAATCAAACTGATTTGGTATCAGGACGTCATTAACATCCAAAGAAATTAATGGTCGTCATGGGAGACCAGAATAAAAAGGTAATCAATTTGTTGGAATTAAACATTGGATATAAAAATACAATATAATATGGAAAGAAAGATAAAAGTAGTGATGACATTGCTAATGGAAATTCTAATTTTACCAACTGATTGTCTATAGCTATAGCAAAGAAAGCATGACTCAAAAAGTGAACTACGTAATAACCTTTAAAAATAAGATTTTACAATGATTGCATAGTTATAAAAAGAAAGTTTAAACTTAAGTTTAGATATGACAATATGAACTTTTAACATTATTAATAACGTCCTCCGAGAAACATTGCTGTGAAATATAATTTTTTGGACATATCTCGATATTAAAAATTGTATTTGTATACGTCATCTTAGTAGCGGATATAACATTTAGTGATTTTTTTCAATAATATTATGGAAACGGTATCCAAGATGTATTTTTCCCCGTTATCACGAGATTGCATGCAATAAAGCAAAAACCATTATTGCAAATATTGGAAAATCGAAGAAATTGAGAAATATCAGCGCCATAAGATGGGGCCAAATGAGCGTCGCCATCAAAAATAGGAAAATTAACTTTCAATCCTTTCTTTGAAAATACATTGTATTTTGGATAGCAGTTTTGTCAAAAGGAGTTCACCCAATTACATGTCTTCGTGTTTTTATTTCCGTGCTGTGATGTCCGCTACGATGTTCTCGTAAAGACGATGTTCGCTTTGTGTTTTGGCGTGTTCATGTTTTGATTATATACAGATACAGATAGGCCCTCTTCATACTTTGACCTACACCTCGGAATTGACAGTGAGGGATGGTTAAGAACGAAACTTTACGACAAAAGAGATGATGTCAATTTTTCCAGTGTGAACTTTTCATTTATATGTAGCAACATTCCAGCAGCACATGCATATGGAGTATATATATCTTAGTTTATATGATTTTGGAGAGCTTGTGGGTCATATCAGGATTTCGTTGATAGAGGCTTGCTGCTAAGAAGGAAGCTACTAAGCCAAGGGTTTCTCTTGGGAAATTTGAAGTTTTACGGTCGCCACCATGACTTGGTTGACTGTTATAGAATATATGTGTCAGAAATGGCCATGGATATGTTCCACCTGTCGTAAAGGCGTCTCGGTCCTTTCCTCATTCATGACTAATCACCGGGTTTGCAACTATATTAACACGACGGGTGACACTAGTGGAGCAGGAACTGCTTACCATTCCGGATCACCACGGGTTTTTACTTTGGTTGGTGTTATTCAATTTTTAGTTTGATATGTATGTATTGTAGATCGTAGTTTGTCCTTTTGTACTTTTTCTTTTGGCCATTGTGTTGTTTGTTTTTCCTCGATATACTGATTCTGATTACCCCTTATGTGATTAGATTCTCCTTCAAACAATTATTTACAGTAGGATTGGTTTTTAACCTTCTTCTGAAGGAGCATTTTGCAATTTACTTAAAAAGGTTATCCTCCTATATAGATAATAAAGTTGTTTAACAGCTCCATCCAATGCAATAGTTTATTGTAATATAACCCTCTACCAAGTTTGTAAAGAATTGATTGGTCTAAACAGTGTATTTGCTCCAAATATTAGCAATTGAGATTGGACACAAGAATGCATATGCATATCGAACAATATTACTTCAGATATAAATGCAACATGAAAACGTCTTAATAATTGCCATGAATCATAAAGTCAAGAAAAACTTACTAGTTCCTTGTTTTTGTAATATCTTGTTGGAAGTCAAGAAAACCCGTATTAGTGTTCCGTCTTCAGTTCTAGTAACTGTCTTGTACAAGATTCAAGTTAAACTTTATTAGTTCGATGTGCTCAATTCTCGTGACTGTTTTGACTAAAGTTGTTTGTCCTTTTGTACCTTTTCTTTTGGCCATTGTGTTGTCTGTTCTACTTCGATATACACATTCTGATAACCCCTTTGGTATCTTCAAACTCTTCTCATGTAAAACCAAACGCTTAACGCTGACAATGCAAAAACATATTGACCAGCGTGAACAACATAGTGCACTCCTCTTCGGGTCGTGAACTATGTCTTCCACCCTTGCTATTATTTTCTCATAGTCAGTGCTAAGCGCAATATTATTATGTAAATAGTGGCAACGGTAGAAGACAAAATGCACACCACCATGATAGTGTAATAGGTCTTCCACCCTGGCTTCTTTTTCCGACACATTCAAAATCAATATTATTATAATACTGACGTTTCACTTCGTCCAGTAACTGATATACTATCTCAAAATTATTATTGTTAGTATTAAGGACATTTCAAAAGCATTGTTTTAATGAAATTAGATAGCTTCATGTCTGCGATTCCAAAAAGTGAAGGTACTATTCGGTAATATTAATAGAATCAAACGTTCAAACGATTCAAGCGTTTTAGTGATTATATATACAATATTGGCAATAGTCCCCCTCCCCCCGGTTTTTCGTGGGGTTCCTGTTACTCGATTTTTTGTTTTATGTGTATGTTTTGTAGATTGTTGTTTGTCCTTTTTATTTTGGCCATTTTGTTGTCTGTCCTTCGATTGACGGATTCTGATTACCTCATTTGATATATTCAAGTTATTCTTATCTCCTTCTACTATGATGTGCCTCAATATGAATCGCACAACTATTGCTATGGAAACAGGAATTATAATATGCATAACACAACATTATCATATCCATATTTTGTTGTTTGTATCATTTTGAAATTAAATACAAAAATGTATCTATAGTAAAGAATCGCTAAGTCCAAACTGATAGGAGAAGAAAGGTTCAAATAGGATCCGTTCTACTCGCAGCCATTAAATTGAAGTCAAACATAGCATATATCTTGAAATGAACGACAAATGATTTTAAAAAGAATGCGCAATATTATGAATTTCCAAATTCTCGTCTCCAGTTCAAATGACCTGCACTCATGACACTTCTCAGAGTACGATGGGATCAATAATTCGTTAATTATAGCCCATACCATGGTTAGTATTCATTATTCTTCAAATATTCTTAATTTAGTTTCTTTTATGTTGTTTTCATTTTATTTCAAGACCATATAATTAATTTTCTCATAATTCGTTGTTTATAATGTCTCGTGTATTGATTAATCTCTTCGTTCCTTTATATTTAACCGTATGTATAGTGTCTATCGATTTTGGGGTTATTTAATTGTTTTTTCGACTTAATAAAATGACAAACATAACAATACCACAGAAAAGACAGAATTTAAAACTCAAATTCTAGACGCTATTCCTTTACGGACCGATTGTAGTTTATTTCATTACAAAGACATTTATGTCTTTTCATTGCTACTTTTTTTTATTTAAAACCTAATAAGTGTAATATAATAATCAACGTTGGACAAAGTTTGACGTAATAGAAGGTTAGTTGACGTAAGTTGTTAAATGACAAGAAATACAAAAACCTATAGAATGACACGGCATGTTATTAAACCTTGCATATTTTATTTAAGAATTGAATGCATTTTTTGTAGTTTTGTTGACGTGTAAAAGCGTGGACCGAAGCACATTTTGTATGAAGCGCTCTAGCGCTTCATACAAAAAATGAGCCTCGGTCCACACTTTTACACGCCTATAAGAGTACAAAAAAATGCATTCAATTCTTATAATTACATTTAAACCACACCAAAATTTAACATAGTTGAATTCTTTCGTTGTGAATTTTATTTGTGTTAGATTATTTGCTGTTAGAAATAACTACGCCATTTATTGTTTACATCTGACTCGTCATGAAGGCACGTGCAAGTTCGGATTTGAGTTTTATTGGGATGTAAAACATCTCTTTTATAATCATGTGACCACTTCATAACCAATCATATTGTAACATTTCAATGAAAAACGGAAGTAATCTAATTAATACTATTTGAAAGCAATAAGACAATTTGGGTGTTTTTCATGAAAATTTGCTAACGAGGAAGACAACCCTGTGGACAACACAAACACATATCATGTAAAGGGAGACAACAGGTTGTCATCCGGTCTACATCGTATGACGACCAGAAGTGTGTTGCAAATCCCTTTTTAATCAGTCCAGTTGCATGCTTTATTCCGGAAATTATTTTGTTATCCTCTTCAAAACAAGACTTTTAAGTTTTAAACTTCTTAGAGAAGCTTCATGATAATAAAACAGTCATTGCCTTCATATAAAGGGATCGTTAAGTTCCTCAAGACAATATACAATTAATCATTTTTGATCAGGTTGACACGATGATTTATCCCAGAAGAAGTGATTATTACCCTTTTGGGGTTGATAAATATGGTGTCAACCGATATCCAACTTATATGTACAAAATGTAAAATCAGAGTAAAGCTTGTGGAACATCTAGGTGTCTATAACAACAACACGACTGCGTATTACCATTACACAACTTACACACTTCTCAAGGCTGACAGGGTGGTCCGTTGAGTATTGGCATCTTTTTCGGACAAAAGTTTTTTAATTGTTCCTCATTTAAAGTAGTCAAATGTGTTTTCCATCTTCACGGTCGCTTGCAACCGCCAACACTTCTGCCATTTGGATTTTGCAAAGCAATGCCCATTCCGAAACGTTAATGTTAAGGAAAGTTGTGATTAGTTCATAAAAATACACCGTCCAATCAAAACATTCGATTTAAAGCGAACGTCATCAGGATTTCCCCAATCTATATTTTGGTACTTGACAGTTATGATGCACCAATTGTCTACCTCTCATACAAGATTTCGCGATGATCATAATGCTTGATCAAAAAGAGCGATGTATGGCTTTGACCAATCAAGAAAGCAGGTAGTTTTAGTCATTTAATAATTTTCGATGATGATCTCATATGAAGTCCTTCAATTTTCGGATTTTGATTACCCCTTTGGTATTTTCAATCTTTTCTTAACGTTATTTGGTATCGTTTTATAACAAAGGTGTACCTAGTTAAGAGACCGCAACAAAAATAGAATACGCTATAGAAGCCTTGATGCTAATTATAGAATATATACTTTAAATAGGTAATGACGTTATTATAAGGTAGATTAACGGATTTTGTTTCTTATATATCTTATGTTGCCTTCATTTTAATTGATAATTGTACTTTGCAATTCCACATTGGAAGCTACGTCAAGAGAAAGTGATACAATGTTCATTTTCTTATAACACAATAACAAACCACAAAAGATTGAAAATATCAAAGTAATTATCAGAAGCCGTAACTCGAAGAAGCACCATCAAAATAATGTCCAAATAGACAAACAATGACATACAAAGCATTTCACAGAAAACTAAAGATCGAGCAATACGAAACCTACAAAGAAAACGGGGATAAACTCAAATTGTTTTTCTCTTTCTTTATAGAATCTAGACAGTGAATGAGAACCTTAATCATCCATTAAGAATTAACCCAAACAACATAATATATAGGAATATCTTATGTTATGATAGCGAATAGGATTCATTTAATTTCCAACCTTTGGACTTTGAGCGTACCTGATGAAGGTTATTCCAGAAACGTGTCATGCGCACTAAATCTGATATCTACGTTTTTATAGGTCGAGCATTTTGTTGTTATTTATTAATATGTCTGTACTTCGATAGTTATTACCGTCTGTATAATGGTAAAGGTAGAATAACTCATAATACGGAACAGTACAAACAAATCCCTATCGTTATATTTAGATATCAAAACACCGGTAAACATGAAATAAAAAAGATTAGAGAACTGATCTCCCATAATAAAACGGAAAATGAGTCTAGTTGGTAGATTTGAAAGTGTTATCTTCTTCCACTCAATGGCAATCGTCGCGACATATTCGATGATTAAACCGTGTCTAGCACAAATAGTGGTCAATGTCCTCTGGGTCACCACTAGGGCTTCCCAGTTCGACTACCATCCGTGGCTAGGTACATTCAAATTAATCATAGGTATTAAAGTTTATTGGAGACTTATGGGAGGTTGTTGGGTTTCTTCTGATTCTTCCTCCTCTAACATATATAACTTACCACTATGATATATATGAAATTGTCAAACGAGGCATAGCATAATCCAGTCTTATTTAATTTTACATATATACCATGCCAGATGTAGCGTGAATCGACAGAAGACGTGCCACGCAATAGTAGGCTAGGGGCCATTTCACAATCATCTTAACGTATGTGTTATGCTCATTATTGGAGACTCTAAAGTGTAGAATAGCGATACAAGCAATGTGGTCTTACTTTAATTTGTGTCTAAATGTAAGGTTGGATAGTCTATCATGTCCATATACCTCCATATCATTTTATGCTAACGTTCGTTTTTCTTAAATATAGCATTAGATTGTTTAGGCATAGCCACAACCGATTGCTCGATCGCACACGATTTAAGAGACGCAATAGGTCAATGCAAAATTATCTATATAAAATAGTTGGGTTGTTTTAGCATAAGCACGGACTTTTAAACAAAAACTAGTCCTTGGCAAACGTTTCTGTTTGTATATATTGTTAATTGGTTTACAATAATCTGATGAAGGTTATTCTAGAAATGCGACCTGTCCACTAACTTAGATATCTATGTTTTACTTAGTACATTAATATCAGATTGTTTTCGTCTTTCTTTCTTTATAGAATATAGACATGGAATTCGAACCTAAATCATCCATTAAGAATGCAAACAACATAATATATAGGAATAATTTATGATAGCGAATAAAATTCATTTAATTTCAAACTTTATGACTTTGAGCGTACCTGATGAAGGTTGTTTCAGAAATGCGTCGTGAAATTGGAAAGGTAAGAAAAGAATATTACGGAATAGTACAAAGAAATCAATATCGTTATTTAGACAACAAAACAGCGGATTATTTTAACATGAAATAATAAAGATTAGTCTTATCTTCTCCAACTCATTGGCAATCGTCGTGACATATTCGTTGATTAAAGTAGTGCATAGCACAAATATAAATGGTGGTGAATGTTCTGTGGTTCATCACTAAGGTTTTCAGGTTCGACTTCTCTCATCCGTGGTACATTCAATAAAATCATAGGTATTAAAGTTTATCCGTGACTTACGGAAGGTTGTTTCGTTTCTCCGCATACTTCCTCCATTAACACATATTATATAGCTTGCCACTATGATATATCTGAAATTGTCGAAAGAGGGTACCCAATAACCCAACCTTATTCTATTTTTAGATATTACCCGAATACAAGTACTTGATTTTGTGTTTTCTAAATATATGAAAATCAGGAAATAATCAACAGTTACACAAGGATGCACATCCATTGTTTAAACCATTCTGAAACTTATCTCAACATAAGATATAATCTAATTAAAATGATATCTCCTCACACGTTCTCCCTGTCTCAGGTGAGGATCCGGATTTCCAACGTTATATGGCGTTGTCCCTATCTTTATGTTAAGTGAGTTAAGGTTAGAAGTAATTGCTCGCTTTGTTGATATCTCCACTAATCAACGACACAAAACAGTTCTAATTTGATGATTCTCAAATAATCCATGGCAGCCATTGTGTTATATTCATTTAATCATGGGCTGGGCCTTTATAATCGAATTTAATCCCGAGCAACATTTCTTCGATATAGATAATTAATTCCCCAATTAAATGTGCGACAGATGGTAGAAGCATCGATGATTAATGGATCAGGTGTACAACACTTTACAATGTAATTGCTTATATAATAGAGAAAAACCTGGTTTTAATTGTCTGACATGTTAAAGCAACCAAGGACAAATTACTCTGTCCTTGAAGCAAAGCATCATCTGATTCGTCGGCTCTAATTGTATTTAAAGATTCACCTGAACGTGGTCCCACACAGCGACAAAGATCCTGCAGTGTACTATAATTAGACCAAATCAGTGTAATGCTTCATAATATTGCTGGGTATATAATTTGAAGACCAACACAGAGTACCCAAATACTCTTTCGTTTACCTCTTATTCTTAATAATATGCTGCATATGTTTTGCTGTCATTACATATTATATGTATTGCATATTTAAGGAGATGACTTTATATAAGTTACAATAACTAGTGTCCGATCCTATTGCTTAATTTATTACAATAACATATTATTACATTACAATACTCAAGTCCGAAGATATTTCTACTTAACCTGTGATATGGATATTACCGTAACAGTAGAAACAAAAATGAAAAAAACAAACACAAGACGCCCCAAAGACAGAACAAACTAGGGAAGAGATGAAGGTTCTCAGGAAATGTCAGGATATCCTTTTAAAGATTTTGTACTCATCGATCATTTCATGTAAGAGCACGAATGGCGTTTATGATATAAACATTTACTCAATTAAAAATCAAATGTTATTCATAAATCTGCCTGTTTTCTTCTTATCTCGTTGGTGTCTTTAATCTTTCATTATATGATGATATTACTAGTAACTTAACATAATTCTGATTACTCCATTGGTGACTGCAAACTTTTCTTGGGTACATTTGATATATCATTCATTTAAGAAATAATTATGTATATATTCTATATACATTTCTGTCCTTGTATATTTTTGAAGAACAATAATTAATAGCCTACATCATTATTCTTTTATTGTAAGTACACTGCTGTATTTTATTACATAATTTTAGAGTGTTCTGCACTAGAAGCTTAACCTAATTAATTTTGTTCATCATAAACTTGAAATAGTAATAGAGATATCGAGTATATCACCATAAGAATTTCAGATATGTAATATTATAATGTCGTTCTAGTAGAAATGTTATAAATGTGATAATGGTGAATTCCTCGAATAATAGCTGACTTCCTCGACCTGAATGCTATACAATGGAAACGAAACAAAATTTTACTTCCTGGATAAAGAAGTACACCAACAATAGCTGGCTCAGTCAATACAAATAGTATGCATGCAGTGGCCATTGATAATTCTACCATCATCGAACTTACTGGATAAAGAATTTCACCAACAATATCCGACCTTGATAAAGAATTACACCAACAATATCCGACCTAGATAAAGAATTTCATCAGCAATATCAAACCTGTATAAGGACTACACATCCGACTTTGATAAATAATTCTACCAACAATATCCGACCTGGATAAAGAATTCCACCAACAATATCCGACCTGGATAAAGAAGTGCACCAACAATATCCGACCTGGATAAAGAATTTTACCAACAATATCCGACCTGGATAAATAATCCACCAACAATATCGACCAGGATAAATAATTCCTCCAACAATATCCGACCTGAATAGATAATTCCACCAACAATATCCGACGTGGATAAAGAATTCCACCAACAGCATCCGACCTGGATAAAGAATTCCACCAACATTATCGGACCTGGATAAAGAATTCTACCAACAAAATCTACATTCCTCGACACAAATGGCATACAATTATCATGGATAATTACACAAATAATAGTCAAATTATAATATCTGACTTCCTCGGCATAAACAGCCTTGTTACATATACATTGTAACGTGGAGCTCTTTAGAGTCAAATTAGACACTTTTTTCATGATAAGATATTATTCAAGACACTTCAATAATTTCATAAGTGATTTGGAATTGTTTCAATTATTTATTACTGAAATTAATATTTATGACGAGAAAGTTTAAACAGTGTTTACTTACAATTCCATCAAGCACAATAAGGCGAACAACCGCCTCTAACACCAAAACTATTGAACACAAAAAGGGCCATGGCTTACGCCGATGGAAATCTAACTCCTGATTTAGGACAGATATAATAATGTGAGACCGGTTAATCGGATCAAATCCTTCCCCGCTTGATAATTGGATCTACATATGCACCGATTTGCTTCCACTCATAATACCAAACACTATCACAAAAATGAATGAGAACATAAATATTGACAGTACAATAGTAGGGTCAGTGAATATGTGTATTTTAATGACTGCTGTTAAGACGGTAGAATCTGTTAGTTAACGTACATTACTCTGAGCAAAAAACAAATGATATTTGATGATTCAAACAAATTTAGTATCAGGAAGTCATAAACATCTAAAGAAATTAATGGTCGTCACGGGAGACCAGAGTAAAAAGGTCATCAATTTGTTGGAATTAAATATTGAATATAAAAATGCAATATAATATGGAAAGAAATATAAAAGTAGTAATGACATTGCTAATTGGAAATTCTAATTTTTCCAGCTGGTTGTCTATATTTGTAACAAAGAAAGCATGACTCAAAAAGTCAACTACGTAATAACATTTAAAAATACAATTTTACCATGATTTTAAATTTACTAAAAGATTTGAACTTTTAACATTAGTAACGTCTTAAGAGAAGCGTGTGTGTGAAATATCCTTTTTAGGACATATCACAGCATTTTGAATTGTACTTAATAGTGGCAATAAGATTTAGTCATTTTGTTTCAATATCCTCGTGTATTGTAAAGTCGAGACCCTAAAACTATTTTGTTTCAAAACATTTCTAAAATAACTGCAACTATTCTATAAATAACATAATCAAGAATAAACATACCTGTAGTCTCTTTTGGTACCGATTACATTATTTTTGCATCCTTAGCAAGTGATTAAAAATTCATCTGAAACTTGGAGGGTATGTTCACCATGTTTTGTAGAGTGTATTGTAAAGTCAAGACTCCATATTTGCATACGGTTGTGAATAAACGAAAGATGATACAAATTCAATTTTTTCAACTTTAATTAAGATAACTATTTGTAATAACAATCACAGCTAAAAGCATATTTTTTCAGTGTCATATAATATGAAAAACCTAGCATTACACCAAAATTTTCTATTTTGTCTCAGCAGAAAAAATATTTTTCACACAAAATAATTGTCATAATTTATTCATATTTCACGCAAATAACAACAATGTGAGTCAATACAGTATAACTATATTAAACACAATATACATTCTTTCTTTTATCCATATGTTAAAGTCACATGGCCAAGTGTTTTGAAAGGCTACAAGTTGTTATTGTGTGTCACTTATTGTCAGACTTTTTACATTTTACAGGTTAGATAAATAAGAAATCACATGTTTTGTGAGACATTTTTCTCAATTGATTAAACCCATGAGTCCAAATTCAGTCATATAACCTTTAACACAAGTTTGTAAACAAAGCAGTCGACCGTGTCTTCCGTGACCCTGGTGACCCAAGGCTCTAAAAACGGCACAGAAATGTTTTTAGAAAATGGGCATTAGGAAAAATGGCGGAAATTGGCATCTTGAGGGTTTCTTATGTTATTTTACCTATTTGAATCTCATTTTAGTGAAGATACTTGGTAATTTCCATCTAGGTCATCACTATTATTGTTTGGCAGTCACAGGTCACGTACTCGCTACCACGTCATCTAATGAATATGCAAAATGCCCGACCCTCGACTTTACAATACTCTCGACTTTACAATACACGACGATACTATTATGGAAACGGTATCCTTGGTGTATTTTTTCCGTTATCACAAGATTACATTAATTAAAGCAAAACATAGTATTACAAATACGGGAAAAATGAAACAATTGAGAAAGAACAGCGTCATATAAAGGGATCAAATGAAGGTCGCCATCAAATAAAGGAAAATTAACTTTCTTTGAAAATACATTGTAATTTGGTTAGCAATTTTGTCAGAAGGAGTTCGTCCAATAGCATGTCTTTGTGTTCTTAGTTCCGTGCTGTGATGTCCGCTACGATTTTCTTTTGTGAAGACGATGTTCGGTTTCTCTTGTAGCATGTTCATGTTTTAATTATGTTAGTGTACTTATGACTTCCATATCAGATTATGTTGGTGTCGTGTAACAGTTACACAACGGGTGTCACTAGTGGTTTAGGAACTGTTGTCCTTCCAGAACTTCTGATTTCATCCTCGGTTTTTAGTTTGAGATGATAAAGCTTATGTTTTCTCGATCTGTGTAGTGTTTTGTTGGCCATTGTTTGTCTTTTTTGGGTCCTTTTTTCTTGGCCATTGTATTGTCTGTTCTTTGGTCCTTTTTTCTTGGCCATTGTATTGTCTGTTCTTTGGTCCTTTTTTCTTGGCCATTGTATTGTCTGTTCTTTTATCCTTTTTTCTTGGCCATTGTATTGTCTGTTCTTTTATCCTTTTTTCTTGGCCATTGTATTGTCTGTTCTTTT
>MJUT01064027.1:654512-666023 GCA_002080005.1 Gigantidas platifrons
TTTTCATCAGTGGCAGTGGGTTTCGCTCTTTTCTTCCCCGCGGGAGCAAAATATGAAGATATACGCTTCATGATTTTGACCTGTCACGCATCATGCTTAAATTTACCTTGACAAACAAATTCTCAACGTGACTTGGACGCTTGAAAACGACTTTACCTAAAGCTCTCTAGTGACACAGATAAAGACTTTGTAAAAACTGGACATATTTCGGGACTGATTTCCGGAATTTATTACCGGGACAATCCCGAAAGGTAAAAAAGCAATGCGCCCGATTTGGCCCAGTTGACCATTTCAATCGCGCCAGAAAGACAAAATTCGCGGGAATGGCGCACTCTAGATTGAACACTGGCTATGTACCTAATATATTAAGGTACATAGCGAGCATATTTTTGACTCCTAAACAAGTGCCTGTGCACAAACCAGGAATATTACTAAAACAACTACAGTCTACATTATAATTAATCTCCTAGGATGAAGATACAGACAAAAATTTCTTCGGAATTCTAATCTCAACGAGATTACATTAGAATTGAATTTGAACACACGATTTCATAACATAGTCCTGTGTTTTATTACTCCCAGATTTAGTGTACTAGACTCTTAAGAGTAGATTATGTAATGAGTGGCTGCTCATGATCATTGGAAAATGGTTAGGTTTATGGTGTTTAACACCACTTTCACCAATATTTCAGTTATATTGTGGTGATCATGTTATTGGTTGAGGAAACCGGAGTACCCAACGAAAACCACTGACCTGTTGCAAGTTACTGACAAACTTACTATCACATAATGCTGTATAGAGTACACCTCGCCATGAGTGGGATTCAAACTCACAATCATGTTAAAATATGCATGGATTCCTCAGGATGATTTTTTTTTATCAAAATCACTGGAAACTATTTGTTTATAGTGTTTGTCTGATTAATTGTTCCACAGCTAACACTTACTGCAGTTGCATGCATGCATGCAAAAAAATAAAAATAAACAAATTATGTCTCCCCCCACTTTGGTGGGGAGACATATTGTTTTTGTCCTTGTCCGTCCGTCTGGCCGTCACACGGTTTGTCAGCGCAACTCCTCTGAAACTACTGAACAGAATTTCATGAAACTTGGTAGGTAGTAAGGACACCATATGTAGTTGTGCATATTACCAGGAAATTTTGATCACCTGAATTTTGTGAGAGTTATGCCCCTTTGAACTTAGAAATTTCCCAAAATTTACTATTGAAGCAGCTTGTCAGTGCAACTCCTCTGAAACTACTGAACAGAATTTCATGAAACTTGGTAGGTACATATGTAGTAAGGACACCATATCTAGTTGTGCATATTACCAGGAAATTTTGATCCCCTAAATTTTGTGGGAGTTATGAACCTTTGAACTTAAACATTTCCCGAAATATACTTCTGAAGCAGCTTGTCAGCNCAACTCCTCTGAAACTACTGAACAGAATTTCATGAAACTTGGTAGGTAGTAAGGTCACCATATGTAGTTGTGCATATTACCAGGAAATTTTGATCTTCTGAATTTTGTGGGAGTTATGCCCCTTTGAACTTAAAAATTTCCTGAAATATACTTCTGAAGCAGTTTTTCAGCACAACTCCTCTGAAATTACTGAACAGAATTTCATGAAACTTGGTAGGTAGTAAGGACACCATATGTAGTTTAAAATCAGTTTTTTTTTTTATTCATTGAAGCTTAATTTTATTTGTTACCTAAATAGATTTTTTACCTTTGACTACAGTTTGTGGGACGGGGGGAGACATACGTTTTTGCGGGCAAAAACAAACTTTAATTCAATATTGTTTTTTCTATTTCTGAAGGAAATTTGATCATGTGACAATATGTTACTGCCAAAGATTGGAAGAACAACATTGACATTGGTACAGATAGGATGTGTCATACATTGTGTGGACAAATATCTTGGTTCATTTGTCTTGGTGAGTCTTGTTGTTTAATACCAAAATGAAATGAGCAATTTTTCAGATATATCATGTTGAGAACAAGTTACATTCGATGAGATGGTATTTACAAAATGTAGGTAATGATATCTGCTTAATTAATAAAAGAAAAAAAGAAAAAAGAAAAGTGTATCCGCTTTGCACTATACCAACACAATTAGTTGGATTTTGATGGTGCTAGCTCACTGAAACAACAGTCTGATGGGATACATGTCACACCTCTTGGGACACTTTATCCTGGTTCTTTGTTCTAGATCTTTCTCCTTAATCCTACATACTTAGCGGAAAAGTAACTAACACCAATTTTATAGTCGGGTTTTTACCCTACCGTGGCTCAGGCCCAAGGCCTACTACACTCGAGGCAAGCACACTGACCATTACACCACGAATGCAATTCATTTTTTTGGGGTAATATATATCTACAGTTTACTTGAGCAGTTTTTCAGCTATATCTTGGTATGAACAAATTTGACTAACTTACACTGTTACCGATAGAAATGATGACGCCAGTTTGAGGTCTAGACATACATTTTCTCTAGTATTGCAGCTCATCCTATTAGACTTGCTGCAGTACAAACTATAATGTCTGTCTTGACATTCATAATTGTCATTGTTCCATGTTACAGAGTAAAAAATGTCTTTTGTGGTTACATGTTTTCACTTTCTTGATATTGTCTGTCTTTTGTGGTTACATGTATTCACTTTCTTGATATTGTCTGTCTTTTGTAACTGAATCATCTGTTATTGTTTTTATTTTTATCTATTTTTTTTAGTGCTGTGGTGATTCTATGATTCCTACTTTGTTTGATCGTGATATTGTATTAGCAGAGAATATTTCTATTCTTAACAGAACTGTGCAAAAGTAAGTGATTGTCATCTCCATTTTGCTGAATTAAAATGTAACGGCTACATGTAGGCTAAGTAGTTAATTTCCAACAGATTTAAAAAATATATATTTTCGACAAATTTGATTTGGTTGTTTGTTGAATGATGCAGTATTCATACTTTACTGCTTTATCTGTTTTTATGAGATTTAATCCTGATCATGGCGTTGTGTGATAAAGTTTGTCAGTGACTTGCGACATGTTGGTGGTTTTCTCCGGTTTCCTCCACCAGTAAAACTGACTGCCATGATATAACCTAAATATTGTTGACAGTGGTAAACATCACAACCCTAACCCTAATTTGTTGTGGATTTATGTCCCTGATTTGCCGAAAAATACGATTCTTTGGGGTTTCTGCAAAAAAATTAGTTTCCCTTAAGTAAATCATTTATTTACAAGGTCAGGGACCATCACAGAAGGCAGGCCAAGTTCTATTTCTGACTTTATCACATTTCTGTTCTAGAATTATGCTGAAAAATACAAATTTCTTGGGTTTCTTTTCAATATATCTTAAATACCCCCTAAGCAAATCATTTGTTATTTATATACAATTCAGGATCTTAAAGGCACACCAATTTTGATATTGGACTCTTACAGCTTTTTTCCCCATCAGGAATCATGCCCCTCATTTTGTCCAAAAAAATTGTCAGGTTTCTGCTCAATAACTTAAGTTCTGCTTATACAAAAAATTTGAAATAAAAGAGAAGGGTTATACTGGTCTGATTATAAAATGACAGTTTGAATTAAACAGATCTGATTGGTTGACATGGCTGTCAAGGTAATCATGGTGATAGTGAGTAAGTGAGTGATTGTTGTTTAACACCAACTCTGTAATTTTTCAGCTATATCATTGCGAGAACAAGTTAATTTTCAATGAGATGATGATCAGATCAGCTTCGTATTGGACCAACACACTAAGTTGGATATTTATAGTGCTACCTCACTAAAACAACTGTCCTTGGATAGATGTGTCACCCCACTCGGACACATTATTCTGATTCTGATCCAACCAGTCTTAGTTCTTTTTCCTTAATGCTGCATGCTTAGCGGAGAAGCAACAAATACCAATTTTATCGTTTTTGGTGTGACCCGAACGAGTTTAAAACCCAGGATCTACCGTTGATGATAGTTATTCACTCAAACATGTACTAGATAATGTATATTGCTGTAATAAGATTCATGTAATAGAAACATAGATATCTAATTTAGTGCACACAAATCAGTGTTTCTGGAATACGTTAATCTTCATTGTAAGTCAAGTGTAATCAAATAAATTACTGTTGATTTATAAACAGTATTAAACTTGATGAATACAAATGGAAATTGTTGTAAAGTGTTTAGATCTTAAACTTAAAGAATTATAGGG
This sequence comes from Gigantidas platifrons, assembly GCA_002080005.1. Lineage (NCBI taxonomy): Eukaryota > Metazoa > Mollusca > Bivalvia > Mytilida > Modiolidae > Gigantidas > Gigantidas platifrons. The sequence goes on from MJUT01064027.1 coordinate 658,722, forward strand.
GCTGTGATTGTAAGGTAACTGTGCAATCAGTGCCAATCACTACGAATGTTGTGAGTTCGAATCCCACACAAGTGACATGTACTCGATACAACATTATGTGATAAAATTTGTCAGTGGCTTTCGACAGTTCGGTGGTTTTCTCTGGGTACTCCAATTTCCTCCACCAAATGGCAATAAAACTGGCCTTCATTATATAGCTCAGCTGAAATATTGTTGAAAGTGGCGATAAACACCATAAACCAACCAACCAATTGCTGTTGATTTATAAACAGTATTAGACTTAATGAATACAAATGTAAATTGTTTGATCAGTAAAGTATTTAGATCTGAAACTTAAAGAATTAAGAATGATCTAGATATGAACACTGACTCACTGTCTAAAATTTATTTTAATTTTAAACAGAGGAGATGTCGTCATAGCACGATCACCAACAGATCCAAAACAGTTTATATGTAAACGACTCATCGCCATGGAAGGAGACAGAGTCTTTGATGAGGATTCTAACCACCATTTTGTTAGTAACTATTTTTAGTTCTTTTCCATCACTTAGTGTCCATCTTTCGTCCTTAACTTTTCACAATGAAATCCTCTATATAACCACTGTGCAAAATCCAGAGTTTTCCCCTGTCAAAATTGTCCCTGACATCCCTGCCCACTATTCAAAAAAGTCTCCCTTACTAATATAGAAATTTCTGTCATTGACCATTCCTGCTTTTTTAAAGTGAAAAAGAGCTCAAATTTAAATGCATGACAATGAGTAGTTCAACATATCTTCCAGATTTTTCTTTAATTTATGCAAATTATGCTTATTTTGATAAAGTATTGTAATTTAATTTGATACAAATACTGCAATCTGATTGGCTGATCCGCCTGGAGAAAAATTGGTTATACTTGATAATCTGGTTTGGACGTCACCAACATATTCATTTGCCAACGAGAAATTCAAATAGTCACATGAAATAATCGTAATTAAAATCAAGGAATCATAAAATTTTGTTGTTAAAATGAAATTATAAGGAATATTTGAAGTTTTTGAACAGGTTATACTTCTATGGCCTGGTGTGGAACAGTTTACGCTTTTCATAAACCGCTTCAATACAACTGAAATATTGTGGAAAGTGGCTTTAAACACCATTAGACACCCCCTCCTCAGATATGATCAGATTTTATGCAGAATTAATAATTGTTTAGTTTTAATCACTGATTATTTTCCTGGACTAATTTTTTGGTATCAATGATAGCAATTATTAAATGCATTGATTTTTTTGTATAGCTCTTCTGGTTAACTTGATTAAGATTTAGGTTTATGGTGCTTAACACCACTTTCAACAATATTTTAGTTATATCATTAACTTGATTAAAAAATGCAAACTCTTTTTGTGAACTAGTTGTTAACTTCCATAGAAAATAGTGATTTTCATGAGTCCAAATATTATAAAAAAAAAAGAAAAAAAAAAAAGTAATGAAGTATTTTTATATTAAATTTTCACATATACAGCAATTTTTTTTTTTTACAACACTCATACATATAGTGGCAATTAGATGGATTTCATCGGCAGTCAAATGATCTACTGGTATATTTTAGCAAAGAAAAAAAGTAAAGTCATTTATTTGCTATATTATTGCGAGAACAAGTTACATTCAATGAAATGATTATGAAGTGTGCTTTGTACTGTAGTTCACGCTTAGTTGGATCTAGAAACAAGTCTGCGGGTAGACGACATGTTGCTGCACTTGGACACATTATCCTGATTCCGAGCCAAACAAGTATCTGCTCATGCTCCTTAAAACTGCATACTTAGCAGAGAAGCAGCAAATATCAATTTCATAGTTATTAGTTTGACCCGAACAGGGCTCAAACGCACAATCTACCAAAATCGTGCTGATCATGCTAACCATTACACCACAGATTCGTTTTTTCATCACAAAACCTGGCATAAAATTGTAATCCCTCATAAAAATTGATGCAGTTAGAATTTTGTTTGAATATATTTGTCTATGCAGGTGCCAAAAGGTCATGTATGGTTAGAGGGAGACAATCAATTCAATTCTAATGATTCCCGTCACTATGGACCAATACCAGCTGGTTTACTAACAAGGAGAGTATTCTTTAAAGTAAGTTATGCAGTTGTACCCCTCTTATAAGGCCACTCCCACCAAAGGCCACCCTCTTATGAGGTAAAATTTCAAATAATGATTTAATACTATATTGACCCCTTCAAGAGTGACCAACCTTCTAATAAGGCCACTCCCACCAAAGGTCACAACTCTTGTAAGGCCACTTTCACCAAAGGTCACAACTCTTATCAGGTCAGTTTTCACATGAACTGAGATAGTAAAATACTACTAATTTGTCCTACCAAAAGAGTCCACCCCTCTTTAAAGGTCACTTTCTCATTGCAGAGAGGGTGGCCTTATAACAGGGGCACCACTGTGTACCAAAATAAAATACAGAATCTATGAGATAGTAATATTGTAATTTTGTATTAAGATGCAATATCAATCTGCGGTGTCCGTCGTGGTCATGATTGTATGGTAGTTGGATTTACAACTACCTATGCAATCAGTGCCTATCACCACTAATATTGTGAATTCGAAATATGCTCATGGCAAGGTGTACTTGACACAATTATATGTGATTCAGTTTGTCAGTGACATGTTTATGGCATGTTGGTGATTTTCTCCACCACGATATACTAGTAACTGAAATATTGTTGAAAATTGCATTAAACACCATATCCCAAAATCTAAAATCAATCTGCTTAAAATCAGTTGTTATAATACGCTATGCTCCTCCTAACATCTGGGATAAATGTTGACAGAATATTTGATGCAGGAAAGATTATGACAAATATGGTATACATTTGTAAACTATAAGTTCATGAGTTAAACCATAGAACATTATAGGATGAAAAATTAATTGGGGAAAATAAACACATAAAAGTGTAAATATACAATAAAGCTCGTCTTTCCCTCATCTCTAAGCCTTGCCACATAAATTCTATATTTACCATTGATACAGCAATATTGTATTTATCCTGCAAAAAAATTTGCAAGCAAAAATCTTATTTAATTTAAAAAAAAAAAAAAAAGATATGCATGCATGTGTTACACGGTCAAATATGCACTCACCAAATGAAATAGGTCTTTATTAATCAACGAAGTATTTACAGAACAAACAATATTTATTACTTGTGAATAAAAATGAAGCGTGAATATATATAATATACGTACATTGTCAGAAAATATAAAATATATTTGTACGAGCTTTATAAACAGGTAGAAAAGGGAGCCTTTGGCGATCTTTTCCAGCCTGTTGCACGAGTACAAATTCATTTGATATTTAACGACAATGTACGTATATTGTGTCTATACTGCTATATCAAAAAGTGTCAAATTATCTGAAAATATCTGAAACAAGCGGCGTCCTAATCATTTTCAATGACGTCATCTGTGACGTCAGCACTTATATGTTACAGTTTCTTCCTGTCTCTCTACATGTATCAGGTACCAGCAATGCTTTATTAGGTCCATGACTAAATAACACTGAAGTTTATTTGACCCCCTTTATTAGTACTCAAAATCACACAATTGCAGGATAGAAAAATTACGACATTCACATATATTGTTCATGTTTACATTGACAACAGAAACACAAAAAGTAGTAGTGGTAAGGGGCGTGGCTTAATAATAGCTTTTTTGGCTAATGTTAAAAAGTGTTATTATAACAGTGACATAATAAAGCAACAGTTTATTTTAACCCATTTATAATGACAAAAAATAACCCCATTACAGGATAAACATTTTTATCTTTACTAGGGACTATTTTTTTGTAAAGATCGCAAATTTCACATTTTTGCTCTTTTTTTTTTTGGTTATCATTATTTAACTAAATATGTAGTATTATAATATTTTACCTAATATGATTTAATTTATTTTTCAGATATGGCCACTAATAGACTTTGGAACTTTGAAACATCCAGCCGAACGGTAGCTAGAGCCATTGTGTTGTTTTAAACACAATAGTACTGACATGAGGGTATACTAAGTGACACTAAGAATATTGTGCATGTCAGACAATCTTTTGACTTTGAACGTACCCAATGAAGGTTATTCCAGAAACGAGTTGTATGCTCTAATTGTGATACATGTATCTACATTTTTATCAAAGGACTAAAGGACTAGATGTGTGTTCCTAAAAACATTGTGATTGAAATCATAGAAAAAACTTGTTAGTGTTATATCTTCAATTTATGTTATCTTTGTATGGTACTATGATTTTATAAAAAAAACAATTTACATTTGCCAAAAATGTTGTCAGTAATTACTAAATATGAGATATTGTATTATACTAACATGACCAAATCAGACGGGGGGGGGGTATGTTGTGGTTGTAATTGTGTGGTAGATGGATTTATATCTACCTAGATGAAATCAGTGCCTATCACCACTAACGAGAATAACTTTATCTATTGTTTCACAACATAAACAATGGTTCATTTTACCTCACTTGTCTCATGCACGTAACATACATGTACACTATTTATGAATAATAACATATAGAAAGAGGAAAGAGCGAGATGGGTAGCTAATATAGTGAGTGAGTGATTGTTGTTTAATGCCAGCTCAGTAATTTTTCAGCTATATCATGACGAGAAAAAGTTAATTTTCAATGAGATGATGATGATGATGTCTGCTTTGTACTAGACCAACACGGTCAGTTGGATTTTTATGGTGATAGCTCATTGGAATAGATTGACATGTTGCCCCACTCGGACACATTTTCCTGATTACGAGCTAACCAGTCAGTAGCTAATATATTGTTTTTGGTCTGTTTGTTCATCTTAAAAGTTTGTATTTGTAATTTCCCTACTTTTTAAATGAGAATTCTTCAAGACTTTTCCTGCTTGCCTATTTATTATCAAATGAAGATTTGGGTTTTGGTACAACATTTTGATCAGACTATTTTTGAAGGAATTATTTCTCTTCTTTTCTGAAACCGCTAAACAGATTTCAACCAAACTTGCCATAAATGTTCATTGGATGGTCCTCTACCAGCTTTGTGTTTTTGGTGTAGATAGAAAATTCAACATGGCCGCCAGGGCCAATAACGTGTTCTGATTGGTTGAAACCTTGAAAATCTTCTTGTCAGAAACCACTAAACCAATTGAATTGTAACTTTGTAGGAATGATCATTGGGGGGTCATGTATTAAACTTGTGAATCGTTTGTCGATCGGAGATTCAAGATGGCCACCATGACTCGACTTAGTTTTAACATAGGACCCTATGGAAAAATTGTTTAAAAGTCTCTAACTCTGAAACCAATAAGTCAATTTAAAGCAAACATGGCATGAATGGTCCTTAGGTGGTCAACTTTCAAAATTATGTGCAGTGACCCCGACCTCCATCCAAGATGGCTGCCATCAGCGAATATAGTTTTAACATAGGACCCTATGGGAAAAATGTTTAAACATTTTTTCCTCTGAAACTAGTAAGTCAATTTAAAGCAAACATGGCACGAATGGTCCTTAGGTGGTTAACTTTCAAAATAATATCATGTGACCCCGATCTCCATCCAAGATGGCCGCCATCAGCAAACATATTTTTAACATAGGACCCTATGGGAAAAATGTTTAAAATTTTTTTCCTCTGAAACCAGTAAGCCAATTTAAAAGCAAACATGGCATGAATGGTCATTAAATGGTCAACTTTCAAAATTATATCCAGTGACCCAGACCTCCATCCAAGATGGCTGCCATCAGCGGACATAGGACCCTATGGGAAAAATGTCTTAAAATCTTCTCCTCTGAAACCAGTAAACCAATATAGCAAACATGTCATCGATAGTCCTTAGGCGGTCAACTTCCAAAATTGTGTTCAGTGACCCCAATCTTGGTCCAAAATGGCCACCGTCAGCGGACATAGTTTTAACATAGGACCCAATGGGAAATTTTTTTTAAAAGTCTTCTCCTCTGAAACCAGTCGGCCAATTTAAAGCAAACATGGCATGGATGTTCCTTGGGTAGTATATACTTTCAAAATTGTGTCCGGTGACCACAACCTTCATCCAAGATGGCTGCCATGAGCAGACATAGTTTTAACATAGAACACTATGGGATTTGAATAGTAACTTAAGATGTATTTGGCATGTAGACATTCTTAAGAGGACTTATTTATATCAGGTGAGCGATACAGGCTCACCAGAGCCTCTAGTATTAAAATTGTTTCCCTTTAACTCATTGTAATTTGTCTAATTTGTCACGGTAGTCTCCCAAGATATACGATGGGAGGGCGAGACATAGGTATTACTTTTCCAGCGACAGTGTAAACAATGTCAAGTTTTTGTGATTAGATCAGTTTTTCCATCACCATGCACTCTAGGCTCACCATACTTCTTACACTCATTGATCATGGTGCATACATAGCAGGTTGGCATGTGTCTTCTGACCTTCACCTCATTTTCATGGTCTACTGACTGTTATATGTCAAGTTGTAATGATTAGGTCAGTTTCTCTATTCATTGCTATATAACAAATGCTCACCATATCCACACATTGATCATGGAGGATACATGTTAGTCAGGCATGTGTCACCTGAGCTGGACCTCATGCTCTACTTTCTTTGTTAAATTTACATCAAGTTTTCATGATTAGGTCAGTTCCTCCATTGCCATATAATATAGACCCTACCTTATTTTGTTCTCACATTGATCATTAAAGGTACATTCCAGCCAGGCATTCGTCACCTGTCCTTGACTTTATTTCATGGTCTATTGACTTTGTTAAATTTATGTCAAAGTAGTGTTATTTAGTCTGTTTCTCTATTAGCATACCACCTAGGCTTACCATATTTGGTCCACAGATTGATAATAGATGGTACATGTCAGCCAGGCTTTTCTCGCCTGACCATATAGTCTCCTGACTTTGTTAAATTTATGAGATGTTTTTGTGATTGGGTCAGTTTTTCCAGTACCATGAAAGGCTCTTCTCACCATCTTTGGTCCTCACATTGATCATGGAGGGTACATCATTACAGCAACGCATATGTCACCTAATTTTGACCTCATTTTCATGGTATACTGACTTTGCTTTTGTCATCACTTGGGGCTCGTCATCGGTCGTAACTTTCACATTTATATTTTCTCCTCTGAATCCACGGAACCAAACTTGTCTGGGATGGTCCTTGTGTCAAGGCAAGGATCGTTATGATAAATATATTTTCAGAATGATCTGTCACCTTTATTAGAAGACACACAAACATAATATCACAGTCGCTTGAATTTCAATGATTAAATAAAAAA
>MJUT01064027.1:686945-718226 GCA_002080005.1 Gigantidas platifrons
AAAAAATATTCTGATTTTGGTGGAGGAAAAATAATAATCTACCGTAATTCAGAATTTTTGTCATATAACCTAATGTTAAATTCAGGAAAAAAAAATTCCGCTGTGCGCGACAAAAAAAAAATATTCTAACTCTCGTGTTGTCCGAGAAACAAATTCTGAACGAAAAAAAAACCATACCCCCCCCCTGCAAGTTAAATGGCCGGTCCCTTAAAGATGAAGTTTCGAGATTAGAGAAGCACGATATTTGTTATCTTTGCCGTAAAAAACGATGGTATATCGGCACGTAATATTATACAAGATAAAAATAAAATAAACACAACTTCATCCAAAATAGTTTTTTTTCATAAGCCATCAATTATTGATTATATACAGTGTGTGGCCAAACGTATTCGCGCATGAAAAAAAATCCCTATATAATCAACCAAAACCATATTTTTTCAAAAAATTATTGTGAAGTAATTTCTGGATAGATTTTAACAAATTTCATACCAAAACATTCGGAATTGTCTATATTTTGATTGTTGATATGCTCATTATGTTTATATGAGTTGTTTTTATTTGTACATAATTTAAACACGATTGTTAATTTTTAGGATTTATTTTTAGTTGAAATATATAAGAAAATCAAAGTCAATTTTCATTTGTTGTGTTTAAATTATGTACAAATAAAAACAACTCATATAAACATAATGAGCAAATAAACAATCAAAATATAGACAATTCCGAATGTATTGGTGTAATTTTTTAAAAATCTATCCAGAAATGACTTCACAATAATTTTTTGAAAAAATATTGTTTTGGTTGATTATATCGGGATTTGTTTACATGCTCGAATACTTTTGGCCACACACTGTATTTTCTTACGGGATACAGAGATAGTTTTAATACCCATCGCTGCTACCTCTAAAATGAAGTAAAATAGTTTGATCCTAAAGGAGTAGATATTTTTGGACACAATCCGACATATCATTATTTACTTATCCCAAAATTTTATTTCGCTTAGACATGGGGTTAGTTTATCATCCCGCTCATTGAAGGAACGATGTGGAAAAAAAACCGGAACCGATTTTTTTCAAGGGAAAATATGTTAATTCTTTTACTTTTTCTAAATGTATCAATTAAATAGAAACTAGAACTCTAGAACCACAAACAAGCATTGTTACGTTCGAATAGATAAACCTAAATACAACAATCTAGATTAATTGATAACCAGAGGCTCCCAGGAGCCTGTAATCGCTCACCTGGATCAAAGCTGCTTTCAATAACTACGCAACTGAACATTAAGTTTTACATGTTCTATCTTAAGCAACCACTTTAGTCGGAGATAGAAAAGTAAGGGGGGGGGGAGTATGCAACTTGGAACTGTATTTGTGCCATTTTACTCACCTCCAAGGAAACCGCAAGTTTATTTCCTCAAAACAACTAACTATAATAAATGATTGTACAACACTTTCTTCAGTGTACAGAAGAAAATAGTTTCATAAATGCCCTTCCTTACGATCCAAAAAAATTGACTCCAAATGGTCACACATGGCTTACAGTTACAAAGTCAAAGCTGATATTGTTGACAAAAATGATTACACAATGGTTGATGGACGAATCATTGCGTACAATCATTCCGACAGGGGTCTACCCAATGACCAATATATCAAGATTTTGTATCAAATGAGCAAGTAGTTCCAAAAGAAGACTTTAAAAAGAATTTCATATGATAAAGAAAAAAAAAGGTGTGATGGGCAGGACTATTTGATACAATTCTTAAAGGGCCACATAAAATGAACATTCCATCAAAATTTGGTTCCAATAGAGCAGACAAGATGATTTTTATGTGAATTTCCCATAGGGTCCTATGTTAAATCGAGATCGGCTGTGGCGGCCATCTTGGTGGGAGAGCGCGACTGCCGGACACAATTTTGGAAGAGGACCATCCAATGACTATTCCATCAAAGTTTGGTTCTAATTGAGCTACTGGTTCCAGACAAGATGGTTTTATGTGAATTTCCCATAGGGTCCTATGTTAAACTAAGTTCAGCTGTGCAGCCATCTTGGTCAGATGGCGGGACCACCAGACACAATTTTGGAAGAGGACCATCCAATGACTATTTTATCAAAGTTTGGTTCCAATTGAGCAACTGGTTCCAGACAAGAAGATTTTTATATGAATTTCCCATAGGGTCCTATGTTAAGCTAAGTTTGGCTGTGGGGGCCATCTTGGTCGAAGGGCCGAACCGCCGGACACATATTTGGAAGAGAACCATCCAATGACTATTTCATCAAAATTTAGTTCTTATTGAGCAAATGGTTTCAGACAAGAAGATTTTTATGGGAATTTCCCATAGGGTCCTATGTTAAATTAAGTTCGGTTGTGGCGGCCATCTTGGTCGGAGGTCTGAAATGCCGGACACAATTTTGGAAGGGGATCACCCAAGGATCATTTCAGCAAAGTTTGGTTGAGATTGGCTCAGTAGTTTCAGAGGAGAATATTTTTTTTTAATTTCATCCCCCTTTTTTCTAGTTTTAGCTTGGCGGGCATCTTGGTTGGAAGTCGGGATCATCCAAGGACCATTCCATCAAAGTTTGGTTGCAATTGGCCCAGTGGTTTCTGAGGAGAAGATTAAAATGTGAAATGTTGACAGACGGACGACGGACGAAAAGTGATGGCAATAGCTCACATGGCCTAAAGGCCAGGTGAGCTTAAAGGAAAAAAATATTCGGTTCCCGGAGACGACGGAATTTTTATTCTTAGGATTTATAGTACTCAAAACTCTGTAGATCTAATAATAAGATGTCTAATGGCGAGTGGAAGAAATGTTCTTTTTGGATAGAGAACTTCCAATTTTCTCTGTAGTCATTTCTCGTTTTTATGATTTTCATATTAATACATTCACTTAGAGTATATCCGTGGCTATTAACGGATATTGTGGTGTATTGGCCACATCAGAATGCGTTCCATTCCTTTGGGTTCAAACGACAATGCATCTACGATGCATGTAATTATTTATTGAATGGGACATTTTCTTTCTGGTTGTCCTGCTTTTCGAACCAAAGCATGATTTCGATTGGTGTATTTTCTGGTGACCGCATAAAGGATACTCGCCCAGCAAAAATCGTCTGCATCAGTTTACCACATAAGTTCATCCATCTTAGTCAAGATTTCGTGTTGTGTATACAATGTCTTATCAATCAGAAGTATGTTTTAAAAATCCATATTTGCCGTTTTATCTTCAAAGAATTCACTAATAATCAGGCGTTATTTTTTCTATTATCCACCGTCGATACAGCATTATGTGATAAAGTTTGTCAGTGACTTGTGGCAGGTCGGTAGTTTTCTCCGAGTACTCCGGTTTCCTCCACCAATAAAACTGAACGCCAGATATAACTGAAATATTGATAAAGTGGCATTAAACACCATAACCATATAAGAATAGATTGTAAACCTCTACCATTATTTCCTGGTTTATTAATTAAACATCCTCCACAAGTGTGTTATCTCACAATTTTTATTCATTGTTCAAAAATAAAGAACCTCAACTCTAAATAGTGTGTTATTAATTTATTCCCTAAACAGACAGATATTACACATACAGTTTAATCTCAGTATGCAGAAACTTCTGGGGCATTCAATATATGCATGGCAATCATGTTTCTGGAGAACTCGCCGTGCGACTCTAATGTTCAATGTGAATTCAAAACTCGAACTGTAGTCAGGAAAAGTACAATGTTCATAATGTATTGTATTTAATTTTATCGCTGTTTATCTTTATTATTTACTACAAAGACATTAAGAGGGAGACAGACCATGTTTTCTGGACAAAAATTTTGAAATGTGTTTGCTATGTCTGAAGCCAAATGTAACAAAATAATGTAATATAATAATTTGGCATACATAAAATAACAAATGGCTTCCTCTAGGAAAACGCCGACTTTATGTGAAAGGGACACCAGACAGCTGTGAGGAACGAATTTAATACACCCCTTAGCGCGGGATACAAAGGACACACTCCTTACACGTAAAAACAAGTCGCAGAAGATTCTCTGATAGCAACAGTTTATTAGGAGTGTTATTATTGGCCTGTCACCAAGGCAAAATAATATCTACCATCTCCTCTTTTTCTAGTGGCAATCAAAACAATTATACATAGACCCATGGCCGCGACACACATTTTACATTTTGGAGAAGACTTCATAAGTTTGTTTAACTTGTGTCTGATCTATTATGTCTATTTAAAGGGGCATTAGCTACGATTTTGACCAAAAAATTGTATGTTTTGGAAATTGGTAAATAGCTTTAAAATGATGAAATAAAGGTAAATATTTCACATTAAACAGCTTATCGTACCACTTTTCGCCTTTTGAGAACGAAAATTACCATCGATTTATTATTTCCTTGTAGCAAATAATTTGACCTCGCTTTCTCCGTATGCAACTGACCATACTAGTGACAGGTAAAAACGAATAATTTGTATTTTGTCGCTTATTAACTGCAAACTTGCATGGTTCTTTGTCCGTAATTAACGCCGACTAAAAGTAGATTCACAGAAAATAAGAAATAAGTGCATTGTTGTACTGATTTAATGACGATTCGGCAAACTCCGTAAACAATGCCGATAATTAATAAGATGGGGTCCATTTCTTGATCGATCTCAAAATACGAGCAGTTGCACCTTTTTTCCTCAATGCGCGTACATTTCATAACATTCAAAAGTTACAGAAACACGTTTTATCAAGGCATCAATCATATCAAATATTTACGATTTTGGCAGCTAATGCCACTTTAATTGGAAGATAAAATTTGTTTAAACTAAAACACATTTTACCTACATGATTTATATATATTTTATGCCTGTATCTTAATCTTTTCCCATGATATTAAATAAAAAGTAAACAATTCAATTCACAATGTTTTGTTGACCTAATCACTATAAACAATGTTCAGAATCTGTTTTTACAGAAACGTATACCCTCTTCTCCATTGTACGACATCACAGTTTTATAAAAGCTACATTGAAATACGTCCTCGTCAAAATCTTAAGCCTCATCATCTTAGGTTTAGTAACAATCTTTTGTTTTGTTTATTTTAGTTTTTATCTTTTTAGAACATCTTATTTTCTGCTTTGTTTTTCAAATTTTTGTAAAACAATATTTTTTTGTGTTTTTGAAAAAGGTACATCGTGAGATTAACACGGAAGATAAAGCAATTTAATCCTTTTCATCCTGTTTGTAAACATTTTAGGCATTTTACAATCTTTGTTCTTCCAAGAGTCTAATGAGGAAGAAAAGTGGGATCCGTTTCCACTGAAAAGAAGATTTTTTTATCTTGTAAATTGCTTCTTTTTCTTTTTTTTTCTTTTTTATAAAGTGTTCATTTAGTTGAAAAGGGTTTTGTTTTATTCTTTCTTAAATGAACACTTTAAGCTTGCAGATTTCGGCGTTCAGATAAGAAAAAAAAATGATTTTCCCACTTAGCAAATTTACTTTAACCAAATATAAAGAAATAACAAGATATAGCATATTCTTGTTAAATTCTCATCTGAATTTTAAAAACGATTCTTGTTGACAAAACAAAGATGTTTTTTTATTTCATTGTTAGTTTAAACAGTTGACCAATAGCAACAAAACAATCAAGCACCTCTCACCTCAAACAATTGAACATAAAAAAGACCTGGCCAGATTTCAGATGTACTAAGATAGTAAAATATTATTCATTTTATCCCCCTCAATAAAGGCCACCCCTCTTATAAGGGCACTTTTTCATCGTAGAAGGGATGGCCTGATAAGAAGGAGGCTACTATCATCAATTTCTTTTTAAAATCCACAATACCTACATCTAAAATCTGTCTATTTATTTAATTAAATAACATTTTATCATAAGTATTTTTAATTAGAGACACAGTTGGGGAAACGAAGTGGGGAGTGGGGACGTTGATTCGTTACTGAAGAAGCTACTATCAGACTTTTTAACCTTTTAACGAAAGTGACTTTTTAAGACATGAGTGATTATAGGAACCTCATTTACTCCAATTTTAAGACTGTACATATGGATTTTACATCATTGGTGAAGGATGGACATGATTCACTGTAAATATCGAGCACATATATGGATGGTTTATTTGTGGAGGAGACCCAGCACTGTAAATAGATGAACACATGTTCAACATACACCCGTATGGTTCCTCTACGAAGGGGGTTAAAGATACAGAGGTAAGGTAAGGTAATAGTGTCGAAATATAATAAATAGAGAACAAAAAGACTTTTGAACATGGCAACACTGATCGATGATGGCGAAATGGCAAACAGAATTATTAATGATGGGTTTGCAGAGAATGCAGTATATCATGCTACACGTATGACAAATTACTTACTCAAAAAAATTAAGGACGACAATGAAGACTATTTAACAACTGAACATGATAACTTATTTCAATCCTTCATTTCAACTATCAAAGATGACTTGCTAACTCACAAAGAGATATTCACTTTAACCCAACTGCTAGAACTTTTTTTTCCTGATTTTCTGCCCTCTGATCGAAAGGAAATTTGCACATCACACAGACTACAACAGAAATTAGAAAGACATATTGGTGATTTGATAACAATACAACCACAGCATTAGTCAGTGAAACAAAATAAGACAACTCTTCAGGTGATGTTTTCAACATTTTGTAAACATATTTGAAAAAAGCAGAGGTAGCGTCACATCCAGTAAGAGCATGAAGCGAGGGTAAACTCATTCATTTGACTTAGGTTATTTAGTAGAAATACCACAGTGAGAACTCGGACGCGGACACCCTTGTTTATTGAGTTTCATTATTTTTGTTTTTGTTTTTTTTAAGATATTCATTGTAATACAATGATACGTCGTAATTTCTGTATTCTGAAAAAAATGACTATCAGTGCTTTTCATTACCTGAATTTATGGGTCTGCTGTGAGGAAATAGATGCACATATTAACTAACTGTATTTATTTCTGAAAAGCACATATTGTGAATACATTTTGGAGAAAATTTTATCGACTTCTGAGATGGGGCCGATTTTGGTCCTTATAGCCCCCAGTCCTTTTGATTTAAATAAAGTCGGGAAAACTTGTATGAAATACTACTGTTAGTTTTTGACCATCTTTCTTAACATTTGTTATTTTTTTTCCTCTGTTTTGATGTATTTTGACAATAACGGTACTTCTAAAATAACGGAATCGTCTTTCCACGATTTTTGGCCGGTTTCACTTTGACGTACGAAAGCAGCATACAAATCCAAAAGGGCTTTCCATTGATAAATGCCACTATACAATTTTCTTTAAAAAAGATAATCTCACTGTTTTCTCGCTTTGTTTAATTTTACTTGTAGTTATAATCTCCAACTCGCCTGCCACAAATAAACGAAAATCTAATTTTGATATTTCGTATCTTTGTTTACATACTCGTATTACAACAAAGAATGGGGTCAAATCTGCGGATTCACGACATCGTCACTTGCCTTTTTTACCATACCAGACATTTTACTTTTACGACTTGACCGATTTTTACTAATATAATCATCAGAATGAGACGACGAACTCGGAATAAATTCATTATCGCTGGTATCAGTTAATACGATATCAGACTCAACACGCATATTTTTCTTAATAAGTTTTTTACCGTTAGAAGTTGTTTGTTTTTCCTCGGAACTACTGATTAAGTCAGACTCTACGTTTGCTTCGGAATCGTAAAGCTTTAATGTTGAACTGGATAATTTACCCTGCAATAATTCACATAACTGTGATTCTACGAATTTACATAACGATTTATTTTGTCTTAAAACATTAATGTTGATCTCACCTTTTTCCTTTTTTACTTTGTCAGTTTTCAACACCTTTTTGTCCGCTTTGCTCTTAGTCTTAGCAGGTGCACGGCACAGTCACTTGGGTCCAGGATTTAAAAAAAATAAAAATAAGTTATCTAGAGTGTATGTTTTATTTTAAAGCCCCTTGACATGTTTTATTACTATTTTAGGCCATACTGACATTTTCAAAAAAAAAAAATCTATATACCATTTAAAAAAAAATAATTCTGTATACCATCTAACACGTTAGTTAGATGGTATACAGAATTTTTTTTAGATGGTATATAGATTTTTTTTTGAAAATGTCAGTATGGCCTAAAATAGTAATAAAACATGTCAAGGGGCTTTAAAATAAAACATACACTCTAGATAACTTATTTTTATTTTTAAAAAATCCTGGACCCAAGTGCCTGTGGTGCACGGGAAACATGTTGTCGTTGAGTTGTGTTCGACTGGTGTCGTTGGGGTCTGTTCGACTCGTGACTGCCTTTTCTTTTTGGTCGTGCTCCTTGCAACTCTAGTCCTATAACATTGAACCTCGCACGTCGATATTTTCATTTTATATTATCGTTTTATATTCATTTTTTATTGTTTTTGCTATTTTTTTTATACTATTTTTTTTATTGTCAATATGGTGCGAGGTCCTATCGGAAGATGGTCAAATCACGTAAACCAAAACATCCTGAGTTGTCCACTTTAACTGCTTCGCCACTCGACACTGAAAAATAAATTTAAAAGAAAGCGAAGCTATCTATAACAAACATACTACATTAATTAATAAGGGTGGGTAAGGAATAAATGTTTGGGTTGTTTGAAATCTGATGCGTGAATGCCGCAAGTTAGAATATTGTTAGGTAGGACAACAACACTGCCCAATCAGAACTTGAGCATTAAATTTACCCAATCAAAACCAATGAAAGAGTGACTTGTTATTTTGATATTTTGTAACTTCTCTATACGGTACATTTAAAGTATATTACCGTCGTAGGAATCTAACACACCGTAAAAAAAAAAAAAATTAGAATACGTTTCTTTTTGCCAATTATTAATTTTTAACATCGTAAAACATTTCACGTGGGGATTATAATAACAGTAATGACCATGGGAGTAGAACAATATCTGAATTAGTTAATGATTGATGGCTGTCTATCGCCAATTCAAATTTTTTTCAGCTATATAGTACAAGTTACATCAGATGAAATGATAATGGTGTACGCTTTGATCTACAGTACTGTAGACCAACACGCTTAATTTGATTCTTATTGTGCTAGCTCACTGAAACAACAATCCGTGGGTAGACATGTCGCTTTACTGGACACATTATACTGATGTCGAGCCAGCCAGTGTTTTTGCACTTACTCCTTCAGGCTGTGTGCTTAGCAGAGAAGCAACAGATACCATTTTATAATCTTTAGTTTGACACGACTGGCGCTCGAACTCACGATTTACCGCATTCGAAACGAGCACGATAAATTACACCAGCCAAGCGGTTATATCTGAAAGATATATATAAAAAAACACGTTATGATTATGTCGCTATAATTGCCTTCCATATTTCTAGAGCGTCAATATACAACTATTATTGACCTCATTATCGTACACACAAAATATTTAAATATTCATATAAATATTTTAATGCCTCGCAACAAGTTTTTAAAGGACACGAGAAATAACAATGCATAGAATTACATGTTAATTTACAATTGTAACGATTAAGTAAAGACGTAACTTGGGCGATTGTATATACAATGTAAAAGGTTAGTGTATTACGATCTATTATATAATGTTAAATTAACATAAGTGCCTAAAATTGTGGTAAAAATTCGAGCTGGAACACGATTTTTACTCTGACATTAACTGTGAAAGATTTACACGACAAACCTTCTTCCCTATTGGAAAAACACCATAGAGAACACAATTTTTAAAACTAATTATTCACATTTATGTACTTTAACGTAGACAGAATAAACTGTACCAGTACATGTTCTCTGCCGAGTACATCTTACAAACAGACAAAAATCAGAATAAACTGTACCAGTACATGTTCTCTGCCGAGTACATCTTACAAACAGACAAAAATCAGAATAAACTGTACCAGTACATGTTCTCTGCCGAGTACATCTTACAAACAAACACACAAAAATCAGAATAAAATAAAGCGAAATAAAATAAAATAATGTTTTTTATACATAGATAATATTTAATTATTTCCATGTAAATTTGAAAGTCAGATAAAAAAAAGTAGATTGTTTGATTGGGGTGTAGCGCCAACTTTAGCGGTATTTCAGATATATAGTGGTGGAAAGGATAGATTGCTTAATATTTCTTGAAAGGTTTATTAAATATTAAAACCTTGACACTTCCTCGTACAAAATAGCTAAGTATGCGTATCAGCATATTTCGTATTGTGCAGATCAATTTACAAACTTTAGAGATAAATATAAGCGTCACATGCCCACATTGACGTCATAAAATAATGCAATTTAACTCGGACCGAATGAGGATGTAGAAATTATAATAATAAAATGTTGTTTCAAATAAAAATAAAATGATAGGTACACATCAGTAGATACATGTAGTCCCAGCTTTTGTTATATTACTTTGTTTTTTTGTATTTGTACTGTTTGGTTTTTATTTTGTATACGATGACCCTTTTACTCGAAAATGTCGTTCGTCTGTCAAATATTTTATCACATGGCACTGTCCAATGTCGGCATCCATGACACGTTAACCAACAGGTTAATGCTATCATAATTTAACGTTATTTCAATATAACTCTTTTGTGGTGAGACCGTATCTGTGGTGTAATTGCGTGCTCATCTCGAATGCGGTAGATCATGTGTTCGACCCCCGATCGGGTCAAATCAAAGATAATAAAATTGGTATTTGTTGCTTCTCCGGTAAGAACGCAACATTAAGGAGAAAGAGCAAAGACGGGTAGGACTCGGAATCGGGATAACCTGTGCGAATGGGACGACATGTCTATCCGCGAACTGTTGTTTCAGTGAGCCACCACTATTAAAATCCACCTCAGCATGTCGGTCTAGTACAAAGCAGACCTCATCATCATCATTATCATCATCATCTCATTGAAAATTAACTTGTTCTCGTCATTATATGACTGAAAAATTGCCGAGCTGGCGTTAAACAACAATCAACCACTCTCTCTTTTACTGTGAAGCTCCAAACTTTCCAAAATAACCATTAAATATTAATATGACTGCTTTATGATTTATCCTTTATCTCTTTTTCAGCATCATACGAAAACAAGATGTCGAAAGAAAGAGAGAATTTTAACAGAATTTCTACAATCATAGTAGAAAATGGCAGAGAATGTTTAGCAAATCTTCTCGAAGTAGATCTATCAAATAAAAAGTTATCATTGACAGAATTTATAGATCTTAATAAACATGACATACACCACTTATGTTATAACAAATTCCCCTGCTGTCAATGTAACGGTGGACAATTACCTCCAAATACACCACCAAGGAGGATCCTTCATACTAAACAATTGAACATAATATTTGACAAGACAAATCGAATTCTAGGCCATGTTCAAAGCACGAGCCCCAAAGAATGTTGTTTTCCTGCAAAGCGAAATGTTACGTTAGACGATTTTGACATTACTCTTACGAGATGCATGTTAATCAACTTTACCACAATCTGTCAACCTGTGAGACAAGCTGTAGATGCTCTCACTAATCTCAGAAATGACGTATATGGTCATGCAAAGGAACATCGCTTACAGATGCAGATTTTTTGATTCACAAAAGTGCTTTAAACGTGGCGATTCTGGAAATATCTAAAGCGTGTGGCAAAGAAGATGAAATGAGAGGTAAGCTTGACAAAGTGTACAGAAGACCAATGGATGAAGAGATGTGTATGCAATATCAGACTCTCCTTCTGGAAGACATAAGACAAAAAGAAGAAAATGAAGAAGTAAGACAAACTTGATATGAAGCTTTTAATTACATATACACAGGGCGTTGGTGCGGGGGTCCCAGGGTTGGGGGAACATCCCCGACTTTGAAAAGTAGGGGGACTATGCTTTTGCCCCCTGCACCTTTTTGACAGACATTTAGAAAAAGCTGCATATTTTTAAGAATGACAACACAAAAAGGTATGCTTTGTGACTTGATTTTCTTTTGCATTTTTAAAGCTTACTCACTTTCTGGTCCTCTATTGAAGCTTGCCTCCCATTTCCGGGTAAATATCTAATGCTTGCAGCACCACTTGTCAGTCCACTTATAAAGCTCGGCCCCTCTTTCCGGTCCACTTCTGTGCCTCTGATACATTCATAATAAATATAATGCTGTATTACACTTTATTGTTTGACAGGCTAACCGTGGCTATTTTGAAGCTGTAACACATGCCATTTACAACACCGGAGCTTGGATAGTCAGCCAAATAACAGGAAGCAATCAGTTATCATTCACAACTGTACAAGATGACATTCGGAACAATTCGGATACATCAGATAGAAGAGGTAATTATACTATTTAATCATGGTTTTAGCCTGATTAATTTACAAAAAAATAAACCGCGACAACATTGGTTCACCTCAGCCTTTGGTGGGTCCATGTTGCTCATCTCTTTAGTTTTCTGTGTTCTGCTTTTTCGGTTTGCTTGTCCACGTCCTTTATCTTATGTGACCAATGTAGCCAGTGTCTCTTGATTTTCCATTCTTGATTTCCCCTTTGGTTTCCTGTAACGTTATATTATAGACCACACTTAAAGTATTTGTTATGGTATATACCTAACTCATACGTTATTCAAGGGCTTCTGTCCGGTACAGTGATTTTCTTGACAAAACTAAAGTTTTACCGTTAAGAAATATAATTTTCTCATATGTCAGAGGATTTTTTCCTTTTACTAACAGTCTTTCTTTCCTCTATCACCGAACAAGACTTTTATCGCACCTGACGTTATACTTGGGTTAATCGTAATCTATATATTTCATGTAATAGAATGTAATCTGTAATCGGCCATTTTTTTTTAAGATTACATGTAGTCGTAATTCAATCAAGTACATTGATTTTGACCCTGTAATCATGATTACTTTCTGATTACATTTAGATTACTTTTCATCAATTAGTTTTTTGTTTTTGTTCCAAATGTTTCGTTCGGTGACTTGTTCCCAATGCTGGCTATATCTCTGTGTTGTCCTAGACGTAGAACCATACCTCTTACGGTGTTTTGGGGGCCCATAGTGCTACGGATTTCACACATTTGTAAACAAGAAGCGACTCTAAATGAGCCTTACTGAGGTCGGCCTTGCCGGTACTATAATTTCATTTATCGTATTCGTCGAATAAGTACATTAATACCGATCAATTGAACAAA
Source organism: Gigantidas platifrons (assembly GCA_002080005.1). Lineage (NCBI taxonomy): Eukaryota > Metazoa > Mollusca > Bivalvia > Mytilida > Modiolidae > Gigantidas > Gigantidas platifrons. Next base: position 700,110 of record MJUT01064027.1, read on the forward strand.
TATTTTTCTGCAAGCGTCCACAGTTAATTTATTTATTTATTCAAATTGCATATTTCACCCATATGAGTCAAGCATTTACAATACAAAGGCATACAAACAGATAATCAAAAAAAACAAACAAAAAAAAACACACACACAAACATATTACATGTATATATCACGGTAAATGTAGGTGCATTCGTTGACCGGCATGGACCCTATCGTCTCAAGTCTAGTGATTGTTTTATGAAGGTGCAAACAACCGTTAAAAGATCTGAAGTTGGATTGAGTATGTAATCAAGTTCATTAATGGGTGACGTATTAGTAAAAGAAGGACATTTATTTTCAATAGTATTTATTAGTAAATTTCTTGGTTGCTGGTTTAAATGACAATTTAAAAAGAAGTGATATTCATCTTCCAAGATATTACAGGTTGCAACATCTTTGTTGACGGGGTATATATTATTATATCGACCAGTTTCGATTTGCAAACAATGGTCACTTGTCCGAAATTTAGCAATGAGTTGTCTATTTTTAAAATTTTTTTCCTGTATCAAATACTCTTCCAAAACAATATCATGTTTTATTTTATTATACAAATAAAGTTTTGAATTATCTGTTAATTTTGAAAGTTTGTCTTTAGTTTTCTTAATGTAATTATTATGGACAACCTTTTTTAATTCTTTTTAAATGGAACTTTTATCTTATGGAAACACTTATCCATATTAGAAAAATCTTCAGCTTTCAAATCAAATTCTTGAAAGACATTTAATGCCAAAGTATACCATGTGTAGAAGCCTTCATCGTGTAAAAATTTATTAACATTAAGGAATTCTTTAATTAATGGGTTTATATTATTAGTATTTATTCGTACAAAATACATCATAACTTGAGTTTTAATAAAGGAAGCAATAGGGAGTCGCCCCAACTCTGATAAATATATTTAAATATTTTTATTTCCCTCCTTAAATGGGAGAACTGCTTATTGTTCTTAACTCCCCCTTTGTTACACCATTTCTACTACGAAATAAGAAGAAAACTATAGAATTGACTTCGGACAACATTGTAAAATCAGACATATAAGTATGTGCAAGTTAATCTTCGTCCAAAAAAAAAAAAGAGACAAATAATGATATTCAGTTAAGAAGAACAACATGATGATTTTTATTTCATGTTTGGTTTGATTCTTTGTTTGTTTGATTGATGGTGTTTAACGCCACTTTCAACAATATTTCAGTTATATCGTGGCGGCCAGTTTTATTGGTGGAGGAAACCGCAAGACCCGGAGAAAACCACAGACCTGTCGCTGATAAACTTTATCACATAATGTTGCACACTGTTTGATTATTATTATTATTATTATTATTATTGTTGTTGTTATCTAAAGAACATTAACGGTCAATGAAATTAATCTCAACAACCTTTTACATTTAGCTAAAACAAAAAACCAAGCGATATGCAAAATGTTTTCCTATTAAGTTCAACATAAGACCTAATGAACAACATAAACTCCACTAACACCTCAGGTCTCCGGCTTAGTAACTGGTTCCTGTTCTATTAGTACCACCCACAGTGTTACTCCTATCAAAAATGCAATGGTGATATTCCGCAGTGATGGCAACAGCAAAAATTTCAAAGCGGAGAGTATAACTTAACAAATAGAAACCATTGGTACAGTAATTTCCTTTTAAGCAACACCCCTCAAATGATATGCATGACTGTCTGAGTTCGATTTTGTTCAGTTGGACTTTAATAGTAATATTCAATCTAAGAAACACTAGAACAAATTCAACAGAAGAAGACGGTACTAAGTATCTGTATCTGTATGTGTACGTCCTAGAATCCCTGCTAGACTATGAAACGACGGGGGAGAGAGCGCATCTAGTCGCATATGGGGCTACTACATGAACTCCTCTGTACTTGTGTTTTTTGCTATTACGAGGCTGTTTTCTAGGTGGTTCCAGTCAATGGCTGTTCTTATGAATAAGGAGTTTCTATATTGTTCAGTGCTGGAGTGTTCGACTACTACGGCGCATGTGTTGTTTCTGACTTGTGAGTTTACAATGTTCGTGGTTTCACAGTCCTGGAATGTTCTAGCTCTGACGTGTCGCTTAGGTTTTTGTTGACTTATATATTCATGAGGAGGAATCGCTGGTATCTGCCCCTCAACCACTTTGTAAAAGAATATCAGTCGCTAGTGTTGTCTCCTGGTTTGTAACAATGGTAGATCTAAATCTCTTAGCATTTTAGTCATGCTTCCTTCTTCTCGTGACTTGTAATCTTTAGTAATGAAACGTACACCCCTCCGTTGTAGATTTTCCAATTTATTGATATGGTTTTTATTATACGGGTCCCAGATGATAGCTCCGTATTCCATTATTGACCGGACAAATGCGATGTAGGCTGTTTTTCTACATTCTCCGGACAGTGTTGTAGATTCCTTCTTAGGAAGCCCAAGGTGGAACTGGCTTTTTTAGTAACGTTGTTAATGTATTCCTTCCTGTATTTGTATTCCTAAGTAAGGGTTGGATGGTACCTGTTCGAGTTTGCAAGAACCTTGTATTTTCTTTCTGAGACTTAGTATATAACATTTTTAGCATTAAATCTCATACCCCAGTTTGTAGCCCCTTTTTCTAGGTTTTGTAGATCTTTCTGCAGGGTGTTTTGATCGTTATCGTTGTTTATTTCCCGATAGAGTAGGCAGTAGTCTGCGAAAAGTCGTACTTTGGAGGATACTACATTTGGGAGATTATTAATGTGACAAAGGAAAAGTATGGGTCGTAGCACTGTCCCTTGTGGTACTCCTGCACTTTAGCTTCATTTGAAAATTCCCCTTCTAGGGCTACTCGCATTTTACGCTTTGTTAAGAATGTAGTTAGCCATGCATGTAGAGGACCTCTGATGCCGTATTTATTCAGCTTATGTAGGAGTCTGTCACGGGGGACTGTATCAAATGCCTTTGAGAAATCTAGGATGGCTATATCCAGTTGTTTCTTTTTGTCGAATGATTGTAGCATATCGTGTATTGTCACTGCTAGTTGGGTTTCACATGAGTAACCCGATTTAAAACCATGGATTAACGATATTAGTATGTTATGTTTTTCTAGGTGGTTCATCATGTTTCTACATATAATATGCTCTAGGAGTTTGCATGGTACTGAAGTGAGCGAGACTGGTCTATTGTTTTCTGCAGAGTGTTTATCTCCTTTTTTATAGATGCTGGATATATTCGCATTTAGCCAGTCTTTTGGTAGGACTCCAGTATCGATAGAACTCTGGAATATGATTGCTAGTGATGGTGCTATCCGTTTTGCACATTGTTTTAGTATCCTGTTTGGGATGTTGTCTGATCCCGATGCTTTAGACGGATTGATGTTTCTTAGTAGTTTTTCCACTCTTTCTGTTTCTATTTTTATCGATGGTATTGTCGATTTCAGGTTTATGTGGGTTTATGGCATGTTGTCAACGCTTCCTCTTGTAAATACTAAAGAAATTGCTTTATTAATATTTGTTTTTTCTTTGCTCTGGCTTACTAGTTTTCCTTTAGAGGTGCCACTCCGATATTATCTTGTTTACGAGATTTTACATATTTCCAGAATGGTTTGCTGTTATTATTCTCCATTCCCTCTGTGATGGCATTATTTATGTAGTTCCAATTTGCTTTCCATATTTGTCTTCTGCATTCTTTTAGGAAGAATCTGTAGTTTGACCACTTTTTTGTTCTTTTGGCCTGATTATAGAGGCTTTGGTTTTTCTTTAACATTCTCTTTATCTTTTTGTTGAACCATGGTAGTTTATTGTTTGATCTTATTTGCTTGGATGGTATGTTTTTATCCATGCTCTGTTGTAAACAGTCTTTGAATAGTATCCATAGTTCCTCTGTATTGGCTTGCTTCTTTGCTTTTTTGATCTCGTCAGCCATATGTTCTAGATCTTCTTCTATCTTTGGCCAATTTGCTTTCATCCATATGTAGCTTTTTCTTGGGATGGTTGTTTTGGTAGTATGGTTTTGTGTCCATGTCTGTTACTATTATGGCATGATCTGATATGCCAAGACTGAAGTATTTGATTGTTTTGCGTTTGATGTAAATACCAGATCCAGGAGGTGTTTTTTTCTCTTGTGGGTTCCTCATGTATTTGGGTGAGTCCTTCTTGAGTTGTAATTTCAATCAGTGATTTCTGAATTTCCTTATCATTGGCATGTATTTTGGTGGTCATGTCGGTCCAATCAATGTCGGGGCAATTGAAATCGCCAGCTAGTATGATATTTTTGTCGTTTTCCATTGTGATGGTATCAAGTGATTTTTGCAATTCGTTTAGGTCATTGATGTTTCTATGTGGCATGTAGAATGCACCTATTAGTAGATCTTTTGCATCTTTTAATTTGATTTTGTTCCATTCAATTTCAAATTTTGTTATGTACTGGGTTTGTTCAGTTGCTATGATGTTGTTGTTTATAAGTATAAACACTCCTCCTCCTAGTGATCCTCTGTCATTTCTATAGGCTGTATAGTTTGAAGGAAATATTTCTGATGACTTGATTGCATCTTTGGTTTGATTTTTTCCAGGTTTGATTCCTTTTAACCAGGATTCGGTGCCACTAATGATGTCAGGTTTTGTATAATCTATAGTTGTTTTTAATTCTGATGTTTTATCTTTAATACTTCTGCAGTTTATTGTAAGTATTCTAAGGTTCTCTTTTTTGGGATATGGTGGTTTGCAGTTTGGTTTCTGCTGTTTGATCTGTTTATACTAGATTCTTGTGTGTCGTTGGCCTTAAGTTGTTTACAGTTTGGTTTCTGCTGTTTGATCTGTTCATACTAGATTCTTGTGTGTCGTTGGCCTTAAGTGGTTTTGGGCTACTAGTTTTCAGTGGACTGAATTTTGATGTAAATGATTCAGTAAAGCTTGCTGGTGTTGTCAATTGTTCATAGTAGCTGATGTCATTTCCTAGCTCGTATGTGTGGTATGTGAAAGAAGATACATTTATGCTGTCATATTTACAGCAAAGCCATTGTACATTTGACCTTTGAAGTAGTTCGTAGTCTGCAGTACATAGTTCAATGGACGATTTATGATGCCATATGTGGCAGCAGTCACAACATACTCCATTTTTCCATGTGACTGGTCTTTCGCACATACCAAGAGGGAAAGATACTTCTTTGTCTTGGCCCTGGGTTTAGCTCTATATCACCTGCCAGTAATATTGTGATTAGGATTACTGAAGTGTTTGTTTTGTTCCTTACTGGGAGTTGTATCGGTCTTCGCCCTGCTGATATCAGCTTCTTATTTAGTATTGATGTTAAGTATTTTTGGCAGAAGTTTGCATATGATGTAGCAATAAGGATTATCATCAATGTAGGTAAAAACATCTCGGATTTTACAGTATAGCGAGGAGAATCCTCACTGACTGAAATTGATCTTGAGTTTATTCAGTATAGCGAGGGGTATCCTCACTGAATGATGAGTTGCTTCTTGTTGATTTGTCAGTGTAGCAGGAAAAATCCCTACTGAATGACCGGGTTGAGTATACTGTTGAGATGTGGCAGTTTAGCGTAGATGTCCACACTGACTGCCCGTTGTGCAGGTGTAAATGTTGTTTCAGTGTAGCGAGGAAAATCCCCACTGACAGACCAGGTTTTAGTTATATTAGTTATAAGTATAGCAGGGAATATCCCTATTGACTGCGTAGTGTTCTTGAATACCTATTGGTAACAATCCGTAATGGCTTGTTGTGTTATTTTCTTCAGCCGTACTTTGGAAAGATGTCCTGGGTGTATTCCGTCTAAATATAAATTGAAGTTGACAGACCTTCGTTTTGTGAATTTGTTGTGGTGGTCTCCCTTTCTGGTTTTTAATGTTTTGACAAAGTTAGTGGAAAATACTGGCGAATGGTTGTTATTTTCCACGTTTGTTGTTCTGATCTTACTATTTAGATTGTAGACTTGCTCTTCAAGTTTCAGATCTTGATCTTTGAATTGGTCAGGGATTTTATGTTTTTTTATGTTCATTCCATTCTTTAATTGAGAATATCGGTATTTCTAAGAATGTGACCCTGCAGTTTGGGTATTGTTTTACGAGATCATTTATTTTCTGGATGTTGTTGTACGCTGTAGTCACTGACTGGTCGTCTTCCGATGCCAACGATATGTATTTCTTGAGTTTAGATGTAATGTCACAAGTGTCCAACCATACATATAGCCATATATTCCCAATTTTTTAAATCTTGGATTTGAGCTTATTCTGTAGCCAGGAATATCCTTCACTGGTGTTTTCACCGCTTTTGATCCACCATTTTATCTCTCGTTCATGTTAGTCGGCGACTTTCTTTTCAAGGCATTTGCCTTTGCTATCGGAAAACACAACGGGGGTGAAATTTCTTCTTCCGACTTTCTCTGGGTACGGTCTACTTGTATATTTAATAAGTTTGTTTGTCGACATGTGTAACTTCCAAAATCCGAAAATGGCTGACAATAATCAAGTGTTGTGAATGTTATAAAGTGGTATATTGGGACAGATACGCAGCTTGACTCTACATAATTATTGCTGAGATCGTAAGCAATATATTCTGTAATATTCTAAACACAGATGGCTGAAAATGTTTAAGATTTTTCGCGATTTAAACAAAAATGTTCTCCTTGAAAATTTTAAGTGTCCATTTACTTCGCGCATGCGCTCTCTTTATAAGTAGTATAACAAATATTGATTTACGTTTGTTTTCTCTCAGAAGCTTCGCATCAAGATGAGGAATCTTCAAATAGCAATAATATACAGGGGAGACAACCAGACGAAACGAATTAATATAAGTTTTTTTAAAACTTGTTTTCGAATCCCTTTAATTATTTGTATTGTATCATATTACAATTTATGTCATTGTACTATATTTATTAATTAATAAAATATGTTTAAACTAACCAGACGTGAATATCAACATAAAAACTGAACCACTAGAAGACAAAATCACAAAAGCGGTTAAGACTGTATTTGAAGAGAATAGAATTCAACAAGCAAATAATAGAACAACACAACATTATGCCAACGACAGGATGCAACCAGGCAACACGATCCCACCAAACGACATCGATAGTACGAATGGCGACTGTGTTTTACTAGAGGTACAAATAAGGGTTTGGTATTTCCAACTTTTTATGCATACCAGAATACACTTGACTTTAATTAGTAACTAATATCACAATTTAAGCAATTCATAGTGAGGACCATGTTTAGTGATAGCGAAACTGGAAATCCTGGAGATAACCATTGGTTAAGAAAAGTTTGAAATCCTGGAGATAACCATTGGTTAAGAAAAGTTTGAAATCCTGGAGATAACCATTGGTTAAGAAAAGTTTGAGAATACCAAAGTTGTAATCAAAAGCCGTAAGTCGCAGGACAAACAATACAATGGCCACATGCAGGACAACAAGATACGCAATGGTCAACACAGCCATGCATATAAAAGTACAGATTGAGCACTACAAACCGGGGACTCATGTGCTCCGGAAGGGTAAACAGTTCCTGCTCTACTAGTAGGAACTGCTGTATTACTGTTATGCCACATGTACATCCTCTGACATGGATTAACATTCTCACTAAGGTAGGGTACTCATTGTGGTAATAATGGGGACTACCTTATGTATCTCGTTAGTGAAAGGATACATGTTATTATAGACGAGTTACCGCCTTAACAATTCTCTGAATACCTATTACAGATATAAATTCATAATTGGCGTATCCCGGAGCATTGAAACTGAAAGCACGATTGTCAACAAATTTATACAATGTATGACATTAACCATTGATTATGTGATATTTTCGAAATAGTACTGGGGCCGTCGTTACCTTGATCGTATGTAGTTGGATTTACAACCACCTAAGCAATCAGTTCCAATCACCACTGTTGCTGTGAGTTCGAATCTCGATCAGGGCGAGGTGTACAACATTATGTGATAAAATTTGGCAGTTACTTGCGGCAGGTCGGTGATTTTCTCCGGGTCCTCCGGTTTCCTCCACCAATAAAACTGACCACCACGATATAACTGAAATATTGTTGAAAGTGGCGTTAAGCACCATAAAACCGCAACCAAACCGAAATAGTACTGTTTGGAAGCAAGATATTATTAGTCGTTTGGTATTTACAATTTTAGACATTTCATCGACGAAAAATGTGGATTAAACTACGAATTATTGATGAATAGTTCGCCAAATAATTCCGCGTAGGGGTACAAATGTATATACAGTGTTATATACACTGTTATGCGTTTCAGGAATAACAATAAGCAGGTACGCACATAGTAAAAATAGACGGAAAGCCAAATGATTTTATAGTCTTGGGGAGCATGTAAACCAACGGGCATAATATCGGCTGAGGTTATGTGTGACTGAGGTCAGTGCCGGATTTAGATAAAGAGAGACCCTAGGCTATTCCACTTCCTCACCTTCACGACTGGAGGAAGATGGAAGTGTGTTTAATCAATTTCAATAAAGTCGAAGATGATGAGGGGTGTTTAAAATTCTGCAATATTCTGAAATGGAGTGCAACTGTGTAGGGAACATTACTGAAGGATTGTTTAGAAAGTACAGTACGTTATGACAGTATAAGTGTCAAAGTCCAATAACAGTTTTAAAATATTATACACATTGGTCGGAGGCCCCCTATATTTTAAGGCCCTAGGCTTCAGCCTATCGAGCCTATAGGTAAATCCGGCACTGACTGAGGTAGATATTGACCTTAGTTTTAATAAATTACATTCGTAGGAAATAAATACTAGTATGTGGGATAACACAGAATCATAATCGGCGAGTGATTGTTGTTGATCATCCATAGAACAATTTTGCAGCTATATCATGCGAGGCGAGAACAGGTTTAGTTTTGATGAGATGATGTCAATTTGTAGAAGACAAACACGCTTATTTGGATTTTTTTTATAGGGATAGCGACATGTATTTGAAACAAATACTACATGTAACCATGTCACTCCACTTAGACATACTATCCTGATACTAATTGATGCGTACTAACGATAGAAGCAGAGAAACAATAATGTAATGGTCTTTGCTTTGAGCCAATCGTGGATCAAACACACGATCTACCACACTCTCGGCATGCTAACCATTACATCAACGACACCGAAACGAGATCTCGATATATAGAGGATGAAACAAAAACAAAGAAAAAACAAAACAAAGCAAAAACACAAAAAAGAAAGAAAGGATATCCTCACAAGTGAATGATCCCAAATGAATTCGATATATCTGCCATCAGTCGTCTATGCATTTCTTCTACGTTATTTTCTCTCTCCGCTCGTCGTGCAAGATGTATGAATACACAACGAGAACATCCATCGAACGGAACGGAAATAACTGCATAGTGATAGTAGATTAACATACTCTCCAGGTGTTCTGTGTACGTGCCAAATAACTCTTACAGCACCAACAACAAGCAACATCCCGTTACGTGTGGTCGTTGGTTTCACCTGCCAATGGAACCATTTCAAGTCTATAATTGTCATGTTTGTAGACTTGATGTTGTGATGAAATATTGCCTAAACTTTAAACAACAATCAGCTATTCTACATGTACTTAGCTTGTTTCTACATACTATGAACATTAGAACCAAACATTACATGAAGGCTAAGGTGAAGACCTAGTATATATACAATACACTAATATTGTTTTTATCCTGCAATTTCGGAGTTAGGTAGTGTTTTTTTTTAATTTAGAAAAATAAATATTCCTCAAACCTTTCGTGGGCCCCAAAGTAAGTTGTGTAGCGTGTCTTGAAGCTGTATTTGTATATTATGCAAAATACAGCATACCTGTATTCGACACATGTTATTTGCTTACTAGAGTGCTCATTGCAGGATAAAAATAAATCTAATAAGTAATCCATGTACGTCTATAACCGTGGGATATATATTTTCAACCAGATACTGAATCTATATTTAAATTTACACGTGGCTTACTTTGTCTTTCAAGTTTCTTGTAAAGTGGTGAAACCTACATCAGAAAAAAGTTTGAAGATATTAAAATGGTAATCAGAAACCGTAATTCGAAGAAGGACATTCAATACAATGGCCCAAAACAAAAAGGAGAAAAGGGGAAAACAATTATCTACAAGACACTACACAGAAAACTAAAGATTGAGCATCACGAACCTCACTAAAACCAGAGATGAAGTAAAGTGTTCCGAATTATTTGTTTTGTTTTGTTTTATTTGATTAGATTATATTTATTTTGGGATCAATTTAAAAAAAAACATTTTTCAGTCTGAAATTGATAAATTAAAAAGAGAAAAGAAAGAATTAGAAAGAAAAAATGAAGAGATGAGGAAGAAAATAGACTATCTTGAAAGAAAATGTAAAGCACAGGTATGTAATCAGTTACCAAGAAGACAAACAATATTATAATATCACAGCCAAAACAACAACTTTAGTATGTACCAAGCGTTCCTGGGTAAATAATTAACATTAGAAAAAATACCCAGAAGAATGAGGACGTACGTTCATGTTCAAAAGGTTGGAAAGCCAAATAATATACAAATCCATTGTGTGCAAGACATGCAAAGAGTTAAACAGGATAACAAAAAGCAGCCAAGGGCACCAATGTTTAAAAGGACGAGAACCTGTAATGTAAAATTATGACGCAAATAGAAGCTATAAGATAGATAAATAAGCATTATTTGTAATGGAACATTTGTACGGCTATAAAATGTCACTATTTTGAATAATTAAATGTCTAGATTAGAACATTTCTTGTTTCGTATTTTCGCAAATATTTATACATATTTTTGCCTTTATACTATGTGTTGTTTTTGTAAACATAACTGTGTATATAATGGATGCTGCCAATATTACCCCGGTAGTGGTTGGCCCATTGTAAAGTGGTAGATATCCAAATAATATTATACATGTATATATACTCTGCGTTACCTTATAGGCAATAATGAAAATCCACGAAATATTGTGTGTTAAATACAATTCAATTGTATGTATTACTTATTATCATGCAATTATCAGAAACTACACAACAATATTTCATTCACACTTTTGTGTAAAAATTAGCTATTTTTAAAGTTACTGACCAATTTGCAAAGAAATATTGATCATAATGTTTAAGAAAATAATATTTCCTAGAATACACTAATATTCTCAAAACTGGGAGCTATTGTACATTTTTAAAGCGAATCATGCATATATGTCTACTACATGTAAAACGATACAAAATCTACCGTTTCTTTTCATGGAGTACAAAAGTTGTTTCTTATTCTCCCCCACCCTACCCTCATATCATTTCTTAAATTAAGAAGATTATATGTGATGCAGTAACTGACGGTGTCAAGTGATAGGAGGTGAATATTACATGACACCTGTGTTGTTGGAGTGACATGCAGTCCCCGGTTTATTCTCTGATATACGATCTGAACAGAAATTACCGTATTTGTTGCTTTTCTTGGAAGATCTCTTTTACAAGTTTAGGCTATTTATTAGAATGTCAACAATATTTCAGTTACAATCATGGATATCAACGGGTTTGCAACTAGATTTACACGACGGGTGCCACTAGTGGAACAGGAACTGCTTACCCTTCCGGAGCACCTGAGTTCACTCCTGGTTTTTAGTTGGGTTCGAGTTATTCGGTCTTTAGTTTTATGTGTATGTTTTGTAGATCGTTGTTTATCCTTTTGATTTTGTTCTTTTTGCCATTGTATTGTGTGATCTTCGTCGATATACGGATTCTGATTACCTCTTTGGTATCTTTAAGCTCTTCTTACGATGAAATAAAAAGAAATATCGAGAGAAACCCACTGACCTGCTGCAAAGTCACTAAAAACTTGAGATATTGAACATCCAGGCTAGGATTACAATATATTCAGGGTTTGTTTTTAGAAAGTTTCAATATATAAACGAATTTGCTATTAGATGTTTTGATCAATTATTTTATCTTTGGAAGAGAAGATACTAAAAGTTTGTTAATTTGCAGACTGACGAATCGGAGTACAACGACGAAGGACAAGTACGGCCGAAACGAGTTCAGAGGTATTCTTAAATATATTATGTAATAGTATTAAAACGTCTATACTTCAAGCCTTTCGGGAGTGTTTCGCTTACGATAATGATCAAATACCGATGCAAATTACCTTTAATTGGAATCACAAAACCCAGTAGACAAGAAAATAGAATAAAGCAAAAACTTTAAATACAATACACCGAGGAACAGGAACCCCTCAATATATTTGATCCTACAGACCAGCTCAATTAATGTTATCCGTGCCAGGAGAAGCATAACCTTTACAATAATTTCCAACATTTATTTGTGAAAATTCCTTAAATAGAATTACTTTATTTCATGCACGTCACCAACGAGATCTTGACTAATATGCAGGCGATGCTACTAGGGATAGTCCATTAGTAATGTTATGGACCAATCGTCATGTTAAAGTACAGACTTACCTTCTATGTAGACATTGTTGTAAAAATGTAGATATATAACTTTGTGCACGACAAATATATAGAATAACGCAGAAAGTCGAAAAATGGAAAAATATTTTTTTTAGTATAGTCTGGAGCAAGCAAACAATACGGCTTAAACCATTATCAAGTAAGGTTACATTTTCCTATAGCGTATTCCACATTGCAAGAGTGAACACATCTATGAATGCATCATGACAATGCCTACTTTGGAGAGTTACATGTAGGCATAATACTTTTGGCGAGATTACTTTATTTTCGGTATACATTTTTACAGCACCGAAACAACATCCCACAGTTAAGCCTGTCGCTCCACTCGGACACATTATCCTGATTCCGAGCCAACCAGTCTTTGCTCTTTCTCCTTAATGCTGCGTGCTTAGCTGAGAAACAACAAATACCAATTTTATAGGTTTTGGTTTGACCCGACCGGGGCTCAAACAACCCAAGATCTACCGAGCACGCTAACCATTACACCACCGATAATTCAATAATGTTTGGACTGTGAGAATGTCTCAGTTTGAAATATACTAGCTATGGATGTGTAACTTCTATCTGTCTTTTTGATAACTAATATGTTTTTTACAGAACCTCAACACCGAATGAAGAAAAGAGGAAAACGTCTGGAGACACTAACAGAATCAAGACAATAAAGGCAAAAAAAACCCAAAGTGACACAAATAAATAATGTATTAGATAACCATTGTTTGTGAGATTGATCTGTGATTTACTATAAGAAGAGTTTGAAGATGCCAAAGGGGTAATCAGAATCCGTATAACGAAGATAAACAGACAACACAATGACCAAAGGAAAAGGTACAAAAGAACAAACAATGATCTACAAATCATATTTTTTAAAACTAAAGATCGAGTGACACGAACACCACTAAGAACCGGGGTGAATTCAGGTGATCCGGAAGGGTAGGCAGTTCCTTGTCCACTAGTGACACCCATCGTGTTAATCTATAACATAGTACCATAATATAGTAGCAATTAGGTATTAATTTGCCAGATGACTGAAGATGTATAGTTGAACTAAACCAATATAGTACTAAGATTATGGGTTCTCAAAAGTGTTTTCATCTTAAAACAACATTGTAGTAATATCATACCTACAAAACAGAATAGAGGGGCTAGAGAACAGAAAGACTATTCAGGGGAACGGTGGGAATTTCCACAGTATCCCTGAGACTGAGAAAGAAAAAAATTGTTATCCTACTCAAGAAAATGATGAACTCGTATTGGGAATATTTGAAAAAGTCACCAGATTCATTCTCGGGAAAGTAGAAAATGAGCTGAACAAATTGCAAAATCATGATTATGAAGTAACACCAAAAACGAATGTCTATGAACAAAGGCAAGAATATTACAACCAGCATCAATCTTATATACCAATATATAATCAGTGGCCTAGCTCTTACTGTCAAGACTGGACAAACGACTATTATCAGTATAATAGCCATCAAAGCAATGGACAAGAAACTGAACATGGTCAAAGATACATTAATGATGGTGAAAATATATGTAGGGAAAATCTAATAGAACTAACACCAAGCAGAGAACATGATGACAGTCTAAAGTATACAAATATACCTGATAACAGCTCAACCCAATATACATGTACATTGACTACAAATAGAACATCATCTGCAGAAAAGAAAACAGATGGGAAACAATAAGGACTAAGGAATATGGATGAAAACTGGTTCTACATGTCACGGGAAGGACTACCGCTGTATTATAGTACAAGTGACAGAAATTATTATTTTTATACCAGAACAGCCTCAACCGACCACGACTGAAATGGACAAACAATCAGATGTATTGAAAAGAATACAGTCAAATGCTTGTCAATATGTATTAAAGATCTTAGATTTTAACTGTAAGAACATTTTAACATGTGGACCTTTCTTTCAAGAACTTAATAACTCCATTGATATCTACCTAATGCAGGAACATTGGTTATTTGACTGTCAACTAAACTTATTAAACGAAATTCACCAGCAATATACAGGAGTAGGCAAAGCAGTGGACTCCAATGATCCAATTGCACCATCTCGCATGCCAAGGGGATATGGTGGAACAGCTATACTTTGGAGAAAAGATATTGATACAATAGTAACCCCACTGACAATAGGCAACAATCGTATACAATGCATAGAGATCACAGGAGTCCCAAATCTATTAATCATCTCTGTCTATCTTCCTTGCAAAGGTTCTCCCAACAGTCAAGATGAATTTCAGGAATGTATAGATCAGCTACATGAAATAATGTCAACTTATGAACAAACACATCAAATAATCATTGGAGGTGACTTTAATGAAGAAATTACAAATATCAATACCACAACTAGACTAAAATATGTAGTAGAATTTATGGCAGAACATCAGATGTGCACGAAAGAAGTGGGACCAACTTTTATCAATGCAAAGGGAAAAGATTGTACATCAATTGATTATATACTGTTCCAAGAGAGATACAGAGAGCAGATAAATAGCATCAAGAAAATTGACATCATAGCAAATGTCTCTGATCATTATCCCATATTACTAACTTTGAAGTATAAAAAACCCATAGACAAGAATCAAAAACCTGCACATATTAAAAAGACAAAAATTCATTGGGACAGGGCAGACAAGGACAAATATGTAGATTTAGTCAATGAAGGAATACAATCTTCAAACCTAACCCTAACTTTGGAAACAGAAAAAGATGTGGAGAAAACCTTTCTGACCCTAAACAATGTCATAAATAATGCAGCTAATGCTATTACTCCAAAGCCAAAAATACGGAAAAACAAACCTAAATTAAAAGTAATGTCAGGGGAGATACTCAAAGCAATAAAAAATAAAAAGACAGCATGTTATAACTGGAAAACAAATGGACGAACAAAGAGCATCCATGATCCCTTTCTGTTGGAAAAGAAAATCACAACATATGAACTGAGGAAAAGCTGTAGAAAAGAAATAGCACAAAAACGGATACAAGAGAGACAAACAATAATAGAAGCCAGGACCTCTGATAAAAGTCTATTTTACAAAATCATAAGACATCAACGTGGAAAACTAACAAGATTTATTGACGAACTTTATGTAGGAAATCAAATACACCATACAGAAGACCAGATACTAGAAGGATGGAAATCACACTTTGAACAACTAGCAGAACACTCCATAAGTGAGAATTATGATAAGGATTACTTACACCTAGCTGAAGCTGAATATAAAACCATCATTCAATTATGTAAAGAAAGAGTTGTACATGTTCCAGTGACCAAACAAGAAGTGAAAAAGCTGTTAACAGTTTAAATCGTAACAAAGCAGCGGACCTTTATGGCATCACGGCTGAAAATATCATCTGTGGAGGGGAAAATCTTGTAGCATATATACAAGAGGAAATCAATAAAACCTTTCAACTACATTACATCCCGGATATTCTGAAAATTGGAACCTTATTTCCTGTATTCAAAAATAAAGGTGACTGCAAAAATGCTAAAAATTATAGAGGAATTACAGTGACACCTACACTTTCTAAAATAATAGAGAAAATTCTAAAAATAAGAGAAAATGACAAAATCCTATTGAATCAGAATCCACTACAAAGAGGATTTACCGAAAACTCGTCACCACTGCTCTGTGAATTGCTTGTAGAAGAATTTGAACGAGAAAACAAAGATCTCAAAAGACCTACGTATATTGCTATGTTGGATGCAAAATCAGCTTTTGATGTTGTAGTGCACGCAAACATAATCAGAAGACTACATCAGTATGAATTTTCGGAACAGTCTATTCTATTAATAAATAGCCTTTATGAAAATGCAGTATCCCACATAAAATGGAAAAACCAAATGTCCGAACAAAACTTTAAAATTGAACAGGGTGTTCGACAAAGTGGAGTTTTAAGTGCCGACTTGTATAAACTGTATATCAACACTCTCTTGAATTTTCTTGGTGACTCTGGTATAGGTGGAAAAATTGGAAATATTAATGTCTGTGCTCCGACCTGCGCATATGATGTTGCTTTGATAGCTCACAACCCAATGGATATACAGACGATGGTGGACATTGCAGTAGATTTCAGTAAACGTGAAGGATACCAACTACAACCTGCTAAAAGTGTTATCCTTCCAGGCAAATCCAAAATTAAGAAAATTGAAACAAATGAAGGCTTTTGGAAAATAAATAATAAAATAATGACAGTAGTAGATAAAGCCACCCATATTGGAATTACTCGATCTGATACTAACTCAGCACGAACTACTACAGATGAAAACACTAGAAAAGCCAGAAGAGCTACACACAGTCTAATGGGTACTGGTTTACATGGCGAAAATGGTCTGGATCCTGAAACATCGATATCACTACTAAAAACTTATATCTTGCCAATATTAACCTATGGACTAGAAATCGTAATACCAAAAGGAAGAATATTAGATGACATACAAAATTATTACAAGAAACTCTTAAAGCAAGTGTTGTCCCTAGCTGTAAATGTAGCAGATCCCGATGTATATATGATGTCAGGTCTATTACCTCTGGAAGCAGAGATCCATATCAAGGTTCTTACGATGTTCGGCAATATCACAAGAGCACATAAAAATTCCACTGAATGGAAGCTGGCAGAAAGACAATTACATATCAAAAGTCTTGACAGTAACAGCTGGTTCATGGAAATAAAAAAGCTATGTATAAAATACGAACTAGAGGATCCAGTAAATTATATACAAAACCATTTATCTAAAGCAAAATGGAAAGGTTTAATTACTTCAGCAATATATAAGTATTGGAGTGACAGAATTAATGAGGAAATAAAGTATTATTCTACCCTGAAATACCTCTCACCAACATATATAAATTGGAAAAATCCATCCACTAATCAGAACTAATACAGTTAACCAGAAAGATATCAACATAATTCCAATCAGGCTTAAACTTGCTACTGGGAATTACATGCTACAATCTATGAGGGCAGCTTATAATCAAAACACTATTGATCCAACTTGCAAACTGTGTAATCAGGCAGAAGAAACCGGATCTCACTTCTTAATTTGCTGCAAATCCCTAGAATATCTCCGAGCACCAACGGTAAACAATATTATTGAGGAAAGTAGTAAACTGTTTGCTTTACACTGTACTAACCCTTAGCTAGATATTATACAATTGATTATTAATCCATTCCACTACGCTATGAATGATAGCTTAGAAGCAAATATATGCACTAGCATTGAGCCACTGTGTAGACAATTAATATATAAAATGCACTCTAATAGATATGAACTGCTTGCAAAGAATGACCTGCTGAGATGTAAGAGAAAGATGAACTTTTCTGTGTAGTAGATAACTCTTGTGTGTATACAGATCGCCTAGATAGATATATATTATTTTATAGTTGATAAGTTTTACCTTTTAAACGAACATTTAATAGGAACTATGTAAATAACGTGACGTGTAAATACATTGGTGTTGGATTGTATTGACAATTGGATATAGTGACATTGTGTTATATTACTCCAACCAAGAAGGTGTGCCTTAATTGGCAGAATTTCATTGGATACAGATACAGATACATAGCGGCCATCTATCTGAATATTGTAGCTGCAATACTTGCCAGAAGACGTATAAAATGAAAAATAAAACTATCTTAACACAGCCATTGTTATTGACGTGTCTA
>MJUT01064027.1:720863-735290 GCA_002080005.1 Gigantidas platifrons
GGGAGGGAGGGAGATGGTGTTAAGTCAAACACACAATCATTTCATGGCACACATATGGAACTTAATCTACAATGGACTGATTCGTACCAATATGTGTTTCGTAACATTGCAAAACAGAGTCAGTCGTATATTCTACGTGCAAAATATAAGCCTCTAACTTATACACAAATTTTCATAGTAGAGAATTTTTACCTAACATTAAATATTTCGGCTTGCATAATTTACGGTCAGGTGGAGCTGCTATATAGGAAAACGTACATGCAGATATCCGTAATCGTTTGTTCAAAACACAATATTGGTGGCGATAGAAAACTGAAAAAGATGGTCATACTAAATATACGGAGGACACATTTTAAAACCATTTATCATCATCCCCATTGGAACAATATGTGCTCCTTTCCTTGTCGATATTTTCAATTATTCTTATGAAGCAGAATTTATACAAAAATTTAAAACAGACAAAAGAGTTGAGCATTGTAATTAAAGCATTTAATCTCACGGTCTTGTATGTTGATTAATGTTCAGTCAATTAATAATTTAAAATTTGGTACTTAGATTCAATTAATTTATCACAGAAAACTGACAAACAAAACCAAGGGAAACGGCTCCCTCTACCCCTTTTCTTGACATTTACCTCGAATTTGACACAAATTGTCATATTTTTTACCACACAAAAGACACGACATTTTGCATTTATACAAATTTTCTAATTAGGATAGTAATATACCGATCGTGGAGTCTTTATTTCATAGCTCAAACGTTACGTTAGAACGCTTGTCTTAATATTTTTAACATCATATTATATTGAAATGCCTACACCAAGCCAAGAGTTTGATCAGTATGTGTTAGGGGTACCAGTTATGCCTCTCTTACTACAAT
The DNA here is from genome assembly GCA_002080005.1 of Gigantidas platifrons. Lineage (NCBI taxonomy): Eukaryota > Metazoa > Mollusca > Bivalvia > Mytilida > Modiolidae > Gigantidas > Gigantidas platifrons. Next base: position 721,743 of record MJUT01064027.1, read on the forward strand.
TTTCAAGTTGGATTTAGCAGCTGTTCTGACAGTGTGGTATTTTACATATATTTTTTAAACATTTATTAATATATAAGTTAACTATGTCACAGAATTTACGACTTTATGTTGCGAATGTTTTACTTGATATTCAAGATTTAATTAATCAATTATCTTTTTCTAATTTCCCCGTTCTTAGCTGCCATTTTTCGTGTAGCAAGTCGATATATTGTCTTTTTTGTTGTCACTATGGTTCAGAGTAGTTAAGTGTAAGAAATATATACAAATAAATTTGAGCGAAAATTTCGGTTAATTACTTATTTTTTTATATTTTACAATGACAGGGCAAATATATAGATTAGTTCCATACTGCTTGACCGATCCTTAATGAGACCTTAAGTGCTTTCTTATGTTTAAAATAATAACAATCCAGTGCAATTTGTTGTATATAGATATTTTGCAAATGAGGAAATAACAGTGGTGAAGAAACTCAGGTAGATAAATCAATACGTAGCAACTATAATATGAGGTAAACATCCTTTTAATTAAAGGATTGTTGATACTACCTAGTGGTATATCGTGATATACATATCGTTCTTTACTCTAACGTGTTAAGTCATATTACATTTGATAACAAAATGTGTAACACCGTGGATTCTGATGACGAAATCAAAAATGTCTTTGTAGAATAACTTGTTTGAAAGTAATATATGTGTGTCTGTGTGGTTTCATAATTGATTGAAAATGAAAAATAATATTATGTAAAGAAATGACAGATTATGTTCTGTACTCTACTGTTGTCAACGTATTTCTGGTGAAACAATAGAAAATCTGATCGTCCCGGAAAAAAACTGCAAACCCAACAAGACTTCATTTTACTTTGGATTTTGAGCGTACCTGATGAAGGCTATTCCAGAAACGCGTCGTGTTGACATCTTGTCAACGTATTTCTGGTGAAGCAATAGAAAATCTGAACGTCCCGGAAAAAAACAGCAAACCCAACAAGACTTCACTCTACTTTGTATTTTGAGCGTACCTGATGAAGGTTATATCAGAAACACGTCGTAGACACTAAGTTGGATATATACGTTATTTGTTTTCTCTCATAAAACAAGAGAGCATACTGTAAAACCTTGATGTATGTGATTGTAAATACAACCAGCATGACAAGTTCAGGAACCACAGCAGAGAGTACGACTGTTACATCTAGACCAGCACCTACGACGCTGGAAATATTTTTACCATCGTTTGTTTTAATTCTTATGTGTGGCTTTGGTAAGTAATAATTAAATATGATTAATTGGTGTTTAATGCCACTTTCAACAATATTTCAGCTATATCATGGCGACCAGTTTTAGTGGTGGAGGAAGCCGGAGTCACCTGGTGAGAACCACCGACCATGGGCAAGCAATTGATAAACTGTATCACTTGTGGCTGCAAGTCGAGTGCACCCTTTTTTGTAATTTACAAAGCAAGGCGCGAACCCACGCCGTATTGATACTAGGCTTGTATGAGTTGTTAGATCCAACGACCTAACTCATTCAGCCATTGATTAATTAAATAAACAATTAAGCAAGTGATATTGTAGGGTATATGAGAGTGATAGATTATTGATTGATTGGTTTGGTTTACAGTGTTTCACGCCGCCACTGTCAACAATATTTCAATTATATCGTGGTGGTCAGTGTCATAGGAGGAATGTTATTTATTGAAGTGCCTTTACCAAGCCAGGTAAGTGAGCGGTCATGTATATATGTTTTAGAGGGTATCGATTTTACTTCTGGTTATACGACCTGTCGATTGGATTTTGGACCGTTCTGACAGTGTGATATTTTTATTTGTTTAGCAATTCTTTGTTAATTCTGGTGTTTTATTTTGTATTTTGCTGCCTGTATTGATCTGGTATTTTTTGGCGATCTTTTCCATAACGTTCTAGAGTTCATCCTTGGTTTTTATTTGGGATAATCTTCAGATTGCTGTGTAGTGATTTGAAGATCGTTGTATGTACTTTCCCTTTTTGGCCATTGTGTTGTTTGTCCTTCTTCGATTTATGGATTCTGATTACTCCTTTGGGATCTTCACACACTTCTTAATTACACACAATAACCTTCGGTAGTTAAATGAAGTGTGAATAGAATGGACCGAACATGCTATTTTTGAAACTTTATTTAGGTTACCTTGTCCGACAGCATACTATGAATTTAATTACCTTTTTATCAATTGTGGTGCATTGAATGTAACTGTATATTATATTGCGTCAATCTGTCATTTTCACAAGCTATTATGCAATTAAATCTGACAATATATCTACAATTGTAGATCGGGTATTGGTGACGTTTCCCAGGTTTAATCCACAGACAATAACAAGACCCTCCCCTAATAGCATAAATTAAAAAGAAATGTATTTCTTCCCCAGAGTGACCAGATTTCGTTTTATAAACAAAAATAAGAACATAATATTTAGACATTGCTGAAAAAAAGAAATTATGCTCTGAATTGGTGGTGCAGGAGAGATGGTTAGACATCCTGATCTATCTGGAATAAATACTTGTAATGTAGACCACATTCGGATTGCTCGGAATGTCATATAATTCTTGTTGTAACCAAGTTGGGGTACACGTTGCTGAGTTCAAGTTTTTTTCTTTTGTTTTGTCTTCGTTCTTCGTCTTACGCACAATGTTGTTTGTGTCTCTGGGATGTCTATTCTTGATTGCTACTTCAGATTTTAATTAATACGATTATTAAAACCAAGATATCAATGCCATGCTTGATCCTGTAAGAGTTCTAAGTTTACAATTTAAGGGCTATGGCTATGAGTGGGTAATGCCACTTCAAATTGTTTGCATAGCTATATCGTGATCATCAGTGAGGATACCAGGATATCCAGAGAAAAACACCAACCAGCACAGATCGTTGACAAACAATCACATAAAGCTGCAACGAATTCACGTCGCCATTGGTGTGAATAACATTCAGTGGCTATATGAACCAACCTCATACATCTAGATATACGAATGGCTAACCACAATTGAGGATGGAGGCCACGACAGCCACTATTTACATTATAAAGATGTTCCTGTGTGTGGGAAACAAATATTTGTACATTTGCAAATACTTAAATGTGTCTGTATAATCATTCGGTATTCAATCTTTGTGTGGACTGTCATTTTATAAGATGTCATCTAGTTAAAACAATTGTCCATAATTTTAGCAGAAGTCATTGTACATATTTAGAAAAGGAACGAAGAAAATAAGTTAATTTCCTGTCAATTTTAATAGTTCATGTTAGAATATCTTGTATCCTCGGGCCATCGAGAGTGTCTGATTGTAGACTGCTAATTGAATTGAAATCTTATTAACAGGTTTAACTCCGCAATATTTTGGTACCTGTCCGGGGCCAGGATCTGCATTTCAAATGTTATATGTCAAGGTCTTTACTGTGGTCAATGATTTGAGGTGGGAGGTGATTGTTAGTTTTGTTGATATTGGTGGAATTGTTGATCATCACTGTTTGAACTTTCATAAGATTCTTGCAATCAATTTCAAATGAAAAATAAAGCTAAGATTTTACACATGTTTTAGGCATTATCATAAAGACACTTTACGATCACTACAAATGTTTGAGTAAGATGCGATCAAGAAGGAGAATTCAAGTGGAGGATGAACTACAATGGATGAGCGATGGTACAGAGGTTGTGTTTTACCAGGGTCTGGCTCAAATGAAGATGAATAGAAATACGAAAAATGCATTCATGAGTCCATTTGATGAAGAGGTGATCGCTCAAATGAAAACATTCAAACATTCCACCATGGAATTTATCCATATCAGTGTTCCAGCATTAGTGACTTTAATAATTGGACCAATCACTGTTTTATTTTATCATTCAACCTTAGAATTTTTCTGGACTTTAGAAGAATATCCCACAATACCAAATATAAACCAATGTGTTGCATGTTTTCTGACTCCAGCTGGACTGGTGTACGCTTTATCATTTGGTTTTGCTTTCCAGCAAGCTTTAACAAAACAGAACGATGTACTTAATAAAATGACAAACGAGATAAGTTACTTGGATCAGATTGCAACACTCACGTGTAAGATAAAGTTCAAGACAGGTGACACACGTGCTAGTATATATCGAGCTTTGAAATCAGAGGCTATATACATGATGACCCTTGTCCAGAACAGAAAAGTGACCAGTTTTAAAAATAAACCAGTGTCCGATATATCAGGTATGTTACAAATAAACCAGTGTCTGATATATCAGTTATGTTACAAATAAGCCAGTGTCTGATATAGCAGGTATGTTACAAATAAATCAGTGTCTGATATATCAGGCATGTTACAAATAAACCAGTGTCTGATATGTCAGGTTTGTTACAAATAAACAAACCATTATCTGATATATCAGGTATGTTGCAAATAAACCAGTGTTTAATATATCAGGCATGTTACAAATAAACCAGTGTCTGATATATCAGGTATGTTACGAATAAACCAGTGTCTGATATATCAGGTATGTTACAAATAAACAAATGTCCGATATATCGGGTATGTTACGAATAATCTGATGTCTGATTACCAGGTATATAACAAATAAACTAGTGCCGGATATATCAGCTATTATACTGAAAGATGTTTGCCTGATATATCGGATATATTACAAATATGGATAAAAAAACCGAATGAAACAGTTTTTCCACGATTGTGTCGTATGTCAACTTACATTTTATTGTGCGCTTTTCAATGACTAAGTAATATAAAGTAAAATATAGTTAAAGGCTTATGTTATGGACTGTTCATGCTTAATTGTACATTCAGGTTTCTCTGACATTTATGTAAGATATGTCTTCACATTGATCGTAGCATTAGGACAAACAATAACAATAATGGTGGCAGTGCATGTGGCATTGAAACATAATAGGCGACAATGGGTATTTAGGCAGGGAAGTAACCTCCTATACGTGACATACAACGAAGATGACTTGATAAAACGGAACAGTTTTCCTCGTTCATAAAGTCTATGGCAATTAACATGCAAAGCACAGTTCAAGATAAATAACATCGTAGTGGTAGCGATCACCGTTTTACACTTAATTTAGATTAACACGACGGATACCACTAGTGGAGCAGGAACTGCTTACCCTTCCGGAGCACCTGCGTTCACCTGGATTTTAGTGGGGTTCGTGTTACTCGTTCTTTAGTTTTATATGTATGTTTTGTAGATCGTTGTTTATTCTTTTGTATTTTTCTTTTGGCCATTGTGTTGTCTGTTCTTCTTCGAAATACGGATTCTGATTGCCCCTTTGGCATCTTCAAACACTTCTTATCAAAGTTTCAATTTCCGCCTCTGTAAAATTCGGATGTCCTATATACCTTTCGACATGACAAATTGGGTAGAACGGGTTTCACTATATACTTTCAAATTTGGCTAAAGAGTACAAATTGCACGCCTCAATGTTACTTATCAATAAACATATATTTAAAAAGCATTAACTGTCCCCTTCTCAACCATCGATGATCATGAAAAGGGGAGGGATAATTAATCGATTGATTGTTGACTTCTTTTGGACCAGCGTCAAATATTTCATGAATCATAGAATTCAGGACGAAAACAGCGGGATATCATTGTCTTTTATATAAAAAAGTTACAAATGAAAATCGCGACGATCCTCATTTCTGCCCGTGTGAATTAATTTTTACAACTGATAATTTTATTTACTTCATTAATTAGTAATCAGTTTCCACCAATGGCATGTTTGGCAATAGACAATCACATATATTGAAAGATTATAAACATACAAATTGACAAATACAGTGGTGTTATTATACACATATGATGAATGATACCTATTGAAAATTCTATAGCATAAAAATAAGCTATAATAGTAATTTAATTGCTAAAAACACCAAGGGACGATACTATAGAGCGCATTAGTTCTCTTTGTGTCTAATACAAATACATGACACATTATAAATTCTCATGAAAAATCATTAATCAAAGATTCATTATTGGGTCAAATATGCCAAACACAATATGCACAGTGGAGAAAACGGCCACAGTCCGCACTGAAAATATACAGGATCTGGCAAGATTAAACAGAATGCTGATTAAAGGTCTGGACAAGTCTGTGCCCCACTGGTAGCAATGGACGCTCAAGTTACTCCTAGTTAATCCTAGAGAGAACGAGAGGTACAATCTCCTTATACGCCGACTCATATTCGCATCATCCCATGGTTAATTTAATCACGGGAGTGAAGATTAACAATTTACATGAATATAAGCAGTTAAGCTCAAACTGGTACCAGTTCAGAACCGACCACTCATGGTAGACATGAGATGGTCTAAACACCACTTCCTGTGGTAACGCAGGAAAGTAAAAGCATATTATGATCCGAGGTACAATACAAGGAAAGGATCGTGACCCCCTTTATCTTGCCAGATCCCGCCAAATGAGTGAGTCTATACACACTCACAACACCCCCCGTACACTGTCCGAGGAGAACCTTTCCGAAAAATACACATCGATGCTTAATTTAGTGGGAAGGAACGAGTTTGATTAGAGGACATGAATCTTTCTACGGCCCCTTGTATATTATTCAAGTAAATGTCTACCCCTATATCATACAAGTGGTTTCCATCGAATCGATAAAGATTCTTTTCTCAAGCACGGATATTTGGGTGATGGATTACAGAGTGACCGTCATTCTTAAGAAATTTATTAACGGCACTATTTATACGTTTTCAAGCTCGCTCAATTGAAGTTCCATTAGGGTCACAATCATTAAAATATCACTCCATATAATTCGTGTACTCGGCAATAGTAAACGCAGCCGGAGAATATCTCTGTCTATGAGTGCATTTCTTTCTAACCATTGAAGTTTTGTAAACGTTGTGTGTTGTTTGTTAAACGCTGCAAAAGTAGAAACAAATACATAGTTTAATCAGAGTTTACTGACCCTGTTTAACCTGAATATATGCATGCACATGTTGTTGGTAAATTAAATAAACTCATAATTACGCGCGAAAATGGCTGATGATGATATAGAAACAGAGGACATGGTTATTTTAACAGTGTGCACACATTATTTTGGTGAAAGTTCATCTTCTTCATCTGATGAATCTTCTGAAGATAGTGATGATGTAGCTGCGGAACCGTAGCCCTTATGGTCCTTGGCCAGTTTTCTGATATTTGCGGACCATAGGGCTACGGATTTCACCCTATCAAAAACTTTCGAAACTGCTCAGTGAAAAAGTTGCGCCGCCTTTTTGCAAATTGTTGTCATGAAATCGTATTCGAGAACGATCAAACATATATATTTCGCTTCGTTAGATATTTATCTACAATCTTCTATACTTGCTTACCTATTAATATTCATTTCCAGCTCGTTATCATAACAAATGTCTCGATATTAACTGATTCCGCCTACTTCGTTCCGCCATCCTTCAAACATTTTTGGCGTTCTGTGATGTGTCGTTTTACATGCGTCCACATTCGTTTAGGATAGGGAGAGCTACGGACATGGCAAAAAACGGATTTAACGAAGAAATGATTAAACAATATGGAAGGTGGACTTCTTGTTCATATTTGCGTTATATCCGTACTAAGGTGCATTTTTACAACATTTTCTTTATGCCTTTATAAATTTTCACTGACCAGATATTTGATTTAACATGTTTTAGGTTCCAATATGATTTGGTTCATCGGATCTTCCATTGTGTATTGGGCACAGAGAAACGTACATTCAAGATACGGGGGTCCAAACCTTGGTCTTCATAACAGAGGGGCTTACATCCGTTGGTTTTCAAAAAGGGGTGTGTTATGGACTAAGCTCAAGCTAGCGAACAATTTCTAGCGACCACTAAGCTAGCGAACAATAAGGCAATATGTCTCAAAACCAAACAAATAAATAAAAGGGAAATGTACTTAGAATATTTCTAGCGACCAATAAGAAATATATGTCTGTAAATGCACAATCAACACATTGAATCGACATCTGGACATACAGGGAATATTTCTGGACACCCCCCACCCCCACACACACACATTTCTACAATACGAAGTAGACCCTCATGTGAATAAAAAGACAATACATTGTATGTGATATTTCTCATGTTCACTCGAACATAAAATATTTCTTCTCTTTACTAAGCATATTAACAAAGACACACGTATATTTTGGGATGACGAGAATATAAATCAGCATGCCAACTTTAAATATCCATAGCGTAAACAAATAATTTACTGTCATGAAAACCGATATATAATTTCGATTTGTCATCGCAAACAAAACAAAGTCCTAAGATTCTCCGTTCTCACGTTTCATAAATAAAAAAAATGTGAATATAGAACAATAGAAATATATAGCAATACGTTTTTTTTTTAATAAACAAAATATAAATCCTGCATGCGCGTGTCGCATTTATTTAATAGTTTTTATCTATTTATTTTTAAATTGTGTATTTATTTGTGCCAAACCACTAATTTAATTCACTAATCAGAGCTTAGAACATATAGCAGTCCCTTTTAAAGAAAAAAGTACCTTTCACTTTGTTGTAGTGTGAATAATGTTGAATGGAAGAGAATAATTAAAATTGATAGTTAAAGTTAAATATATAAGGATTATATCGAGCCCAATTTTGGCTACATTTATTTGAATTGGAATCCTTTATTAAGGCTTTAATGCATGACCTATAAATAAGAAAATTATGGGTATTACCTTGCTATTTTTAGACCACGGAATGTCCCAGAGCATGGCAATAGTCTGTTATGAAGACCAAGGTTTGGACCCCCGTATCGATTTCTTATAAATATATATTTTCGAACTTCGTTGTCAACTGAGCAACCAGGTCAAAGTGAGGGCTAAGTTAATTATCACGTGACTTTTTCAAACACAAATGAGGAACGGATCCGAATTGTAATTTACCACATTCCGGAACATAGCTATAAATCTAAGAACAATTCACTTTTATAAATTAGATAAACCTTATTAATGTCATTTAATAAATGACATGAAAATGGAAATTTGTATATTCTTTACTCCCAACAAAAACAAGCAGAGTTGTTGCGACTTAACCCACACACTAATCATGGCAGGGGGTCAATTTTCACCAACATACATTTTACTCCTTTATTTATCAGGCATATCTTGGTGGCATATAAATGACATTTTATTGTAAATAAAATGATTTATGTGACCGAAGTTTGCAGTCATCAAATTATCAGATACATGATTGCATTGCAATCTTCGTACATGATTGCTTTGCAATCCCCATTATCTTTACATAACTGATCACGTGACAGATGACAATTTATTGATGTGCAAAGGTCACGCTTTTTGGAGTTAAAAGTTAACAATCCCTCCACCACCCCTAACTTTCCACCTCGATTCATTCTAGCCATTTACGTTTGATTTCATGTCAATATTTTCTAGTTATCATTGAATTATTTATGCTTACAGAATACTTTGTAGATATACTTTGAAAGGAATTGATTACTTATTAACAGTTTGATTTTGTGTTATATGATATAAATGCTTCTTTATCACTCCCTTTATATTTGTGACATTGTTTTAGTTTATTAGTTTTGTAACATTTCGTCATTTAATAAATGACATGAAAATGGAAATTTGTATATTCTTTACTCCCAACAAAAACAAGCGGAGTTGTTGCGGCTTAACCCACACAATAATCATGGCAGGGGATCAATTGTCACCAACATACATTTTAGTCCTTTATTTATCAGGCATATCTTGGTGGCATATAAACCTTATTAATATCGATTTAATTTGAGTAGATGCAAATATACACACATGGTTGATCTTGCTTATTAAAATAATAAATTCTTACAGTATACATTGTACTTCTAAATGTAATGATTCACACTAAATTGATATTTAACTATTTATTTTTTTAAATAATAATCAGACCAAGACGGAGAAGAATATTGACGCGAATATTAATTTACATATACACGTCCTGAACATAAACCATATCGTTATACAAATCAGATTTCATAAGACATGTTTTAGCTATAGCAATCCTTTAAGAATAAGACTTTGTGAAACACGATATGCTATATAGATGAAATACTGCTACAGTTGGCGTTAAACACAAATCAATCTTCTATGATTTTGTTTTTTATTTTATCTGACAAAAACCCAGGACTTGTCTTAAGACACTTTCGTGAATCTGGTCCCTGACTGAATATATCGTAATTAGAATCATAGAGGTGTTTTGTAGATCATTTGGGGTGACTTTTTTTTAGTATCAATACTAGTAGATGAATATTTCTACAAGCCCACGTGGCTGTTTTATTGGCAAGACGAATTCTTATATTATGTCATGCCTTTGCGTGTAATGCACATGCTATTCTCCAACCTCAAAGTACTAATTTGCGTCCCATCTCAACGGCGAGTTGCGAGTTTGATTCGTCCCGAAAAAATAGCGAATACCCCTTTCAATTGTTAAACTAGGTCTTACTTCTTTTCCCCGGGGTTTCCGGTGGTAGGTTTTGGCATTATGCAGTAACTAATACGTATCAATATATATGTACTTGGTGTGTCGATCTAGTGATGATATGTGACCGTTTTGGTACATGTATATTTTTTTGTTGATGAACATAACCATTTTAGTTCAAACTTACCCATTATATATCACAGTGAAGTCACGATAGAAGATACAATTTATAATAATTAACAGCCTCGTATTTACATTTACTAACTAAATATTGACATAAAGGGATATTTCCGTTCCATTTTTATGAAAAACAGCACGATTTTGTATGTATTCGATAACAATAAACCCAGGGTAGAAAAATAGAACCAAGTTTTTTCGGTTGTGGTGTACAACCCATCCTAATGAGGTGTTCACTGTAATACTAAATGTTTATGAATGTCCCTGTGTATGGAAAATGATACACCCCTTTTTCATGCAAAAGATTAGTTGCAGCACCTCCTAAATAACAACGGGGTCCGGGTGGCTCAATGAGTTGGATTACAAAAAAAGAGTGCACTCGACTCGCAGCCGCAAATGATAAAGTTTACCAGTTGCTTGCCCATGGTCGGTGGTTCTCTCCAGGGTATTCCGGCTTCCTCCACCACTAAAACTGGTCGCCATGATATAGCTGAAATATTGTTGAAAGTGGCGTTAACCTAAATAACAACACTTTGAATTGGTTTGAGTGGTAGGTGCTGTAGGTGTAGTCAGCCGCATAGTTATGTCTCTACAAACATACCGGCTCTACCATCAACAACCGGAAATCAACGTATTAATCAATATAATTACGTTGTGTAATAGTTTTCAAATGGCATGTTTTTTTTTAATTATAAGGTCGATCACTTAGCTATCTAATTTTCTGCGAATGACACATTTCTGGAATAACCTTCACCAGGTACACTCAAAATCGATAGATTGGAAAGCCTATACAAGTCTTTGGGAACAAGTAAGCCAAAGGACCTGAACAGAAAAGTCAAAACCGGGAACGGTTACGTATAAATGAAGGCGAAGAACTTAGTTTTAAGTATAATTACATCATTTTTATGTAAAATCTGATTTTGATTTAATTTTTGGTGTCTTAACGCCACTTTCAACAATATTTCAGCTATATCATGGCAACCAGTTTTAGTGGTGGAGGAAGCCGGAGTACACGGAGAGAACCACCGACCTTGGACAAACAACTGGTAAACTTTATCACTTGCGGCTGCAAGTCGAGTGCACCTTTTTTCGTAATTTACAAAGCCGGGCGCGAACCCACGCCGTATTTTTACCTGTAGGAACTGTAATTCTAGTAACAAAGGTATATTATAAACCATTAAATCCGGTATTGGATGCAGATATCAACGACCAGTGTATAATTTTGTAGGGTATTTACAATGTCACAATATGTGTATTACGTGGTTATAGTTATGGTGTTTAACGCCACTTTCAACAATATTTCAGTTATATCGTGGCGGACAGTTCATAAATGCGGAGGAAACGGACTACCTGGAGAAAACTGCAGACCTGCCGCAATTCACTGACACACTTTATCACATAATGTTGTATCGACTACACCTCGCCGTGAGCGGAAATCGAACTCATAACTCACAACCATAGGTAGATGTAAAATTCAACTACCATATGATCAATGCCACGATAACCCCACGTTATTTTTTTGCTAAATACTTTTTCTAAGATTAATTTATCAATTTATCATCATTTTTTACATTAATCTAGTTGATATTTGGAACTTGATCCATCTGTTACGCGAGATCACTGCTACAACAGACCACCTGGTAGATTCCATCATGTGTCGTTATGTTATAGATTATATATCTATATTAAACAGTGTATGTTCAGATCAGATTGGCATACTCCACTCCAGGATAAACTGGATTTTGTAAGTATACTTTACAGTCATAGTTATACATACCATTTCATAGTTACATTAGACAGGTTTTTGTAATGGGGTATTGTGATTGAATTAGCTTTCTAGTTTACACGGTCGCATATATTAGCAGGGTTTCCGTCGTGATACAGGGCTTCGGGTTGTGTAGGTTCGCAGTATTTCTGCTTTTAACATTTTAAACAATAGTTGAAAAAAAAAGACATCGTGTTACTCTTAGTAATATTGCAGCGACGAAAGAAGGCACTCCAGCATATCTGCGGTAAACCCAACGGTCCCTTTGACATTAAAAACGAGGCTCAACTGTAATGGTGAACAATAAATAGTATGTAACTCACAGCATTTATGGCAGTCATGACCACATCAACATTACTAAGAATTCGGGCTTATTCTGCCAGAAACGTTAGAAGATACACAAGGGTAATTAGCAGCCACCAGACAGACAAAACAATATATAAAAAATAGTACCAATCACTTGCTAAATGCAATACAGAAAACTAAAGATTGAACAGCACAAACCCAACAAAAACCGGGGATGAACTTAGCAGTCCCTTAAAGGGATATTAAAGCTCATTTTGGTAATTTTTTGTATCTCATGAAAATTTGCAGTTGGTTCATAAATGATATTTATGAAACATTAAGCCGATTTTTATCAATGAAACTATGTAAAAGTGACATAATTCGTTGATAATTCTGTCATATCGTATATGCGTATTCCAATAATTGAATTTTTGCTTCCTGGACACAAATTCATTTCGACCCTTTTAAGTGATATTTTAAGGATATTAGGGATTATATGGGCGTGCAAAGTATTTTTGGATTGTTTTTGCAATTAAATTGAAAAGAAACAACCTTCGTCACGAGTTGAAAACATATATGTTAAAACGAGCTTTAATATCCCTTTAAGTGTAAGCTGTACCTGCTACACTAGTGGAACCCGTCGTGTTATCTTTGTTAAACATCCGACGATTGGTGATGAAAGAGGCAAGAAGGACGTGATTGTGTTTACTACAAACTGAATATATCCATGGTCATCTGTAACACAGATATTCCGTATCGGTTAACCAGATCATGGAGATGACCGTCAAAATATCGAAGTCATGACTTAGCCACTAGGAGCCCTTGATGTGGTAGCTTCCTTGTAAGAGCAACCTGTTTCAAGGAAATCATGATAGGAACCACAAG
>MJUT01064027.1:742537-756336 GCA_002080005.1 Gigantidas platifrons
AAATAAATATTCTGGCCTACACCTCCTAAAAATAAATACAAATTCTGGTCAATTGTCCCGAGTCTAAAATAAGGTATTTTATTTTATATATTTCAATCCTGCCCTAAATTAGCTGATCCTGATACAGTTAAATACAGTTATTTTCTTCATCTTTTGCGTTTGGACTACTGCAAGCTAAGGTTGCACTTTTAGTGGCCACTTAGGGTGAAAAATGAAACACCTTTAATCATTCCAAATCTTAATTGTTTTTGAACACAAACATCATACCTACAAAATTCCAATTAATCAGGGATAGTTTCCATCATTTTGATTGAAAAAATTTATTTAAAGATAATGCTGTCAAAAAATCTGTAGGTATGGGACAATCACTTTAATATGATTATTAATTTTTTTTTTCTCTAAAGACTTTATCAATTGTTTTATCATATTTTCAAATCAGAACTAACTTGCTTTCAACACTATAGAACAACCAGGGCTTTCTGGTAAGATATCTTTTTATAATTTTCCCATTTTTCAAGCTGCCTCAAACATTTTTTGATTTTTTCTCTTTAAAATCACAAAAGCTAAACTATTCTTCATTTAACATAGTGATTATGAAATTTTACTATTCTTTTAACCAATGATGAAAATTATAAAGATATCTGATACATAAAATTCACAATAGACTATTTTTTAAAAGTTTGATTTTCCATATTCTTGTCCCATAGCAAGGACGTATATAGAACTTATTAACGTCCTTGCCCATAGGTAAGATTTAATTGACCATGTTTAGTAAAATTAAATGAAACAATAACCCAGGACCCACAATTAAATAGAGGCCCTACATCGTTACTAGCCCTGAAAATACGTACCCTCGTGGCAAACACGGGGAAATTAAGGTCCATCGGTAAAATGCCTGTGTGTATGAGCCTGTATTTCCATAACCGTTCATAATAGACCATTGAAAGTTATCTATTGTTTAGACCCCATAATGCACCAAGTTTAAACATATCATTCATTTATTTTATATTTCAACATATCATTTTCTGATCAATTACACAATATCCTTTAAAAAGTGCAACCTTAGCTTGCAGTAGTCCGATTATTTATTGCATCCTTTAACCGGAAGTAGCATGTGTGTTCAAATTATTACGTCACGAACATTTTACATCCGGGAATCGATAAAATTATACAGGTGAAAAAAAAATACGAAAATACACCTTAGCTCAGATCTCCGTTAATGCATAGAATTTTTTTATCGGTTTTTTTTCTTATGGTTTATAATTTTATAGAGAATAACTATAGCGCTTAAAATAGTTTTTGACTTTTGGGCTGGAATGGTACTTTAAATGTTCGATGATGGCTCTGTCAGTTGACCCCGAGATGATGCTCTGTCAGTTGACCCCGAGATAACCCTCTGTCAGTTGACCCCGAGATGATGCTCTGTCAGTTGACCCCGTGATGATGAGTGGAGAGCAATATAGGAGGGTGTTCACCCGTGGGTTTTATGTGTATTAGACATATCTTTAATTTGACGTTGCATTATGTCAAGTTTTATTTCCCTTTCATAATATTTAGAACAGTCCTTACTCCATGTTTCTCTCATAAAATGTTCGGACACTGAATGAAAAGTGAGGACTTGACTTGATCTGAACCAACAAGGAAACTGATATACAGTATATGGTAAAAATGAAGGAATGGGGGTCACTTTATAATGTAGATAGTGTAAACACATTCCTACATATACGTCCTCCAATTGAAAAAACGGCACATCTGGCGAGATGTTAACGATATCTTTTGCTGCATGTTGTTGCAATATGTATGATGGTCCCGCACAAAATGGGGGAAAATTAAAATGGGGATATGATTCGAGAGATATATAATATTTACTATGCGGGTTGCGTACAGGTGCTCCGTTAGAATGGCAATCGCCTCCAATACTTGAAAATTCAATTCTTTTTTTGTTCAAGTTAAAAAAAAAAGCATAAGTATTGAACCAAACATCGTCGTCAATTTTTAAGATATGCTTTGCTGATTTACAGTTCTTTGTAATCCAATCTAAACCATTTAATGTTTTTAAAGTCAGATTAAGGTAAGTATCATCAAAATTAAATTTTAAGATGTCATGAAAATATTTATTTTCCCATTCTAACATGTAATTTATTTTGCTGTCAAGGGCATTGCCCATGACAAATGCATATCGCACAATAGACTGACGATGTCTAAACGGTGTTAAATAAGTGTTCCGTATAGCTAGCCTCATTCCTGCATTCGATGGCCTCGAAAATATAAGCAAAAATAAAACGATTCGATTATTTAAATTGTTTGGACAAACATCATTTTCTATAAGTAGTGGATACCTGAAATTAAAGCAGTTATGGCACATTTTCCTGTTTGAAAAATTTGTTAAATTATATTTTTCATTTTGATTATTATTTGCTTTAGGTACATATTTACTATAATCAATACCAGCGGAGCAATTAGCCTTCCATATAATATACATAGCATATGGCGGTAACTGGTGAAAGGTATAAACGTCGTTAGACTTATAATAACAGGGATGGACAAATCCTTCAAATCGATGAAATTTGTAATTATGATCAACACTATAATTTAACTTTTTTAAACAAATACCTATAAAGACATCTTCTATGTGAACGTATGGAACATAGGAAGCAATAATACCTATATCTAATACAGTCTGGCGTGTCATTATATAGGACGGACCATTGCAATATGGCGGAAACCTTTCACCTGGATATTCCTGTTTAGCTATAAAATGTTTATGCTTTACTTCCCTGACTGGTACTGCACCGTTATAACAATGACCGCCGATATATTTTATAAATGACGATGATTTTGCTGCCGTTAAAAGTGCATTGGTGTTTACCCAGACGTCATCGTCCAGTTTCATCACGTATCGAGCCTGTTGACAAAACCGCGAAGCCCACTGTAAAGATGAAATCGATTTTATTGTTAAATTTTCATAACTGTCAATAAAATCAAACTTGAGAATATCGCCAAAATAAGAACTCTCTCCAATTACACGTTGTTCAATGTCATAATGTTCACTTCGCCCTATGACGAACACATAATTGATTGATTTCCCCTTGAGACCAGACAAATATGTTTGTCTCAGCGCCTGCCGAGCTGCCCAGTTTGATGGTTGACTCATTATAAGAAACAAAATTTGTAAGTCATTATAAGGCATATACAGACACCTCCAACTGTTTGTTGAATGTTTGAAATCGAAGGTCTTACAGCCAACACATGTGTCATTTTGGCGATTGTTCAGTAATTCTCCTTTCCTGTTTTCTTCTATTCCCTCTTTTTCTAAATAATCGTCTACTAAATCAAAAATACTGTCTTTTATATCATTTTCGGAATCGACATTAACACTTGTATTATCACTTCCGATATCTCCTGTTGTATTACTTGTATTATCAGTTCCGATATCCCCTGTTGTATTACTTGCATTATCAGTTCCGATATCTCCTGTTGTATTACTTGTATTATCAGTTCCGATAACTCCTGTTGTATTACCTATGACAACCCTTTCTTGTTCAATATGACTTTTTGACTTATCCTTGTTGTCAATGGTCGACATAATATTACTCCATGTATTATTTTGTTGTTTACTTCTCGGTTCAATTTCAGGTACAGTTACCGAGGTTTCGTCGATAGCTACCATTAATTTTCTATTTTCTACACTTGGACGAATTTCCTCGATTTTTGTCATAGTTGGTAAAATAACACATATCCATTGTAACAGCATAATTATTACAATAAGCCAAACGAGATTTCTAAACGATAATTCCATGTTTATAAAATGGTGGCCGAGATATTTAATACTCAGTTGTGTATACACAAAGACTGAGGATTCAATGACCAGTAATGGGGTTTTTAAATCTACTTTATAAAGTACGCAGTTTTTATTGGGTATTTAAAGTACGATGGAATTTCCCTTTTAAGAATTATATATATATATAAATATAGTGACAAAAGAGAGTGTACTGAAAGAGAAAAATACATATTGAAATAAATTTAAAAATCTTTCGGAAGTTTACGGATATACTGATCACCTAAAAGGACAGAAATATAACACATAAAAACTAAAGTTTATCGCAAACTCAATTTATTATTTCTAAATCTCGAGATATGTTCACGGATATACCGAACCTCTAAAGGGACACACACACACAAATGAAAAAAAAATCATATCGAAAATTCTACTTATTATATATTATTACAAAATCTCGAGATATTATTACAAAATCTCGAGATATTATTACGAAATCTCGAGATATTATTACGAAATCTTGGTTTTATTTCTAGATCAGGATATGTGAGATCTCTATATATTAATGGATTAATGCGAAATCTGGATACAGTAATGGGAGACATGGATATAATATTTCGGTTTTATTATGGTATGTGTGTGTGTCGTCATATTGCTCGGTACCCGTTGCAAGTAATGTACACCCAAAAAAAACTTTGAAGATACGAAAGAGGTACTCTGGAGTCATCAATCCCATACAATGGCGATGATCCACAAATCACAACACAGACAACTTGGGGACGAACAACGCGATCATCGTTAAAAACCGGGTTAAATGGATTTGTTTTACATCAGAATACTTGCCCGAAATCGACGCGCACAATTTGCGCCTTTTCATAGGACATTTGCGCCGAAAAATTTCCATTTGCGCCTCAAAGTTGCACCCTTTGGCGCCCTTTTCAAATACGCATTTTTGTAAAACAAATGTTACAGAAATTAAGTACAGGGAGTGAGTGATTGTTGTTTAGCGCCAACTCAAATATTTTTCAGCTCTACCATGGCGAGAACAAGTAAATGTACAATGAGATGAAAATTTCAATGAAATTTTGTAAATGGTACATAGTGATAAAATATGTACCTATAGGAACTTTCATAAGAAATACTGGTAAATAAATTAAATTTCAATTTAATATGAACTTTTTATTTTCTTCAAAAGTATACCTATCCTCGATTACCCCTTTTTCCAATGTTTCAAACTATATACATGTATTTATATTTATAAAAGTATATGCATAACAACTGAAACGCTACAATAATTGTCACAATGGCGAGTGTAATCTCTTGTATCTATCTATTATATATACAGATACACGAATACATATAATTATAATAAACAGATATACACGATTTTTAAAACCAATTTGATATGATCTTTTTCTTTTCAGTATATACCCCTCCTTTTAAAACCGATTACCCCTTTTCTCAATGTTTCAAACTATATACATGCATTTATAAATATATATATATAATAGACAGATACACGATTTTCTTTAAATAGAGATTACACCCGACATTGTGACAATTGGAGCGTTTCACTAACCTTAAAAGGTAAAAGGTAAAAGGTAAAATATATTTAGGTTTAAAAATTTCAACATCATACACAAGTGTTTAAAAATTTCTCGTTAAGTTAAAAATAAAACATAAAACTGCCATCTTTAACTGAAACTTCAATCCACCAATTGTAGCNGCTGAGAACTTTCTCACCAAGGATAGCCCATGAAAGCCATTATTATTGGTATTCATGAATCTATACAAACCCTTCTCTTGTGATAACCTTCATTCTGTTATATCATGTGTTTAACCCTATAACCTAGTGTCCCATATACCTTATCCCACAAATGATATAACAAATGAATTGTAATGGTATATTATAACTCATGTAATGAATTCACTCAAATAATAGAGAAGCAAAACTCTTATAAGGTGCAAAGCTACACGACAATGCCGCTGCTGAGTTTATTATATATATATATATATACATATAACAATATAGCAATCAATGTCAAATCATAAATATTCTTTTAGAGGCCGGAATAGTAGCACAGGTTTGACTCCACCGAGTAAAATGCAAAATACCAACATGGCGGACGGTAGCCCACAGGGTCAAGTTCAGATCTCACAACTTATTGCACAAGCNTGTATACTCTGTTCACTCTGCCATGTATTATATGTTATATGTTGTATATATGTCCTCATGTTACACAATTTGTGTCTGAGTGTTGTTAAATAAACTTGAAAACTTGAAACTTTAGGAATAATCAATTTTCTCTCAAATCACATATGTAAATATGAAAACCAAAATGGTTATGAACTAGAATATCATAATTTGATCCCTAAAATAACGTCCAGTCCTATCAATCTTATAAACTTTGAAAATGAAAGGGGGGGGGGGTATGATAATTAAAATTAACCAAAAATTGTGATGTTTACTCTTTGACGCTGTCGTGCTGAATGACCGAAAACCCCGTTTCGCGGGAATAACAGCCGTGCGACTAGCACGCCATCTATACATAATGAAATACAGCAAAAGAAAATAATTTCACTCTAATTCACTGGGTTCAAACGCATGAAATTATATGCATAGACGTGATATTGCGGAACACTTTTATCTTTATCTTCAAATTTTAAAACTACTACGAGCCTTTCTTTCTCCATTGCCACATACAATTTGTCAAAAAGCTGCTTAAAGCTTTATTACTGAAATAATCAATTTAATAATAAAAAAAAAACCAGTTTATATTTGACCAGAAAATGCTTAATTCGTTTCTCCGTGGTCTAGCGGAATTGTCCACCTTTGGAATTTTGACGTTTTCATATAGTTTGACTTAGGTTTGGTTTATGATGTTTAACGCCACTTTCAACAATATTTCAGTTTATCGTATCGGTCAGTTTTATTGGTGGAGGAAACCGGAGTACCCAGAGAAAACCACCGATCTGTCATAAGTTACTCCTAAACTTTATCACATAATGTTGTATCGAGTACCTTTTTCATATGAAACGTTTCATACAATACATTTTATAGAGTGTGGATAGTAAAACAAATATACATAGACAAAAAAAAGGGTGTATATAATCCTAATGAGTAACATGTAGCACAATTCATGTATATGCACTAATTGATATACAAAAAATGTACAAGAGTACCTGAGTATAATATATACATAGACAAGACAAAAGTGTGTATTTAATCCTAATAAGTCTGATGTAACACAATATATGCACCAATTGATATACAAGAGTACATTAGTATAATATATACATAGACAAGACAAAAGTGTGTATTTAATCCTAATAAGTCTGATGTAACACAATATATGCACCAATTGATATATAAGAGTACATTAGTATAATATATACATAGACAAACAAAAGGGTGTATTTAATCCTAATAAGTCTGATGTAACACAATATATGCACCAATTGATATATAAGAGTACATGGGTTCACTCCAGGATTTCAGGGGGGTTCCTGTTACTTCATCTTTAGTTTTATGTGTCTGTTTTTTAGATCGTTGTTTGTTAGTTTGTCCTGTTTCTTTACACCATTGTGTTGTCTGCCTTTCTCCGATTTAAGGATTCTGATTACTCTTCTGGTATCTTCAACCTCTGTTTATAGCGATATGAACATGCCGGAAGACCAATAGTTACTGTAGAAAATAACGCAGAATAAACCGAGATCGACATTAATACCTTATTCAAGAAAAGCTGTGTCGTAACTGTCTTTGCAGTTGATCCTCATTTCAATAATATACAATAAAAATAACAGATGAACCAGTCATATTAAGTAAACATACAGTTGATGACTGGGGTTGTAAAGTTAATCGTAGTTTGGAAATTATAAATGATTTAATTACAATACTTGTAAGTTTGACGCTCAGGCGAGGCGTACTAGATACAACATTAAGTGATGTTTAATTTTTAAAGAAGTTTACAAGTTTATTAGAAGATCTAAAAGATTCCTCATTGTATAAAGTTATTAATATACCCAGCATGGTCATCGTGTCCACACCAAACTTCTTTTTCCCTTTTTTTCCCACTGTTTTTCTGTTCTCTTTTACATGTGATTAATGTGCATGCTCTTTTTCATATGTATATGTGTTATATTTATTATGTAATTCCAAGGAGAAGACTTCATAAGTTGGTAAAACTTGTGTCTTATCCTTTTTGTCTCTATGAGCAAATAAAATTGTTATAAACTAAACTAAACATTAAGTGATAAAGTTTGTCAGTGACTTACGACAGGTCGGTGGTTTTCTACTGGTCACTCCGGTTTCCTCCACCAACTAAACTCACCAACACAATATAACTGAAATATTGTTGAAAGTGACGTTAAGCACCATAAACCTATACACTTTGAAGAACATTAAATATTGACAAAAAATATGGCCGCACATTCAAACAAGTCAAGTGTTCAGGTCGCTTCGATGAAAAAAATTGGAAATTTAAATGAAGGACGACTTTCTGAATTTTATTTGAATATGGGCGGATTTGTAAAGTTGTTGTGAAAAAATTCAATTAATCTACATTAAATATTGACAAAAAATAAGTACATTTTAGTATTCGTCTGTACGTAAGGCTTGTTTTATTTGGGACCTTACTTTATTTGTTCAATAAAAAATCCACTGCAATAGGAAATCAATGATTGTAGAAGTTCGATGGCTGTCTGAAAATTATATCATGAGAAATATGTCACAAAGTCAATTTATTATATTGATGGATACAGTTTTTCTGTAATTTGTTTATATTTCTAAGGACAAATTTATACATACATAATTCTGTACACACAATGTTGCAGTACACAAAATTTACAATGGAACTTACAAATTGATCTTCATATAACTAGAAGAAGCAAGACATGACAATTTATATAATATCGAGAATAAATACCAAAATTTAAAATCGTTGGCTAATGTTTCAAAGTTTATATGGTTAATGTCAGCTGAGGACACATTTATATAGCCAATTGTATCAATTATTAAATAAATTGAATAACCTAAGATATGAAATTTTATCTAATAATAATTAGAAAAATATATGTATTTATGCATCATGTTTTGGGAGTTTTATTTGTCATACTGACTATTTATTTGTTTTCATGTAAATGTGTTTCATGACAAGTGGTGCGCTGCCTCTAGGATCATTGTGTTTGTTGTATTCATACACCAATAGACCGTTCCCCACATATAAATATAACTTATGTACATGTATATTATCAATATTGAAATCATGTAAATTAATCTAATCATTGTATCTAAATTTGTACTGATTATGCAGCTCCTTTATGGGCGTCGTGATTGACAATAAACTATTTGTTTGTATGTTCATAACATGCATGTAGTATTTTGTAAATAACTTCAGAAATTCAATTGATGGTTAAGTAAGTTAACAAAAAAATCCATTTAAAACATCGCAATGTTAATATAACCCTCATCATGTCATAAAATGTTTCAACAACAGTTAAACATGTCCATGTGGTCACCTCTATTAAGCAGTCACCTGTAATAAAAGGTCACCATTTTCTTGTCCTGTCATAATAGAAAATTTCATATTGCTTGAACATCTTTTATTTTTAAAAGATCACATGTCTTATAAGGCCATTTTTTCCTCGTCCCAAAGGTGACCTCTTACCACAGGTTTGACCACTTACTACTTTGCCATTTTTTTGTGTGGAAAAAAAGGGGGGCTGCAACGCTCACCACACCAATTATTATTATTATTTCGTGGAGGGATATCTACACCTAGCACGTGGAGGGATATCTACACCTAGCACGCTCCCTGTAATTATTATTATTATTTCGTGGAGGGATATCTACACCTAGCACGTGGAGGGATATCTATACCTAGCACGCTCCCTGTAATTATTATTATTATTTCGTGGAGGGATATCTACACCTAGCACGTGGAGGGATATCTACACCTAGCACGCTCCCTGTAATTATTATTATTATTTCGTGGAGGGATATCTACACCTAGCACGTGGAGGGATATCTACACCTAGCACGCTCCCTGTAATTCGTATTGTAAAAGAAGAAATTACTTCACGGTGACAAGATAAGAACTTTTTACTCTTCTGTATGTTAGTTGTATTGTTAGGAAGCACTCTGTATATAAACATTATTGGTTGGTTGGGTTATGGTGATTAACGCCACTTTCAACGCTATTTCAGTTATTTCGTGGTGGTAAAATTGTATTGGTGTAGGACAGCGGAGTACTCGGAGAACACCACTAACATATCGCAAGTCACGAACACACTTTATCACATAAAGTTGTATCATAATGAGTACACCTCGCAATGAACAGTATTCGAATTCACAACTTTAGTTGTGATAGGCACTGATTGCACAAGTAGTTGTAAATCCAACTACCTTATGATCACAACCACGACTACCCCAATAATTATGAAAGAGATTCGCATTCATTAGTGTGTTATTAACAATTCTAATATGACGTCCTTCAAACGCTTTGGGTCCAAACCTGTGGTAAAATATGCGTATATTGGTATATCAGCTGATCGGCAATGCCATAATTTGTTTTGGATGTTCAAAAATACCGTATTTGTCCTATTTACCTATTAGAATAGAAATAATTCATGGGGGCTTGAATATATATACTGATTTTACCACGTGTTGGCCCTTTATGTCGATATTTTACCCCTCGCTATCGCTCGTGTTAAATATTTGGCATAAAGGGCCAGTCCATGGTAAAATCAATATATATTCAAGCCCCATGAATTATTTCTTTAGGATATATCTAGCATATGTCATCTAAAATGAAAAATAGTCTGAGTCACATTAGTTACAGTACATAATTCGTGCTTAGAAAAAATGTAAATTTAAGCAATAAAACGCAAACTACATGTATATTTATGCAAAAGATGAACAGATGTACTTTTTTCAGTACATTTGATTTCATACATGTAGTTCGATGTGTCTATTGATCTTTTTTTCGGTCAATAGTAATAAGTACACGTACAGTATTTCACATAATGACGAATTTCAACTCTTTAACATGTAAGCAAAAATCTTTTGTGTATGGTATATTTAAAGACTTCATTATGTTAAATATAATGTAAACAAAGTCAATGATCTTGAAGTACATGTTAAATAAATGCTGGCATGCTCATTAGCATATATGTAAAATATATAAACGTCAGCTGTCGTGGTCATGATCGTATGGTAGTTGGAAATACAGTTACCTGTGCAATCAGTGACTATCACCACTAAAATTGTGAGTTCGAACCCCGTTTATGGTGAAGTGTACTCTGATACAACATTATACAATTATTGACTTTTAATGAGGTCTACTAATGACTATACGGACCTGGTCAATGATTAGACTGAACTTAAAAGTCAATAACTACTTTATTAAATAAAAAAGGATTTTTTCAAACTTAATAATTGTTTTATCATTTTTCAATACTATTATTTAAATATTAAAATTTTGAAATTTTTGAAACTTTTGAACATTTTATCGTTTAGAAATTTATTTAAAATTTTGAAATCTTATGAAATTTTTGAAATTTTATGAACATTTTGAATTTTTTGGAAATTTTGATTTTTTTTTTTTTTTAATTTTTGAACTTTAAAAAAAATTATTTTATAATTTTGAATTTTTTGGTAAATTTTGAAATTTTATGAATGAGTAAGACACAATTTGATTGGTCGACAAAACTTGCCATCTTGGCTTTGGTTGGTCGGCGGGCATGCCCGAATATACCTCACGCGAAGTGTACTTACTGCACGCGAGGTGTACTCACTATGAGGTAGAGTTGAGAAAATGTTGTTTAGGCCGATCAGAAAAAAGCAAAATTCCTTATCATTTGATAATGTATGATAAAGTTCGTCAGTGACGTACGAAAGGTCGGTGGTTTTCTCCGTGTACTCCAGTTTCCTCCACAAATAAAACTGACCGCAACGATATAGCTGGAATATTGTTGAAAGTGGCGTTAAACACCATAAACCCAAACATTTTCTCTGAAATAAATGATTTTTTTTTATTGATGTTCCATTGAAAAAAGAAACCAACTTTAGATCTTTCAGTTCAGTTAAAGTTCATTGATGGAAATGTTAAAAGATAGGATGATAATAAGTTCCTATACCTTTTTGTCACGGTTGTCAATATTTTATTTACTTTTGTAGTAATGAGGCTTTTAAAAATGGTAAATAAAAGTATATGGGTGATTTAAAACGTACGGTATGAAAAGCAAATACAATTAAATAACAGGCTTCTTTCAATTGTAAGTCGGTGAAGTCACGAGTAGGTAAATACCCCTTTAATTTAAAACGTTTCACTAAACCTAAACATAATTATGATCCACTGTTACATACAGGTCAAAGAGACTTAGTGTAAACAATATTTATTGAATAAATAGCATTAGTTATAACAATAGTACATACATAGGGATCAGAAAACAAGTGACGCAGCACTTATATAAATTCTTCTCCCAGATACAAAAAGAAAAGAAAAGAAAAATACATATAAGATGGATAGGAAACATGCACATTAATAATACACACATTTGTTTAATTAAACATATCAAAGTGAAGGGGGTGACAATTTGTACAATGAACAATATAATGACAAATCTAATATTATGCAACAAATAAAAGCAAGATTCATTTATATTCTATGGTGTAAAACGTTTAGATTTTATTATAAAATCTTGAATTACAAGGAAATTACTTTCATTTTCACAATCTAGGAGGTTAGAATCACCAAAGAGTAGATTATTAATATTCAAATGACAATACAGGTTAACAAATAAATCATTTCTTAACCTTTCATACAGAGAACATTGTAGTAAAAAATGCTCGGACGTTTCTACCAGTTTACAACTACAGTAGGGATAAGCTTCGATATTTTTCTTATAAAGATGATCTTTAAGTGCACTACTCTCAGTTCGAATTCTAGTATGTAGTATTTGACCAATTCTAGAACCTGTATAGAAGTAAGATTGCACAGGATTTATTGTGTTTTTCAAAAATAATTTCATGGAATTGACAGAAACATTAGTTTTGATATTCGCTGGAAGTTCGTTCCAGAGTCGAACGGTTGAAGGTAAAAAGCTATTATTATAATAAGCTGTACGAGAATGTACATGAACTAGATTAGAATTGTTCCGAGTGCTATATTGATGAGTTTGTCCGAAAGAGGATGGAACTAAATTGGATAAATATTCGGGAACTGTTTTGTTAACCATTTTGTGAAATAATAACATCTTATGTTTGTTTCTTCGTTCCTCTAAGGTTTCCCATCCACATTCTTGTAAAAGTATACGTATACTTGTCAATTTTGTAGCTCCAGTTATTATACGTGCGGCTTCAAAGAGACTTATCCAAACAGTTGTTACTGCTAGTTATTTAATTTTATAAGGACGTGTTACCACCATGACCACTGAAATAACAAAATGAGAGTTGTTTACTTACAGGGTAATGTTTGCAATTTGGTGCCATTTCTTTTGCCATTAACCGCTAGTCTTAAAATAGAATAAAATAAAAGTTTGGACGACGTGTATCGATTTTTGCACTAATTAGACGTGACCCCCTCCTCCATTCCGACCCACCCGGGTTGTTAATTACTTACAGTATAATAATAATTCTTTATTCCATAAGCAAATACAACTTATAGGATTTACAATACAAATACATTTTACATTATACAACATTATACAATTATAACCATTACAATATAATATAGCGGAGAATGGCTTACATGATAAAATAATTTTCAACAGAAATACATGTACATTGTATATAAGTTTTACAATCAATTAATTACCGGTCTTACGAATTTTTTATGCAATATATAAATATTTTCCTTTATTTATTAATTCTTTAACATTACGTACAGATAGTAACTGTATCAATTTAAAAGTAGGCGGGTTTCTATAATGATATATATATTTATTATATAGATAGGTGTGAATTATGGAGATTTATCCGTGAAAGAAATTCCGATATTTAACATGTGAAATATCAGTTTTT